>CM053561.1:52037861-52145282 GCA_028646485.1 Cryptoprocta ferox
AAGTCAAATGTGAACTAAGGAATGTTCTCTTGTGTTAGCATAAAACTGTCAGAAAAATGTACTGAACCCCTCTTGCATGAAACCCAGCAACAGCTGATTCAGTCTTTGTATGAAGAATTAGCATACAGCTGAAATCATAATCAAAACTGTATTGTATTATATGACCAAATTAACATTTCCTTTTTTCTTTTTTTTAATGTTTATTTATTTTTGAGAGAGAGAGAGAGAGAGAGAGAGAGCACAGCGGGGAAGGGGAGAGAGAGAGAGAGAGAGAGAGGGATACACAGAATCTGAAGCAGGCTCCAGGCTCCAAGCTGTCAGCACAGAGCCAGATGCAGGGCTCGAACCCACGAACTGTGAGATCATGACCTGAGCCAAAGTCAGACATTCAACCAACTGAGCCATCCAAGCACCCCGCAATTAACTTAGTTTCTTAATGTTTAGTTTTGCTTTTCAAACAAAGCTCAATTTTTTTCTAGTATTTACCATGAAATTTTGACCCCTGCTCAATAATACCCACTTTCCCTGACCTTCCCCCAGGATGGCCTGTCTTTAGATTATGAACTAAAGTCGTGTTATTGCTGTCACTGCAACTTTCCGTCACAGCTCCCTGCCCTGTCCACCACAGAAACACGGAGAAGCCCTACCCCTCTGCTTTATCCACGTGACAGGTCTTCAAAACTCAGAAGACAGTTTCCATGGTTCCAGTGAAATTTCTTTTCTCCACAAGCTTATTTCCTTTAAACATTTATCATCTGACAGAATTTGCAATTCTCTCATTTACTCCATTCAGTCATTCCACAGTGTCCTGAGGGCCTACTATCTGTGAGGCATTGCTGTAGGAACTGGGTATACAGCAGTGAACAAAATCCCCACTCTCCTGGGGCTCCCATTCTATTGAAGGAACAGTAAACAAAATGGTTGAATGGATGAATGAGTGGATGGAAGGATGGATGGACGGATGGATGGATGGATGGAATATCTTTATGTGCCTCCCATTAGAAGAGTAAACACTTCTCCAGATGAGCTGACTAAATGCCGCGTAGAAGACGAGCCTCTCCTCTGACACCAATATTTCTGTTCATAAACCTTCCTGTGGCATTAACTTTTTTGAAGGTGACATTGCTCTGTTGACCATGTTTAGCTTGCTTCCAACTAAAACCACTAGATCTTCTTACAAACGCTACTCTTAAAATATTTATTCCTTCACTCTGTTTCGTACAACTGTTCGATTATTTTCTTGGACCTGTGCTGAATTTTATATTGATTCATATTAATTTCCAACTTATCTTTAGCCCATTTCCAACTTATCTTTAGCCCATCCTTCTAACCACACATTTAGATGAACTAAAATGTGAAACTTCCAAATTGTGGGAACTTATTAATATATATACCCAACATCACTGCTGTCCTCAAATTTAAGGGAAGAAGCAAAATGCTCATTTTAAAATTGAGTGCTTAAATAAAGCTAGTCTAAAATTTTAGACCATCCTAATCACTACTGTGAGAAAATGACTAACCCACCTAAAGGCCATGGTTTACTTGGGCTCCGTGTTAGCATGAGGTAACCATTTGCACAACATTTGCCATCACTATAATACACACATTTTCTCCTCTTTTCCAAGACAGATGCTCAGGAAACTCATTCCTTCCTTGATGGGTGCTCTGAGGAACTATCAAAGGGGCCCTCAGGATATCTCAGGTCCCCTTTATTATTCGAAGGGAGCTCCCAGACTTCTGCCCTCATAACACTGGAATTAACGGAACAACTTAATGGCCCTCTCCTTCTAGGACACATAAATTTTGCAAGGGCAGGAATTAAGTTTACTTTTTCTCCCAGCACCATGCAGAGTGCCACCCCCAGGACAGTCACTCCATAAGCTCAATACAGAGTCATTGAATATAAACATAAATTGGGTCTCATCTCCGTCACTAACTGTGTAACGTTGGGTAAGCCCTCTAATTCCTTTGGGTCCTTTGTTCATTTTAAACTAAAGGGGTTGGGCCAGATAATCCCAAAGTTTCATTTTCTAATGTTAATATTCTCTCTCTCCATCCTGTGAACTCCGTGGCTCCTAATCCCTGTTGTCCCATTAGAGACTCTAGATTGTTTCTAGAGTATGGGCAGGTTGTAACCACATGAACACCCTGGACCATGGAAGGGACAAGGCAGGAACAATGTTGAAGGGTTTCTATAGCCTCTGGGACTCTGATTTCAAAGTGAATACAAAATAAAAATAAACATTTAGGCTGCCAAAGGAGCGTACAATCATTTCAGTATTATATTTTTCCTGAAAAACTAACATAACACTTCACAATCACAGTCAGAGGCCCCTGGCTACAAACTTTGGGAAATGATAGAAAGTTCTAGAAAATGAAAGGGGGACTTGGTTTCAGAACAAATAACAGGTTGACTCTGTCTGGAATGCTAAATGCTATACCCTGCAACAGAAATGTTTCCCTACATTTTACATGCTCGAAAAAATGAGTCAATAGCTAACATTAATATTCTATATGCTAGCTTTGATGGGTGTCTTACTGCAGGCCTTAGCTACAACTATAGCCTCAAACATTAGCTGTACATGTAAAAGGAAACTCATTTAGTCCAAATTTAAAATTAGAGCACTTTCATTTCATCATCAGCCCCCCATCCGTTTCCTGTGTTATCAGATGTTAGAGAGAGAGCCAGCAGTCTGCTTGAGAATCTGGCAATTTGGCAGACAAAATATGCATGTTCAACCAGCATTTTTCTCAATAAGAACCTGGTATGAGTCTAGCCTTGTAAGAGCGATAGGGAAGATACACATATGCAGAAGGCATAAACCCATAAGAAGAAGTACCAAGGAATTTCCAAAATGACTAAGCCAATTCTAGAGGTCTCTTTTGAACTCTCCAGAGGTCTTTACTTTAATGATCTCCTTTAAAGAGGACACACCCAATTTAGTCTCTGCTACTAAAAGACCCACCACACCTCTCACTCATGGAACAAACAATTCGGGTTGTTAGTTTCTATAATAGCATACTGATTCTTTTGTGGGATGGGATGTCATACCTGGTATGTTTTTAAGTATGGACACAGTGAAAAAGATTTACTCTATCACCCTGTTTTGCTTTGAATCAACTCAAAGTTTCTTTTTAGATACGTCTTAACTACATGACACAAGACAAACCTGCTCCATGGAAATGGTTGACAATCCAAATGACACCAGTAGCACAGACCACTAAGAAGGATACTCTTGAGAGGGGTATCTTTCTCTCTAACTGGGGCATTTGAAATGGGCCCAAGAGTAAGGAAAATGCACAACAATCCATAGACGAACTTAGGCAGCCAGTCATCCATCCATCCACCATCTACTGGGCACCCTCCACACATAAAACAGCGTCAGTGGAGACCAGCATTTTCTTTAAAAACATAAACACAGTGAAAATAAAACAGACTCCAAGGGTTTTTTCCCCACAGAAAAGGCAATTTTATCAGTTATTGATTTTGCTTATTGTTCAGCGTCTTGGAAAACCAATCAACCACTATTTGTCTAAAGTTTACTAAAATGGCTAAATTAGGAAGTCTTCTGCTCAAAAATCCATATGACAAGCCTAGTAACTTCTCCAAAGGGCAGATAAAGTGTCATTTACAGCATAAATCATCCTATTTCCTTGGTCGTCTCAGACACATTCTCAGTCATGTGAATGGCAGTGGAAACTAAATTGAAAAGCTGTCAAAACACCCTGTAATAATAGGGAAATTAACAAACTCATTTTGTCATGCATATTTGCCCTCATTTTCCCTGTCCCACTACCTTCCTATAGACCCACATTCATAAATCTGCACAGAGACCATACTAAACAGTACATGTAAAATGTTAAATACGTGCATTCTTTCATTCCCACGCAGATAATGGCATCATGTCATATTCTCCTAAGACTAAACTTGGGGGGACTGTTCATGAACAGAAAGCTATTATTATGTCATTTAAGGTTCTGTTTAAAATTCTATTGTGAAGGAGAACTTGTTAGCTGAAATAAAACACTATACTGTGATGGGGTTTTGAAAACTATCAGAGTAAGACCCAGCAATGCAATGTAAGCCGTGTAAAACCACACAAAGTAAAACCACATGGAATTTCATGGCCGTAAAAGTCTCAGATGCCAACCTGTACTCCTCCCAGCTTCTTAAAAAGGACAAGAACAGATGCAGAATGACTTGTCCAAGTGACTTTCCCAAGGTGGCAAAAGCAGTCAGTTACAGATCTCTTACTTCTTGTCATCAAGATTGTAGTACCCTAAGAAGACATCAATCCAAATTTGATTTGATAAAGTTAAAATATGACTCAATGAAAGTTGCAGGCATTAGCCCATACCAGGTGAGTGAAGTGCAGACATCACAGAAATAACACAGACTGATACCGTAACACTCCCCCCTAACCCAGAAGACCAGCCTGATGAAGCTGAGAAAAGGGTCAAGGAGTTTATACAAAGGAGTTTATATAAAGGAATTTAACCTGAAGTTCAACCTGCTCGGATTAGCCTGGTACAAGCCCATCTCCTTCCTCTAGATCCATAAAATCCCCATGACTCTGTCGTTTTACTCTTTTAAAATGCCTAACTAAAGGTAAAATGTGAACATGGTAGAAAAATTGAAACATCAGAGAAATGGCTAAGACAAAAAACCCTCCATCCATCCAAAAGTAACTACTATCAAAAATTTCTTGTGTATCCTTGTAGGAAAAAAAAAAGCTTTCTATGCATATATGGGTAAAAATATAACTTTTAAAAACCATATATGGTTTTACATACACACACACACACATACACACATATACACCTACAAGTACCCTGGTTTGACTGTCTTCACAGAGGCTGCCAGAAGCTCATTCTCACTGACACTGAACTTCTGGAACCTGGGAATACAGCTAAAATAGCTAACACAATGTAGAAAGGGAAGAAGGGAAATAAGAAGATAAAGAGGTGTTGTAAACTGACCAGCACCTGGCAGATAGATGCTCATTCAATACTTTCTGAATGACTGACCGAATACACGAATGAATGGAGAAACCAGGATATGTTGACACATATGACATTCAACATACTAAAATATTAACTGATAGGGCCCCAATTCTCCAAAAAACAAGCACCCTTCTTGATCTACGCCATCCAATATGGTAGCCACTAGCTACAGTTGGCTGTTGAACATTTGCAATGTGTTCTCTAAGTGTAAAATATGCACCAGATTTCAAAGACTTAGTATTTTAAAAAGCTATAAAATATCTCATTGATAATATTTATATTGATTGTATGTTGAAATGACAATAGTTTAGACATATTGGCTTAAGTAAACCATATTATTAAAATTAAGTCATCTGTTTCCTTTTTTTTTTTTTTTTTCTGCAGCTACAAGTAAACCTTACATTTTACATGTGGCTCACATTAGACATTTCTCGGACAGCACTGCTCTGAAACATGGGCACCATTCCAGCCGGGACTAGGTCCGTCTTTCCCTACTCTACCCCAGCACAGGACTTTGGAAACAGCAGATGCCCAATAAATATGTACCAGGTGAAAAGCTGGTTGTGGTATGCAGCTAAAGCCATGAGTAGGTCTTGGACTACATGGCAAGAAACCCTTGCCTGATCCTAGCTTTTTGGACAGGCAGCTGTGTGACCTTGGACAAGTCATTGAACCTGCCTAGGCCTTGTTTTGCTCATCTTTAAAATGGACATAATAACAATGTCTTCCTTATAGGAAAACTCCATGGACCGAATGAAATAATTTCTACCAAAATGGGTAAAAGAGATGTCAGGTCCCTCCTAAGTTCTAGTATTCTCTACTACCAACAGTCCCAGGAGAAGCAAGATGCAAAAAACACCGAAAGCACAGGTTAAGAAACTAACGGATGAAATTCCTATATCTAGTATTTCCATTCTGGCGTATGACCGAAAATTGAGACAAAGACAGGTGCAAACAAGATTCTCCCAGGAATGGAAACTTGAACATACATCACTCCCTCTTCACTGCATCTCACCAACCAACCACGGTTGACCAAGGGACTTGCAGATACTTTCCTCGAGGGGCCACAGAAAGGCTCAGGAACTGGGAGGAGACAGCCATCTCTGGGTGGCTGACGAAGCAGGAGGGGTGGCCAATTGCCCTGTGCCACCTAGGGCTAACAGCTCTGTGGGAAAATGCATAATCCTGGGGGCCTCAGGGGGAAAGTTCCACAGGCCCAAAACTCTATCCGTCTTCACTAATTGCTTCAGGCGCAGCCAGGGGGATGAACTTACCTTATTCTACAAGGCAGTCAGGGTACTGGCAAGGGAAATCCAAAGGGCTCTGGGACAGGCTGTGAGTTTTTAGCAAACACCAGGTTGGACTTCAGCTATCCCAGCTGGGGATCTTCTTCCCCAAATCAAAGACTATTGCAAAGACTGTATTGCAGAAAGCATCCATCAGCAGGAGGCATTTAAGGAGCCTTCAGGAGCCAAGGGCAGAGTGGTTAACCCATAGCAGATAAAGAGCAGTCTAACCACCCCCAGCCCTGAGGCAGAAGGACAGCAGAACAAAAATAGTCCATTTCAAGAGGTCAGTTCTCCCCTCAGCCTCTGCAAGGAACCACAGAAGCCCCAGAAGTGAATGACTTACCATCGGTAAAGCTACCGCACCGAAGAGAGCAAGGAGGGTGCAGTGACTTCCCTTTTGCTACAAGGGTCTGACCCTCCTCCCTTTTCTAAGGGCTGCTCCTTGTGACGTGGAAGCGAATCATGTTGTGGCCAAGCTCTGGGCTCCTGGGATGTATGCCCTGTGACTTGCCTCGAAACAGCCCACAGGGCCTGAGCAGCTACCTTCTCCTCTAACCAGAAAACCAATGGACAGGGTGCCAGGCATGGAGCAGAGCCCTCAGAACACGACTGTGCTGCCGAACCAACGGCAAGTCTTGTTGAAATTCACATTCCCGGGACTAACCCCCCTGAGACTCTGGTTCAGCAGGTCTGGGTGGGGGCCCACACACGTACACTTGAAACACAGTGGAGGGGCAGTGCCAAAGCCCAGCCTCACTTGCCACTAGTGAACTCGGGGAAGCTTCACTGCCCCTGATCCTATTTCTTCCATGGGCTTTCTTCATCCCTCTTGTCTCCACGTTGAAAAGAAGGGCGATGGGAGCAGACGTGGGGGAAAGCAAGGCAAAGTGGAAAGCCTGAAGGCTCTAGAGTCTGAAGGTCCTCAGTTCCAAAGAGAGCTGTTCTTGGTCTTTATGCAAGTCAGTTAACCTCTCTGAACCTTAGTTTTGTTATCTGAGGAATGGCAATAAAACCATCTACCCACTTCAGGTGGGGGGGGGCACATAAAGTGCCCACTGCATTACACTTAGTAACTGTCACAAAAGCATTCCTGTCATTATTAGGTCTTTCAGTGAGGGGAAGGAACAGCGCAGGGCAGCTCTCCATATGAGTATCTCTGCAAGAGAAACTGCACATGAAAACAACTGACTTAATCAGGCATAAAGGGAAGGGAAAAAATTAAACTATAACACCGAAAAACTGTTAAGAGGAGCCATGGATTCAGGTTACAGGGAGAGGGTCAAGATGCACAGAGCAAACATGCCACCCTATCTCTAGGAGCTCGATGGAGAGGAGATTGGGGACATCAATAGAGATTCACAAAGATTTAGGCACAAGGCTGCAGGAAGATATATTGAAACATTATTTATAAAAAGGGAAAACTGGCAATAACCTACAGGAATTTTTTTTAAATTTTTAAACATTATGACAAACATATGTTACTTCATTTCAGAAAAAAAAGTTCCCTTTTCAATTTAGGAAAAGATTTTGGAATCCACTTGAGGAGCTGAAAGCATTTTTAAATATCCAATTGTTTTTCTTTTAAACTCCAGTATAATATTCAGATTAGAACATTCATATCAACCAAGGAAAGCCGGATGTGGGCCTCTAAATTTTCCCCATGGAAACAAAGGCAAACACATTATAATGTTGGGTACCATCAAAACTTTTGAAGTACGAAGAGCATGAGAAGGGATATAGGGAGGCGAAGGGAAAACAATGCTTATAAGTAAGCAGGTGAGATCTCCAGCAGAACACGATAATATTAGAAGAATTAGGTTTAGAGCTTCCCTTCCCTCTACACACACACCCCGCACGTCCCCCCCCACACACACACGGATAAGAACTTTGGAAATAAAACTCAAATCACCTATCACATCCTTTCCCACACAGACTAACAATCTATTTTTATATTCCAGTGAGATTTGCAGCAAAGAATAGAGCTCCAGTAAAAAGAGGAAATAATTTCTGTACTGTACCTAGGTTTTTCTCACTTCCTTATTTTAAAATAATCACCCAACAAAGCAAAAAACAAAATCCAGAACAACAGTACAGTGTTCGATGCACTGGGTATATATATATATATCACTGCAGACATTTTGGAAGCACACAAAATCAGCACAACTGTTCTGAGTAATTTGCCATCTTCTTGGAAAACTTCTAATGACATGTTACAGCATGGGGGCTGGAACAAAGCTTCCAAATCATGTGGTCCAACCCCATCATTTTACAGATGAAGATCTTGGGAAACAAACTGGCTGCTCCAACACACTAAAGCCTCTAATTAAAACATCTGCTCAATTTTAAGGTGGCTGACAAATTTGAAGAGAGGGGGTGGGAAATAAGATAAAACCTCCCAAACACTTTCTTAGTGGAATAGTAATGATGACCAGCCAGACTATTAAATGAAGAAGAGTAAGGATTGTGATGGAAGTGGACCCCCACTCCAATGTCAGGACCACTTACATCTGGAAAACGAAGATTAAAAGTTGCCAGACCTCACACATCACATCTGTGAGTGGGAGCAGCGGAAGAGAACTCAGGACCTCTGCCCTGAAGCCTATTGGCCTAAGCACTGAACACCGACCTAATTTTATACTTAAACTGACAGGTATCCAGGAGTCGCCCTGATGTGATGGTGCTTCTATTTACAGAAAAGCGGAGATTTGAGAAAATGGTCCGTGCACAATGGAGGGACATGACCACAGACCTGGCAAAGGAGCAGGGGCTCGCACCCTTGCTCACATACTCAATGGATCCTTGACCAGCATAGCATCACTTGGGCACTTGTTAGAAATGCAGAATAGTGGGCCCCAGACCTACAGAGTCAGAATGAGCATATTGACAAAATCCCCAGGTCCTCCTGCACACATTAAGTTTGAGAATTGCTTATTTAGATAACGTATGGGCAAAAGAA
This sequence comes from Cryptoprocta ferox, assembly GCA_028646485.1. Lineage (NCBI taxonomy): Eukaryota > Metazoa > Chordata > Mammalia > Carnivora > Eupleridae > Cryptoprocta > Cryptoprocta ferox. Next base: position 52,047,111 of record CM053561.1, read on the forward strand.
GTCTAACTGACTACCTATAACCCCATTTAATCTAAGTTTCTAGAATAATTACCTTACTACCAGCTCTACCCTCTAAAGCTTTTGATCTCTAAGCCTTCCCTTAAATTCTAAATGGTCTAAATTTTAGCCTAAATTTCAAATAGTCTCAGCAGATATCCTAGTAAGTAGTCAGGCTTTTTTCAAAAGGCACACGTGCTGGGAGCTTTACCATGTTTAAGGATTACATTTTAAGGATTATAAACTGAGGTCTTTTTTTTCCTGCTGTTTTCTGCTGAGGTTACAGTAAAAACATGACCAGTATTTCTTCAGGGGGAAGTTAGAAACCCCAGGGAGACCTGGTGAAGGAAGAAGACTGGATTCAGAAAAGAAATGTGTTCCTAGTGAAAAAGAGGAATTTCATGTAACGGAATTTTATGGTCAAGAGGCTGTGAAGGTCACATGGTCCAACCATGGTTCCAAAGCTGAATCCCTTTAGGCCACATCTGCAGTCTCCACTCACATACTCCCAGTGATGTGGGACTCACCACCTCCAAAGGCAATCCATTCCATCTTCGTACAATCTAATTGTTAGAAAGGTTTCCTGAAATTTCTCTCCCTATAGCTTTCAACAGCCCTACAATCAGTAACCCTATAATTATTGTCCCTACCATTAATTTAACCCCATTATCAATTTTCCATTACAGTTCCCACTGGGATTTTTTTTGCTTAACATAGAAAGTCAAAGATACATGTTTCATACATTTATTTCTATGAGAGTAGGATATCTGTAGTAGGGGAGTGTATGAAAATTTTACTTTTTGCTTTTATTTTGAAGCAACTTAGGAAAACCTCATGTGTACAAGAGAAGTATTAAAATAAGTTATTTTGGGGCGCCTGGGTGGCTCAGTCAGTTAAGCATCCAACTCTTGATTTCAGCTCAGGTCATGGTCTCACAATTCATGAGATCATGCCCCATTTTGGGATCGATGCTGACAGCACAGAGTCTTCTTGGGATTCTCTCTCTCCCTCTCTCTCTGCCCCTCATCCACTCACACATGCATGCGTTCTCTCTCTCAAAAATAAAGAAACATTTAAAATAAAATAAACAATCACAAGTTATAAATAAGTTAACTAAGGACATACTTACATAAGAAACCTAGCTTGGGATAGTACTGTTCTTCAACATTGTTTTAACGGTAAGCTTCCTGAGAGTCAAAGCAGGTATGAAATGGGATAAGAAGGTGAATGCTTCAAAAATGTTTGAGACTTATGGGTGCCTGGGTGGCTCAGTCAGTTAAGCGTCCGACTTTAGCTCAGGTCATGATCTCATGGTTTGTGGGTTCGAGCCTTACAACGGGCTCCGTGCTGACAGCACAAAGCCTAGAGCCTGCTCCAGATTCTGTGTCTCCCTCTCACTCTGTCCCTCTCCCACTCACCTCTGTCTCTCTCTCTCTTTCTCTCTCTCTCTCAAAAATAAACATTAAAAAAAATGTTTGAGACTCTCTGGCCTTGGGGAGTCCTAGATTATTAACCCTGAAAAGTATCTTAGATCAAGTCTAATTCTGCCGTTTCTCTGCCGCTTACAGAGAAGGAAACTGAAACCCAAAGGGGTAAGTGACTTGCCCGATACTGGGCATCCAGTTAGCGGCAGAGCCAGGCAATGGGTTGTCCCTACCCCTGTTCAATGTCCTGTTTGGTATACTGCCAGACTCTGAGTCTTGAGTGTGTTAAGAAAGCTTTCCCAGCATAAAAATCAGAGCTCCATATTACTGGGCCACACAAAAGGCTAAGGGACCTGAAAAGCAAACCCAAGCATCCCGCACACGCAGGATATCTCAAATCCCAAAGTCCACAAGTCTAACAGCAAATCAGAAAGTTATATTGGAGCCATAAGCCATCCTACTTCTTTCTCTTTCCTAGAATTCCACTTCCCTCCATATCCATTGATTCTGAACCACAGAGTTGCCACTAAGAAGCTTATTTTAATCTCCCATTAAAATAATCTCTTTCTGATGACAGGTTACTTGTTCTCAGAACAGAAACATCACTGCGAAACACGTCATTCTTCCTGAAGCACTTAGAACTAAAGGTTCAGAGCATACTGAGCCAGAGTCATCAGTAAAAAGTAAATAATCATGGGCAATCAATTCCAGACACTAAACACTGGATGCATTCAAACAACATTAAAAGAATCCTTTTTATCATATAGTTTTTAAAATAACACCACTGGAATGTTTTATTTCTTTCTAAGTTATTTATTTATTTATTTATTTAGAGAGACAATGCGAGTAGGGGAGGGGCAGAGAGAGAAAGGGAGAAAGACAGAATCCCGAGCAGGCTCCGAGCTAGCATTTGCGGGGCCCGAACCCATGGAGCCATGAGATCATGAGCTGAAACCGAGAGCCAGATGGGCAACCGACTGAGCCATCCAGGCATCCCACCACTGGAATATTCTAAAGAACAATGTGTTTGGTCCTGCAGCATGAGGTGCCAGTACAGCGGCAACACATCCCTGGAGCTCTGAATGACTGGCCTGCCCATGAGATCATCATGGAACACTGCAGTAACATAGCACACCCTCAGAAACAGCTACTTGTATTTCCGTTCTTTGTAAGTTTAGGCAGATCACAACTCCCTCAGATCACAACTCCCTCGAAGCAAGGACGTGCAATCATGCAAGATTCAACTATGTGCTTTTTCTGTCATTGTGTCCTTCTGAAGTCAAGAAAAGCAAACCCTACAAGAATTAGTTATCCAGGTGAGACATCGTTTATGTTAACACTAGTCATATTACAAATGAGCCGGGATCCCACTATGCTAAGAGCTCTATTTATTGGGTTAGAGCAAGCAGCCTAGTCCTGGATCTAAGTTATCTAGGAAGCTATATTAGCTTTTTTAAGGTCACTGAGTATTAGCGAATTCTTGATTCAGTTCATCGAATGAGATGGGGTAGATGAGCCAAGTTAATGCCCATGTCACAGCAGGGATAACTGAGCATCGTTAAATCAGCCCATAATCTTCCAGGTTTCTTTGCTGGCATCAGGTATAGGCGATCTCAAGTGGCAAGAGACCATAGATAAACACATAGCCCACTCATAGCCCACAGTGAGGCCAAAATAGAAAACAAAAGAGGAAGAAGAGCTGTGACATGCCTCCATCCCAGAGCATGTCTTCCGTTACTGTTAATCAGTATGTCACACTTCCTGGCGCCACTGAAATCATTAGCCCCGACAGAGAGCATCAGAATTTTCCCACTTTAAAAGGAGAAACAGGGTAAAAGACAGAAGCTAGGCTAGCGGGAAACTGAGAAGGGTATTTCTCTATATACATGTTCGCTAAAGTGGCACATTTCCAACAAAAATCTTAGGTCAGTGATGATAAAATGGAACTGGCTTACAAGCAGGAAGTCTGCGTCATCTGAAATGCCTGGGGGGGGGGGCCTGGACTGGTCATTGTTTTCGGGCTTGCTTATCTTCACTTGAGAAGACACCCTTACCTTCTGAAATGGCCTTCTTCACGGCTGCCACATAGGTCTCGGGCTCGTCCTCACAGGTGAGCTCCTGCCAGTGCGCCCAGTCTGGGAAGTAGTCCAGGAAGTCCTCGCTGTCCTGCACCCCGCAGAGTAGGCGTACCACACGGTGCGGGGGATGAAGGGCTCTCTGCAGCAGGGGCAGCAGGGTCGGCTGGCAGAAGCACTGTACCAGCCCCTCAGACAGCAGCACCACCACGCAGCGGGGGCTGAGGAAGAAGTTCAGGTCCTTGGCCGAGAAGGAGGTCTCGGGACTCAGCCTGTAAGTCAGCGTCTTCTGGCCACGGACCTGCCGACTAGACAGAAAGAGGTCCTGGAGGTACTGGCACCATTCCTCGGCATCGGGGCCGTAGACGATGAGGATGTCGCATCTTCCGACCACCCCTGAGCAAGAACGAGGCACAGAAGCATGTTAACACACCTGCTCCTTCGAGGGCTCCCGTCACCTGCTAGATAAACCACTCAGGGGTCCCGGCACCCATAGTCTTTCACGGTCTGACCCTGGCATACCTGCCAAGCCTCTTTCCCTACTTACAGTCTGTGGTCCAGCCATAGCAGTCTCCCTGTCTCTGCCCAAACATACCATGCCTTTTCAGATCTTTACATAAGGGTCACTTCTGTTGCACGCCCCTCCACCCTCAGCTGATGCAGCATACAATGGTGGTGATGAGGACGATGCCGACAGCAACAGCAAGCTCTTCACACAGAGCTTACTATGTTCCTGATGCTCTTCTAGCACACTGGCCAGCAAACTCATTTAATCATCACAGCAACCTTATAAGGTAGGTAATACCATTAGCCCCATTTTAAAGATGAAAAAACTGAGGTGTGGCAGGTTACCTAATTTACCCCAGGTTCACAGCGGCAGAGTCAGAACTTGAACTCAGACAGTTTGGCCGAAGAACCTAGCTCTTTCCTAAGGACAGTGGTTACATGTACAGGTATGCAATCAGGTGGCCAGAGCTAGCATTCCGGCCCTGTGAATTATTAGCTATGTAATGTTGGGCAGGTTACTTGAAGATTCTAAATCTCAGTTTACTCATTGGTAAATGGAAATACAGTGACAATACTTATCAGTGTTTTGTGAGAATTACATTAGGTATTTCATATAAAGTGTGAAGCGTAGTGCCTAGCATGTGGTAAACCCTCAATAATTGGTACCTGGTGTCATCATCCTCACGTTAATAGAAACAATGTGTTAATGTAAACAGCAATTGTGGATGAATTAACACTTTGATTGACATAATACCATTTGTAAAGTGTCCCTCACCATACCTGCTCTGTGACATAGGCTTTCTTCTTCTTCTCATAAAGCATAAATGCCAGAAACAGAGCCCAAAGTCTCAGAGAAGCAGTGAGTTAAAAAGCTTTTAGGAATCACTTGGCCCAAACTCCTCATTTACAGATAAAAGAAACATTTCATCTGGGAAGATGAAGGGACTTGCTTCAATTCACACTCAGCCTATTGGTCACAAAGCCAGGACTGAACCTCAAGTTGTCCCCTGGTCCCCTGTCCCGTCCTCTCATCTGTCCCCCCATCAGGGATTCTGTCCAGAATCTTATGAGTCTTAAAGCGTATATTCCACCTAGGCAAAGTTCAAAGAAGCTCAGCTCTTCGCAGAACTGTTACTACTGTTGAGAAGCCTCATCGCCCACTAACTCAACAAACCATTCTCTGTGTTTTGGAAGGGGCGAGCTCAGAGGGATCTCCAAGCATCAGCCATACAGTATGATATGATATAGAACAATACAACAGGCTTCCTTCCTCCCACTCAGAGAAGGAAGCTGCCCAAGTCTGGCGAAGCTTGGGAATCATCTAAGTTGTGGATTGTCACAATTAAACACTATCCCTGGACCACATTTCACGGAGTGGTTCATGGCAGGAAGGTCAGAGGCTGGACTGGGGCAAGACCCGAGGCTGTAAGCTCTGAAAACATCATGGGAGGACCCCCCTTTCCTGTCCCATCGAGCACCATATTCAAAGTAAAAACAATGACATATAATATGGAACCCAACACTGTCTGATTTCCCCAGGGATAGTACTACCAAAATTTTTTAAATAATAAATTTTAAAAAGTTTGGAGTTTCTTTTTGGAGTGGCTGCTTTGCTGGAGCCCTAATCCAGTGCTAAGATAAAACCCAACGGGCTCTCAATAGGAGCACATTGGTCAGCCAGGGAGTACTTTTGAAGGGGAGGTGTGCAAATTTTAAAAGAAGTCAGTTTTAGAAGGCAATATGGAAAAAAAAAAAAGAAAAGGCAGTCAGCAATTCTGACGATACCACGGACTTTTATGGCTCTACTGAAAACTCAGTTCTAGGCATCGTCTATTTCCTCAAAACTGTCCGTTGTAGGAATGCTTGCACTGGTCCCAAAGCTTAAGTGGATTAAACACAAAATTTTAATGTAGAGAAGGCAGTGTTGCAGCCTTCCATAAAATAAAATCTTTGCTGATTGATCTTTTTTTTTTCCTGTGTAACACAGTTCTTTGTACCTCAACGGAGAAATAATTTCAGGACTATGGAAGGAATAATATTGGCAAAGCGGCAGAACTATGGAGCTTACCCTAAGAAAAGTAGATTTAAGGAATCATGATACTTTTACCTTCTTTCCGCCCCTCTTTTCTACATGATTGATTTCTCTTCAGAGATAAATGTTCTTCTAAATGTAGGGGTGCCTGGGTGCCTCAGTTGGTTGAGCGTCTGACTTCAGCTCAGGTCATGATCTCACGCCTTGTGAGTATGAGCCCTGCATAGGGCTCTGTGCTGATAGCTCAGAGCCTGAAGCCTGCTTCGGATTCAGTGTCTCCCTCTCTCTCTGCTCCTCCCCCGCTCGCACTCCATCTGTCTGTCTGTCTGTCTGCCTCTCTCTCTCTCTCTCTCTCAAATATAAATAAACATTTAAAAATTATTTTTAATGTTCTTCTAAATGTAAAGTGTTACTGCATGTGAGTGTCCATGAGCATGGTCCACCAGGTAGGCAGTGTACAACACTTTACATTGTATTATAATATCAAGGGTGCAATGCTAGTGATACTGCACTCAGAATTCAGTTAAAAGAGCAAAACTAGGGGCACCTGGGTGGCTCAGTCGGTTAAGCATCCGACTTCAGCTCAGGTCATGATCTCACAGTTCCTGAATTCAAGCCCCACGTCGGGCTCTGTGCTAACAGCTCAGAGCCTGGAGCCTGCTTTGGATTCTGTGTCTCTCTCTTTCTCTCTGTCCCTCCCCCACTCATGCTCTGTCTCTCTTTCTCACTCAAAAATAAATAAACATTAAAAAATATATTTTTTAAAAAGTGCAAAAGTAAAAATCAGTAGCCATGAATACCCCCACCCACACAGACAAATATACTGGCAAATATGTCAAAAATTTTTACAAACGGGCTAAAAGGAGAATAAGATCTCAGACAGGGTGACTGGGGTCCCATACAGTAGTAATGAAGCCATTGGTGATGTTTCCAATAGATGGCAAGGAAATAAGGAAGAGAGAAGAGAATTTCTGAGACCGTAATAAGTACTCAAGATGGCAACTCAGCTCTTGCTTGGAGCACTGACTGACTCAGCAGGAAAGCAGCCCCTCTCTAATGCCCCGACCACGGGCCCATGAGCGACGGATGCCACTACTATGAGGAGAGAGTGACCCAAAGCAAACCAACAAATTCAAATGACAAGTTCTGGGGTCACTGAAGGAACAAATATTCTTTACACCCTGGGTCCTGCCTCACCGTCACTGGCTCCTCTGTTAACAGCACAACGCAGTATCTGCTGGGCATTAAAGACCACTAGTCATTAAGGAAAGCATAAATATTAATAACAAGGGAAACTGGGTGTGGAGGATATGAGAACTCTACTATCTTCACAGTTTTTCAATAAATCCAAAACGTCTAAAATAAAAATTTTTAAATACAATTTAAATTTAAAAAGTACTTAAAGGGTTAGCCTCTTCTATATGGAAAACATATAGAAAATGTCTCATTCCTGGGATTCTGGTGTTATATTTGTTCCCTCCAACACACACACACACACACACACACACACACATAGAATCGCACTGCTCTGAGCAAAAGTACGTGAGAAGGAAGTGGTTAGTGTTTCAGACTCATTAATATCACAACCTACTTGGTCACCCACTTACGGTGTGACTTGAGACCGGTATACAAAGTCTAAGTAAATTTGGCTCGAGGTAAATGGGGACAATGAAATCTATTGCCTTCTTAAATTTTGTTCCGCTACTGAAACTGAAGCTGGGGAAATTCTAAAAAAAGTTCCAAAGTGGAAGTTAAAGTTCCTCCATAATGTGCTAGATAACAACACAGGACCAAACACTTCGTCAGCAACTCTCTCTTGTATGGGGGACACCCCTTTCTTCTAGGATAATTCCCTTCCTGTAACTGTAGGTCACTTCCTCACATGGGCCAAATGAATTCTTTTAGTTTTGTTTGTTTATTATGAGAAATTAAATACATGGACCAACAGGAGTCCATAAATCCTAAACAGGGATGCCTGGGTGGCTCAGTCTGTTAAGCGTCTGACTCGGTTTTGACTTAGGTCATGATCTCGTGGTTTTGTGGGTTCGCACGCCACGTTGGACTCTGTGCTGACAGCACAAAGACTGTTTGGGATTCTCTCTCTCTATCTCTCTCTCTCTCCCTCTGCCCCTCCCCCCTCTTGCACTCTCTCTGTCTCTCTCAAAAAATAAACATTAAGAAAATATTTTTTAAAAAAGAAAAAGAAATACAGCGACTGAGAGACTCCATAGAAAGATTCAGAATCCACCTGAGAAAAGAACAGGGAGGAAGTTCCAGGGAGCTTTTCGAATTGCCCAGCCCAGACCATTTTAGTCTGTAGGTGACTCTAGCTCCCCGTTCATCTGTCTTAATAAGCACTATACTGAAGAGGGATGTGAGCTACGGAAGGTGACTAGTGTAAGGAGGGATCGAGGTAATGACTCATGTGAGGCATTTCCAGACTCTGAAGGTTTCAAGTTTAGAGACTTGACAGGAGTATTAAGGGACCTCAAGAATCAAATGGGAGTTAAGATCACAAAAGATTAAAGGTGCCTTCAAATCCTATTATCTTCTAAGTCTAGGAATGGTAGAAAAATCTGGAGATAAGAGAAGCCTCAGAGAAAAAGAGCAGGAAAAGGTATACAAGCTTTCTTCAAATATCTGGAGGCTGACACATGGAGGAAAGGATTCTGGTCTTCACTCAGCCACAGACTTGGTCACTTGGGAAAGTCACTCATGACCTCTTTGTCTCCTCTTTCTCATGTGTAAATGTAAGAGATGCCATCAGGAGCAGAGAGAATATTCCAGGGTAGGCTGATTCCATTTTATTTTATCTTGCCTCTCGAGCTCTTTCAAAAACAGGAAGCCAAGATTCTCCTTGATTTCAGCAAGCAAAGATGTCTTTAAAAAAATAAAATCCTGGGGCGCCTGGGTGCCTCAGTCGGTTAAGCGTCCGACTTCGGCTTCGGTCTTGGTCTCACAGGTTCGTGTGTTCCAGCCCTGCATCAGGCTCTGTGCTGACAGCTCAGAGCCTCGAGCCTGCTTCGGATTCTGTGTCTCCCTTTCTCTCTGCCCCTCCCCTGCCCCCTCTCCCTCTCTCTCGCCCCCTCTCTCTCTCAAAAATAAACATTAAAAATTTTTTATTAAAAAAATAATGTAACAAAATAAAAAACTAATACTTACCCTTCAGTAGAAGGGAATTTTAAAAGACGACACAATTCAGCCTTAAAAAGATTGTTGTGCTGAGACATGCTACAACTTGGATGAACCTTGAAAATGTTACCTTATGTGAAAGAAAATACAAAAGACTACATATTCTATGATCCCATTCATACAGAAGTCCTGAGCAGGGAAATCTACAGAGACAGAACATAAAACATAGGGCTGGGCAGGAGGAAGCAATAGGAGAGTGATAGCTAAAGCCTACGGAGTTTCTTTCTTTTTTAAAATTTCTATTTCATAATTTGTCCCTCCCTCACTCATTTCTCAAAATGAGTTTCTTTTTGAGGTGATGAAAATGTTCTAAAATAAGCCACGGTGATGTTTGCACATACTTGTATAGATACTAAAAAACCATTGAACTGTATACTTTTTGTTTGTTTTGTTTTTAACTGTATACTTTAAATGGGAAAATTGTATGGTATGTGAATAATATCTGAATAAAACTGTTTAAATCGGGGCGCCTGGGTGCTCAGTCAGTTGAATGTCCGGCTTCGGCTCAGGTCATGATCTCACTGTTCGTGAGTTCGAGCCCCACGTCGGGCTCTGTGCTGACAGCAAGCTCAGAGCCTGGAGCCTGTCTTCGGATTCTGTGTCTCCCTCTCTCTCTGACCTTCCCCTGCTCACGTTGTCTCTCTCTCAAAAATAAATAAAATATAAAGAAATAAAAAATAAAAAAATAAAATAAAAAGGAGGAGGAGGAGGGGGAAGAAGAGAGGGAGAAAGAGGACAAGCAGCAGAATCCCACATGGAAGAGTGCCCTAGATGACTCCAGACCCTATAACATCTTGACAAGAGGGAGTCAGTCTCATTGCCACCATGGGCCCTTGTACCTCCAGACCTCAGAGAGTCCCAGGGACCCCAGAGGCCTGACTCCTACTCACGGCACCTGAAGTGGTGTCTCACCACAGAGCATGCTGACAGCAAGAGTCTGACAGCCCTAACCATCACAGCTGTCTGCAGAAGCCACTAGAGAGCCCATAAATAGTCCCAGGTTTGGCCACTGGGTTAGAGCCTCCATCTTCTAGCCCCGTTGGCCATGCCCAACTGGAATCATGCACACAGGACACTGGAAGAAGATGTTCTCTGTCTCCTCTGTCCAAAGGCTCTCTTAGTTTACTGTTTCTTGGACCTAACAGCCCGGCGCCTGTTCTCAGCCATGGAAGGAGGTGAGTTTCACCGACTTCATCTCCTACTTCTCCCCAATCACCCACCTATTCCACCACTTGCTCTCTGTTCCTTAAATACACCATATACCCCCATTTATTGTTCCTCTGAATGGAGCACTCTTCCCCCATGTGACCCCTCCTCACAGATCTTTGCTCAAATGTCCCCTTCTCCGTAAGGCCTAACCTGGCTACCTCATTTAAAATTATAAACCCAACCCCCTTGACCCCCTCTATTGTTTTCCCACTGCACTTAATCATATCATGTGCTTTTCTGATTAAGCATATTGTCTGCCTTTCCCCAGCATTCCATAAGCTCCATGGGAAAATGACTTATATCAATTTTGATTACTGAATATACACCTGACACCTATAACAGTGCCTAGAAACAGTAGACATGCAACAAATATGTGTTGAATGAATGAATTTCCTCTAGATAACTCTGCTTCAGCTTTCAAATGCAACTGTGGACTATGACCTCACTATTACCACAATACAGCTTCTTCTAAACTCCAAAGCCCCAGTTGAGAGACAGAAGGCTAAAACCTAGCTACCTTCACATTCCCTTTAAAGAATGAGCCTATATTACCAATCTGATAGAACTGTTACCATTGGCCTTCTTTCCTGCTTCCAAAGCACCATTAATTAGAAGGCTGAACCTCAGGGGATATGGGGAGAGCTGGCTCTTCATTCTAGCATCTGCCCACATTCTTCAAGAACAGTATCTTCTCCTGACTAGATTTTAGTTTTCAAGTGGATTTTATATCCTGTTTATACATGTTATCTCTACTGAAACATCATAAGGGGTGCCTGGGTGGCTCAGTCGGTTAAGCATCCAACTTTGGCTCAGGTCATGATCTCAGTGTGTGAGTTCCAGCCCCATCCGGCTCTGTGCTGATAGCTCAGAGCCTGGAGCCTGCTTCAAATTCTATGTCTCCCTCTCTCTTTGCCCCTCCCCGACATGTTCTGTTTCTCTCTGTCTCTCAAAAATAAATAAATGTGAAAAAAGAAAAAATTAAAACATCATAAAATAGGCAAACAAAAATTTGCAAACACAGTAACTCAAGTCTTCTCATCTAGTAATTCCCTAGTTTACCTACCGGTTTCCTGCGCAAGACTGTAAACTTACCGGTTTCCTGCGCAAGACTGTAAACTCCCTGAGAGCAGAAACTAGGCTGTCCTGGGCACCACGGAGAACACACTTAGCTGCACAATAAATATTATAGTGCATAGTAATATAGTCCTTAGTTGTCTCTATTATTTTCATCGCTACATGGTTGGTCCTGGATATCAGAGAGTGAGTAGCACTGGCAAATGTACACACCCATGAATGAGAGAAGAACCCAAGACTAATCGAAAATGACTCCTGGCACCTTTCCATGGGTAAATTATCCAGTGGCCTCCACTTTTCCCCACTCCCCAAAGTTCTGCAAAGACATAAGTAAAGCTAAAGGAATGGTGTTCCTAGATTCCTATCGAAATTCTAGACGAAAAACAAAGCCTAGGAAGGGCTGAGAGGAAGCGGGCTCAGCAAAGTGGCCCAAGGGCCACCTTCGATCACACAGCGTCCACCAGGGACTGCCTGAGCGCCCCCTATTGGTCCGATGCGGCCCTAAGAGAAGCATTTCCCAGGCGGTGACAACGCGGCTCTCCGCCTTGTTTCTACTGGACCCGGGTTCACACAGCTGGAAGAACAGGGGAAACGACCCTCAGAAGCAACTAGAGCCAGTGACGGAGGGAGAAAAGGAGACCTAGAAGACGGGGGACAGGAAAGGTGCAGATAAGGACTGAAGAGAATCGCGCGACGGGCCGGGAGGGGGGACGTGGGAAAGCTGCGACGGGAGGTTTGCGCCAGGGAAGCGGGAAAGAGCAGAAAGCACGCGGGGAAGAGCAGAAAGCACACAATCCCGCGCCGAAGACGCGGAGCCGGGAGCCGGGAGCGCTCGGAGAGTTGCGGGGGGCGAGACGGCCGGCCAGCGGGGAGGCTCGGGCGAAGGGTCCGGGCCTGCCTACGCACCTGAGGCTGCCATGGCGCGGGCGCAGCTCACCTGCCCCGCTCGCTGCGTGCGCGGGGCGGGCCGGGCGGCGTCCCGGGGCGCAGGGCGGCAGGAGCGCCCGGCTCCGCGCAGCACCAGCCGCCGCTCTGGAGCTTCCTCCGCACGGGCCGGGAGGACGGGCCGCGGGGGCGTGTCCACAGGACCCGCCCCGCCTGCCGGCCTCGGCCGGCGGCACCTGCACCCGCGGCCGTTGAGGAGGGGAAGTGAGAACCCCCACCCCACCCTGGAGGGGTCCCGGGCCAGCTCCCCGCACGGCCCTCGCTGCTCTGTCTCCAGGAGGTAGGGGGCGTCGCGCCACGTGCGCCCCACTCCCGGCGAAACCAGCCCTGCGGGCCACCAAAGGGCAGCCTGTGGTGGAGAGGGTGTTTGGGGGAGGGGGGGGGAGGACCGAGGAGAGGGGAAGGTTGAGCTGCCTCTGTGACCTGGGGCGGGGGTGTATCTCAGCACAGCTGGCCAAGCGTCTCCCATCCCCTGGGGCTTTTCTCCCTGAGCCCCCACCGGGGCAGGAAAGGGGAGGGCGCAGGAAGGGGAAGAAGCACCTTCCCTGGCACCTGGTCCTGGTGCTTGGCGTTACCCTTGATTACCCTCCAGTGACTTTTTTTGTAATTCCTTGGACCTGATCTCCTGATATCACATAAGCATTCATGATTATCTCTTATGGTAAATGTATGATACAGTTACTGCCTTTCATGGCTTCAGGATGACACCTATTGCTGTCTTAATGTTTGAGCTGAAGAAATAAGCCAAAGGCCTTGAGAGGATGCCCACAGGGAGTCAGTGCTCCTGGAGGTTCCAGCAGGCCTGAGTTCAGAGGTAGAGCTCTCCATTCACCCTAGCACTCACTTGCCTGCTCTTTGCTCTCTTCCTTTTGGCCGCTCCTATAATTGATCTGAACCCTTGGAGTTCAGTGCCCTTGGAGTCCTCAAAAATGCAGAGTCCAGAAGACAGATCCAGAGAGCAGAGTTGAGGGAAAGCTAGGACTCAAGTATAGGCGGAAATAAATGAAATGCGTTTAGGAATGGAAATAGGGCTGAGGCCTATAATTATAATTTTTTACTGCTGCCATAACAAATTACCACAAACTTAGTGGCTTAAAATAACACAAATTTATTATCTTACTGCTCTGGATTTCTGAAGTCCAACAGGAGTCCCACTGGGCTAAAATCAAGGCATCAGCAGGGCTGGGTTCCTTTGTAGAGGCTCTACAGGAAGAGAATCCATTTTCTTGCCTTTTTGGACTTCTAGAGTCTACCCACATTCCTTGGCTCATGGCTTTTTTCCTCTATCCTCAAACAAGAAACATGACATCTCTTTGACCCAGTTAGGATATCACATCTCTCTCTGACTCTCTTACCTCCTCCCTTTTCCACTCTAAGGACATTGATCCCACCTAGATAATCCAGGAAAATCTCCCTTTTTTAAGGGAGACTTACAACCTTAATACCATCTACAACCTTAATCTCCTTTGCCCTGTAAATAACATATTCACGAGTTCTGGGGTAAGGACATGGACATCTTTGATGAGCCATTACTCAGCCTACCACAGGCCTCAAATTCTGAAAGAGGAAATGAGCTCCAAACCTCACACCTGTTCCCCATGTTCAGGACTTTTCTGGCCTCCAGATCAGGTTAGCCGCCCCCCCCCCCAGCTCCCATCATGCACTGTCACAGCCCTGTACTGTTCTTTTGTAGAATTATATAGCTATTTTTCTGCAATTACTTACGTTAATTTGTATCTCCGCCATTCAACTATAAGCCCCTCAGAGGCAGAATCCAAGTCTGTCTTTTTCACCATGGGACTTTTGGCACTTGGAGCCAACTCTGGCACAGAGGATATTAATATGCTCAGAAAGTATTTGAATGAGCAAAGTACTGAATATGGCCAGGAAAGCCTTAAATTTGAGGCCAAAGTATAGAAGGGAATTTTCAGGCACTGAAAATCACTGAACTTGGAGGAGGGGAATATAAGATGTCAAAAATAGGCTGTACATAATAAAAGCCATCAGAGTAAAGAAAATGGTGAGCTGATGTTTGGAAATGCTGAGTTTGAGGTGCCCATGGGATACCTAGGGGCTCTGTCATTGTAGGAGAAATGAGTGCCCAGGACAAGTAAGAATGTCAAATACCCATAGAGCTGAAGGTGCATGAGTGGATGGGGGAGAGGGGATAAAGAGCAAGAGCCTGGCCTCAAGGGCAGAACTTGGGGAAAAGGCCAGGCTCAGGGACCACAGAAGACTAGAGTAACCAGAGAGGTGGGATAAGAGGCAGGCCAGAATAAGCAGGAGGTCAAGGAAGAGGATTTTAAGGAGAAGGTTGTCAACAATATGGATCACTGTGAGGGGTCTGGGAGAATGAGGTCTAATGTAAAGATCTCCAAAGTCCCCTGGCTCCTCCTGTGGGCACAGTGAGGGTATTCCAGCTCAGAAAATGCTAGGGCTCTACGGTTCTCTTTGGAGAACCTCACCTGAACACTGTCTACCTGTCCTGAACCTTCCTTTACTCTTCACAAGCCTGCGAACCTGGCTAGTCTATATTTCTCTTTGGAGTCATTCCTACTGAGGATATATTTGCCCATTTGAGGTCCTTTCCTCTGACACCCCTACGATCCAAATGTATGGTCCTCCTTCCAGCTCCAGATGTTAGGGAGTGAAGGCCCTTTCCTGCTTCCTAACCAAGAGGATCTGCACAACTTTGAACTGAAGGAATACTTCTGTACTTCATATGACTCTTAGAGGGTGTCCATCAGCTGTGGGTAAGGTCTCTGGTCCTAGGTCAGTAGTCCAGACTCTGAACACTCCCACTACTACCCAGCACTGACCTCTGGAATATGGCTGGAAAGGGGACTTAAAGGCCAACATTCCCTCAATGTGCCAGTCCCTGATACTGGCAATTCCACCCGGTTTCTCTGTAGAGCAGGTGGGGTTGAGTTGGGGGAAGTGGTATCTCTTTTTACATCTCCATTTGACAGTTTTTACAGAACGTGGAGGGGAGGGCAGTTGCCCCTCTGAAAGGCCTTGCTCTGTCCCTGTACATTGGCTCTCGGGACAAGCTCTGCGGTCAGTGTCTCCAGCATGGGATGGCTCCCAGATGGCTTCTGGGTGGAATGGAGAACCTCACATGACTGCAACCCTACCCTCTTGTGGGCTTGGTAAATAGGAGAGGTCAGAGAGATGAATATGTATTATCTAAAGAACAGAGGGATGAGGAGTGGGGAAGAAATCCCTGTTTCTTACATCTTCAAGTTGTTGTTTCCTAATCTCTCAGGCCTAAGGACCAGAGCCTTTTTCTTTGGTTGACAAGACCTCCCTTACTAGGACAGAAGGCGGAGATGGAGTCTACTGCAGCAGATACTTTTAATTCATCTTATTTCTCTTAACTATCCTATGAGGAAGATACTAATAGTATACCCATTTTATAGATTAGAAAGTTAAATACCTTTCCCCAAGGCACACAGCTAGTACATTGCTGAGCTGAGTT
This sequence comes from Cryptoprocta ferox, assembly GCA_028646485.1. NCBI lineage: Eukaryota > Metazoa > Chordata > Mammalia > Carnivora > Eupleridae > Cryptoprocta > Cryptoprocta ferox. Next base: position 52,063,044 of record CM053561.1, read on the forward strand.
CTGAACCCAAACAGCCTGGCTCCGGAGTCCATGCTTCTGCCTCCTAGATTATGTGGTAAGCACTTGAAGCAGGCCCTGCTGTGATCCGAAGAGCCACGCAAGTCACTGGCCTGTGTTGGCGTTACCTCCCGTCTCAGGTGGGCAGGGCAATAACTCTGTTACCTTCGAATTCCCCCTGCTCTGCCAGGAGTGCCTTATGCTCATGAACCCCAGACATCAGGAAAGACCCGTCCTTGGAGTTCCCCTGGCATCCCCTACTTCCCTGTTCCCCTCCCTGTCTGTGTTCCATCACACCTTCAGCCCCTGGGGGGCAGGCTGTGTCTCGTACTCCACTGCATTTCCAGCACCTCACTCAGGCGCCAGCACATAGCAGGTGTTCAACAAGCATTGCTTATTTTTAAACCAAGGCCAACCTGCTCATTTTACAGTTAAAGACACTGATCACACAGCTTAAGTGACCTTCCCACAGTCCCACAACCTTCCTCTTAGGGGCTCATTCCTTGCCTTGTTCAAGAGTTCAGAGAGACTCTGCACATTCATACACGCAGGGTGGAGGATGTGAAGGCTGTATTACATGGGACAGGCTGGTAGGCCATCACAGGTGGGGACAGGGAGAAAGAGTTCCAGGGTGCCAGGTGCCTGGTTTAGCCTTGTCAACACCCTGGATTTATAGACTGCTATCATTTCCACCTGCTCAAGATAGTTTCATCCCAGCCTGGTGGACCCAGTAAAGACTATCTGGAGACATTTGTAACTTTTTAGGAATAGGTAGCTTTGCAGATGAAACCTAGAAGCCTACCCTCTTCAAGAGGGAGGCCTCCTTCCCTAGTCACCAAAATGGCTACTCCCTATGCTATAACCTAAGAGCCCCTCACTGGGCCACTTTGAGCAAAGGCCCTGAATCTCAAGTTCTTAGAAATAAAATGTTCTTGGGAATCTGCTGGGTGGCTAATTCTGCTCCAAGTGCTGTCACTTATTCAGCTTTCATGAAACTTTACCTCAAACCAGTGAGGTAGCCATAATAGTATCATCCCATTTTACAGGGGAAGAAACTGAGGCTCCAATAAGGTAATTCACCTGACCCATGGTCACTTGGTTAATAAGCATCAAAACTAGATTTTTAATTAAAATCCATCGGTTAAAAAAAGTGCCTCTTTTGCCATGGGTTACGATCCAAAGCTATTCTGTGCTGGTTCCATGACCACCAACCCCAAATTAACCTTAGTGACAAGAAAAAAGCAGCGTCATAAAGATTGCTGGTTGTCCACCCAATATCCATTCTCCCCTTGTTTCTTAGTAACAGTATCCTGATTCCATTGGGGGCAGCAAGATTCCATTCCCCAGTCGCTCCTGCAACCAGGAGGAATCCAGTAAGTTGCAAATGGAAGTCATTGACTGTCCAGAAAGGTTCTTTATAGGAAAGGTTCTTTATAGGACGTTCAACTCTTTCACCCTCTCTTTTTAGTTTCCCCTTTTGCCTTTCTCCCCTTCTTTTAGTTCCTGCCAAGAAAGTGAACAGGATGACGAGATCCAACAGTCCTCTTACATTCTGAGATAACTGTGTGAACAGAAGCCACACACTAAGGACAGTCGAGCAGATGAGCAGTCTGTTTTGCTACTGACCATGGAACACCCAAACAAGCCCCAGGTTCCACTCCCCGCCCCGAAATCTTTTACATGAAAGAGAAACACATATATCTCTGTCTTATTTGAGACATGATTATTTACATGTCCTGCCATATGTAACCAAACTGAATTCTTTACTGACATGTGAATAGAACCTAGTATTTATTAAGCACTGACCATAATCCACAAACTCCCTGATGTTCTCGCAATTATTCCTTACAATAACTCTACATAACAGGTTTTATCCCCACTTTGCAGATGAAAAATCTGTGATTCAGATATGTTGAATAATTTTTCCAGAATCATTCAGCAGGTAGCTGAACTGGAATTCAAACCCAGTTCACTCAGAGTTCAAATTCCAGGGTCCATGGCATCATGACACATTGGATGCTTTCAGAGAGTTCATTAAACGTACCTCCTGGGGCACCTGGGTGGCTCAGTTAAGTGTCTAACTTTGGCTCGGGTCATGATCTCCCGGTTTGTGAATTCAAGCCCCGAGTGGGGCTCTCTGCTGACAGCTCAGAGCCTGGAACCTGCTTGGGATTCTGTCTCCTTGTCTCTCTGCCCCTCCCCCGCTCACACTCTGTCTTTCTCACTCTCTCTCTTTCTCAGAAATAAACATTTTTTAAAAATCGTTTTTAAAGTACCTCTTGAGGACACATGGGTGCCTTCAAGGTGGGGAAGAGTCACCCTTGAACCCTCAGTACTTCAAGCCACGTGCAGATGGTGCCTTCATCTGTGCATGAAAGCATATCTTGCACATTTTCTACTTCTGCCTTCTGAGGTGCTGAAGCAGAAAGTCTAGGCAGCTGTGATAAAAATTTTAGGACTTGGCCTTATAGACTCTTAGGGTGTAAGAGTTGGGAAAGACCCTAAGAGGTCATTATTGCACACATGTGTAAAGTAAGGTCGAGATAGGCAAAGTGACCTTTTAACATTATACATTGAATTGGAGGCAATACCAGGACTAGAATTCTGGTCTTAATTCCTAGTCTGGAGAGATTTTGGTTTTTTGGGTTTTGTTTTGTTTTGTTTTGTTTTGTTTGTTAAGCTATATCGGACCACTTGTGCTTTCCACTACCAGTAAAAAAAAAAAAAAAAAAGCAAATGTAGGAATTCTTTCCTTAATCTGATACTTTAACGTAATAGTTCTTCCTCATAAATCTATCATAAGCTCCTAAAAGGTTAAAACAATCTTGGATGCCTAAGATAAGCCCCATTTGATCATAATGTATCATATGTTGCCAATTTACTAATATTTTATTAAGGATTTTTGCATCAGTGTTAAAGGTGGATATTAACCTCTAATTTTCTTTTATGTAATATGTTTCATTAGTTTGGGGGATCAGGGTTAATATGGCCTCATAAAACATGTTTGGGAGTATTCACTTTTTTATTTTCTAATAAAGAAAGATTGGTATTATTTCTTAAGTGTCTGATGGAATTAACCATTAAAACTATCCAATATCAATTTCCTCAATAGTATAGGGCTATTTAGATTTTATACTTTATCTCTACCAGTATAGGTAAGTTGTGCTTTTCAAGTGATTTGTCCACTTAACCTGAGTTTTAAAATTTTACTGATATGAAGTAATTTACAGTATTCCCTTATAATCCTTTTAAAGCCTGGAGGATTTGTAATGATAGTCCCTCTTTTATTCCTGATACTTGAATTTTGTGTCTTCTCTCTTTCTCTTACTCTCTCTGACTCTAGATAGATGTTTGTTAAATTTCATTGATTTTTCCAAAGAACCAGCTTTTGGTTAATTTTTCTATTGTTTGTTTTTGACTTTCTTGCTTTCTGCTCATTAGTAGTTCCTTCCTTCTATTTACTTTGAGTTGACTTTGTTCTTATCTAGCTTCCTAAGGTTGAAAGTTTGGTGATTGATTTTATTCCTTTTATCTTTTCTTTTTTTTAATTAATTAATTTTTACAGAAGGAAATTATATTTAGTACAATTTGTTGGAATCCCTATTCCATAAAATTATGCCAGTACATTTTGGGAAAGATGTTTTTATGGATCTGACATTCCTAGTGTTTCAATATCCGTCTTCTTTTCTAATATAAAAATTTAAAGCAAAAGTTTCCCCCAGTTCAATGCTTTAATTGTATCTTTCAAGTTTCTATATGTTGTATTTTCATTATAATTTAGTTCAAAATATTTTCTAATGTCCCCTGTGATTTCTTGTTTGAGCCATGGGTGATTTAAAAGTGAGTCAATCTCCAAATCTTTGGGTTTTTAACAAATAATATACCTACTGTTACTGATTTCTAATTTAATTCCATTATGGTCAGAAAACAGACTCTATATGACTTCAACTTTTCTAATGTATTGAGATTCATTTTATGACCCAGCTTATAATCTATCTTGGTGAATGTACAATAGGATTTGAAAAGAATATGTATTCTGCAGTTGTTGGATAGGTTGTCAATTAGCTCACGATGACAGATAGTGTTATTCTGACCTTCTACCTCTTAACTAATTTTTGTCTAGTTTTATCAATTGCTGAGAGATGCATGTTCAAGTATCTGACTGTGGTTGGGAAATTTTCTAATTCTTCCTTTAATTCTGTCGATTTTTCTTTCATGTTTCTGAACTTCCATTATTAGGCACTATTAGGCACATATACATTTAAACCATTATATCTTTCTGATGAATTAAGCTTTTTATCTCTAGTAAATACTTTGTAAATACTTTTATCTATTTGTGGTAATTCTCTTTGCTTAACACTTACTTTATCTAATACTAATATAGCCATCTTAACATTCACATGCTTACTGTTTACATAGCATAATTTTCCATCCGTTTACTTTCAACCTACCTGCATCTTGATACTTCACTTATATCTCCAAAGTAAACAGCACATGGTTAAGTTTTTTGGTTTTGTTTTTTGTTGTTGTTGTTGCTGTTTGTTTGTTTTATCGATTCTGGCACTCTCTGCCTTTCAATTGGAGTATTTAATCTATTTACACTCCATGTAAAAATTAATATGGATAGATTTAGGCCTAACATTTTACTATTTATTTGTTGTTTGCCCCTTCTGTATTTTTGTTTTCTATGCCTCCTTTCCTGACTACCTTCATTAATTGGATATATTTAAGAATTCCATATTTGTTTATTTGCTATTTAGCTAAACCTTTTTGAGTTAACTTTTTGTTATCATTCTAGGGATTAAAATATACATTCTTAATTTTTTACGGTCTACTTAGAGTTAATATTTTACTGCTTCTCCTAATATGTGAGAAATTTGCCATCATTTAGAATTATTGACTGCCCCTCAACCTCTTCCTTTGTGCTATAGCTGTTGTATGTATAATGTCTACAAATTCATGATATGAACATTCACAAGACAATGTTATGATTTTTGCATCAAACATTATCTTAATAAATATTACTTTAAAGAAATTAAAAGGGAAATAGTCTTTTATATTTACATATATTCTCCATTTCTGGTGCTCTTTTTTCCATCCTAAAGATTGAATTCTAATCTAATGTCAATTCCCTTCAGCTTGATGAACTTCTTCTTGTATCTCGTGTAGGGCATGTTGGCTGGCAATAAATGTTCTAAGTTTTTGTTTAATTAAAATATCCTTATTTAACTTTTATTCTTTTAAAAAAATTTTTTTTTCAACATTTATTTATTTATTTATTTTGAGAGAGAAAGAGACAACAGAGCACTAGTGGAAGAGGGGCAGAGACAGAGAGGGAGACACAGAATCTGAAGCAGGCTCCAGGCTCTGAGCTGTCAGCGCAGAGCCCGATGTGGGGCTCAAACCCATGAACCGTGAGATCACGACCTGAGCCAAAGTCCGACACTTAACCAACTGAGCCACCCAGGCGTCCCCATTTAACTTTCATTCTTAAAGGATGTTTTTACTAGATATAGAAATCTAAGTTGACGTTTTTTCTTAAAGAACTTTAATGATATTTTTCTATTGACTCTGGCCTCCATTTTTTTCTGATGGTCAGCGGGCATTCAAATTATTGTACTCTTGTATGTAATATATCATTTTCTTCCCTGACTGCTTGCAAGATTTTCTCTTTATCATTGGTTTCAACAGTATAAGTTCAGATGTGGTTTTCTTTGTATTTATTTTGCTTGAAGTCAACTAAGCTTCCCAAGTCTGTAATTTTATGTCTTTCACCAATTTAAGGAAATTCTGGCCATTATTTCTTTAAATATTTTTCTGCACCATAGTCTTTCTCCTCTCTTCAGGATGCTTTTAACACATGTATTAGACCTTTTGGCATTATCCCTCAGATCCTTGAACCTCTGTTTTTTTTTTTTTTTGGTCTTTTTTTTTCCTATTCTTCAAATCAAATCAAATCATTTCTATTGATCTATAGTCAAGTTCACTGACTCTTTCTGCTGTCATCTCCAAAATGCTGTCAAGCCCTATCAGGGAATTTTTCAGTTCTAGAATTTCCATTTGGTTCTCTATAAACATAACTATTTCTTTATAGTTATCTTGTCGTTCACTTTGAGTATATCCTTTACACCTTGAGTATAGCTATAATAGCTGTTATAAAACTCTTATCTCCTAATCCCAACATGCAGTATATCTTTGGGGTAAGTTTTGACTGAATGCCTTTTATCTTGATATGGGTCCCATTTTCCCATTCCTTCATATGCCTCATAATATTGGATTGTACCCTAGTCACTGTAAATAATACTTATAGAGACTATGGATTCTACTATGTCTCTGAAAAATATTATTCCTTTTTTTAAATTTATTTATTTATTTTGAGAGGGAGAGAGAGCGCGAACATAAACAAGTGGGGGAGGGGCAGAGAGCAAGGGAGAGAGAAAGAATCCCAAGCAGTCTCTACATTCAGTATGGAGCCCAATGCCGGGCTTGATCTCACGACCCTGGGATCATGACTTGGGCCAAAATCAAGAGTGGGTCACTTAACCAACTGAACCACCCAGGCACCCCTGAAAAATGTTTTTCTAAAGCAGGCAATTATTTTGGCTGGACTCAAACTGCAGGCTCTGTCTTCCCCCTTGTGATGGGCAGCAGCAAAATTCTCTGTCCAGTTCTTTTCACCTTAGCTGGGCTGCTTGGAGTCTGCACTGCACACGTATAGTTCAGAAGTTAGCAGAGGTTCGGGCTGAGTTTGGAGCTCTCCGCTCTTGCTCTCTCCTCTCTGAGATAACCCTCCTCCCTTCCCAGCTGCTGTATCCTTTGATTCTTCTCAACGGCTTTAGCTGCCTCACAGGGCAGAACTGGGGCCTGCCCTCTAGCAAAAAGGTCTGAAACTGAGAACCCCAGAGCTGTGTGTTCCCTTCTAAACGTTGACTCCCCATCCAATGTCTGCCTGCGTTTTGTTGCTCTCTCATGCCTTTGGGTACTTGTTGTTTCTGTTTGATCTGTCCAGAGCTTATGTACCACCTGTAGGAAGGTTGGTCCCAAGGAGCTACTCCTCTGTTGTAGCATCTGGGGCCCAGTTAAAGGATAGATCAGCTGGACAGTTGCCTGAGGTCACTCTGTAAGGAATGCTAAAACCTCGCAGGAATAAATTAGAAATATGGTGCCAGTCAGCTCAATTTTCCATAGGTTACTTCTTATATAATAGATAAAAATACAAATGTCCTCAAGTGGACATTTAAGAACTAAAAAAGTCCATTGGTGCAGACATGTGTCTGGGTCAGTACATGTACCTATCTAACTCCTGTATTTTAAGTTGCATAATACTCTATAGCACCTAATATATCAACCCTCCTCTAATGATAGATGGTCACATTAAGTTCTTTTTCTTCAGATTAGGGGCATCTTTTTGCCCCTACAAAGTCATGCTATAGTAAATTTTCTTGAATATATTTCTTTATATACTGGTATTATTCTTTCTGTAGAATACATTACAAAAAGTAGTGTTTCTGGATTGAGGAATATGTGCATTTTTAATACATAGTATTACAATACTTTACAGAGATGCTGTAGAAATTCACAGTCCATACTCATATGGCTAGTCTTACCAATATTTTTTATTTTTGCCAATCTGATGGGTCAAAATGCTATATTTTTATTGTGCTAATTTACATTTGCTTGAATACCACTGAGGTTAAGAATCTTTTCATATCACTGATGATTTACATCTTTTTTTCTGGAAGTACCTAATGATATGCTTTGTCAAATTTTAATGGGATTGATTGTCTTTTTTTCTTGTAGGAGATAAAGTACCTTAGCAACATTCATCCTTTATCATGTATATTTTAAGTATTTAGTCTTTTGACTTTGTTTATAGTTTCTTTTGCTATACAAAAAAAAATGTGTTCATTTTTAAGAGATGATGTGACTATTATTTTTAGGTGGTGACCCTTAGGGTTTCTAAGTTTTATCTTTCACATTAGAAAGTCTTCTGTACTTTATGATTTTATAAATAATTCCTTACATTTGTATCTAATATTTTTTATTTTTCACATTTAAACTTATAGTCCATCTGGAGTTTATTTTTGCATATGATGTGGGGTAGAAGTATCATCATATTTTCTTCCAGATGGATAGTCAGTTCTGCCAACACCATATATTAAGTAAACCATCTTTCTCCCTCTAAATTAAATGTCATCTTTATTTATATTAAGTCCTTATTTGAATTTGTTTCTGGACTCTTTATTATTATTATTATTCTACTCGTATTGTTTATACCTATGCTTTGCATGTGGTTTTATCTTAATAGCATTACAGTAAGTTTTATTATGTTATACAAGGTAGAAATTGTGTTTAGCTGTTGGATAGCTAAACATGGATAACAAACAACAGAAACTTAAACAAGAAATAAATTTATTTTTATCATGTAAGAGAAGTCTGGTATAAGGCGGCCAGGGTTAGCATAGTAGCGCCATGCTCATCAAGAACCCAGGCTTCTTTAGGGCACCTGGGTGGCTCAGTCAGTTAAGCTTCAGATTCTTGGTTTCAGCTCAGGTCATGGTCTCATGGTTCGTGGGTTCGAGTCCTGCTGGGAATTTTCTCTCTGCCTCTCTCTCTCTTTCAAAATAAATAAAAACACTTTTAAAAAAAATCACTAAGAACCCAAGCTTCTTCATTATTCTGTTCAGCCATTCTACGCAGTGGCTTTCAACCTCAGTCAGAACCTCCTTGTGCTCCAAGATGGTTGCTGAAGCACCAGCCATAGATCCCTTTTGCCAGGTAGGAAGCAAACAGAGTGGGGAGGAGCCAGGAGGGCACATGCCAGCTGTCTGACATTTTTAGGGACTTTTCTGGAAGTCCCAACTAAAAAGTTTATTTACACCTCTATCTGTAAAGGAAGTAGAGCGTGCTTGCTTCAGTAGCACGTATTCTAAAATTGTAAGGGAAGCAGAGAAATGAAGTCGTTTAGTTGCTGGATACTGAGTATGAACCTGGTTTGTCTCCACTACATCTAGTAAGATAAGCCCTCCCTCCCCCCATTTTTTTAATTTGTTTTTTTTGCTCTCAGACATTTATGGTTTTTAATTAATACACTTTGTTTTTAGAACAGTTTCAGATTTATAGAAAACTCGAGCAGACCGTACAGAGAGTTTGCATATATCCCCTTCCTATATATGTTCCTACACAGTTTCCTCTATCATTAACATCTTGCATTAGGGTGGTGCATTTGTTACAATTAGTTGACCAATAGTGATATATTACTATTGACTGAAGTCCATAGTTTACATTAAGGTTCTCTGTATTGTACATTTCTATGGGTTTTGACAAGTACATTATATCATGTGTCCATCATCACAGCATCATATAGAATCATTTCACCACACTGAAAATCCTTTATGCTTCACTTATTCATACCTCCCCCCAACACCCCTGCACTCCTGGCAACCACGATTCTTTTTACCATCTCTATCGTTTGCTTTTTCCCAAACGTGATGTAGTGTGCAGCTTTTTCAGACTAGAAAAGCTTTGTAAGAAACTGCCAGACTGTCTTCCAAGTGACTGTAATATTTTGCTTTCCTATCAGCAGTGAATGAGTGCCTAATGCTCTGTATCCTCACCAGCATTTGGTGTTATCAGTGTTTTAGATTTTAGACATTCTCATAGTTTTGAAGCAGTATTTCATTGTTGTTTTAACTTGCAGTTCCCTAATGATATATGATGTTGAATATCTTTTCATATATTTATTTGCCATCTGTATATGTTCTTTGGTGAGGTGTCTGTTAAGATATTTTGCCCACTTTTTAACTGGATTGCTTTTTTTCTTATTGTTGGGTTTTAAGAGTTCTTTGTATATTTTGTATTCAAGGTCTTTATCAGAAATGTATTTTGCAAATATTTTCTCCCATTCTATGGCTTGCATTTTTATTTTCTGAACATTGTCTTTCACAGAAATTAAATTTCTTATTTTAATGAAGTCCACTAATCAATTTTTTCTTTCATGGATTGTGTTTTTGGTGTTGTATCTAAAAAGTAAGCGCCAAATCCATGGTGACCTAGATTTTCTCCTATATAATTGTCTAGAAATTCTGTATTTTTATGTTTTACATTTAGATCTATGATTCATTTTGAATTAATTTCTGTAAAAAGGATAAGATATCTGTCTAAATACTTTTCTTTCTGTCTTTCTTTTCTTCTTCTTTTCTTTATTTATTTTTGGTATATGGATGTCCAGTTTTCCAGCACCATTTGTTAACTGGGCTCTATTCTGTTTCACTGATCTCTTTGGTTTTTTTGTTGTTTGTTTGTTTTGTTTTGTTTTTTTGGCAATACCATACTGTCTTGATTACTGTAGCTTTATAGTAAGTCTTAAAGTTGTGTAGTGTCAGACTTCCAACTTTGTTTTTCTTCAGCATCAAGATGACTGTTTTGGGTCTTTTCCTTTCTATATAAACTTTAGAATCACTTTGTTGATAATATACAAAATAACCTCCTGGGATTTAGATTGAGATTAAATCAAATCCTTAGATCAATTTGGGAAGAATTGACATTTAACAATATTGTCTTTCTATCCATGAACATGGAATATTTCTCCAATTATTTAGATCTTTGATTTCATTAAAGTTTTATAGTTTTCCTCATATAGATTCTATGTTTATTTTGCTAGAAATATGTAAGCATTTCTCTTTTTTCCCTAGTCCTAATGTAAATGGGTATTATTTTTTAGTTTCAAATTTCATTTGTTCATTGCTGCTGTTTGGGAAAGCAATAGACTTTGGATATTAACCTTGTTATCTTGCAATCTTGCCATTGTAGCTTGCTAGTCCTGGGAAGGTTTGTTTGTTTCTTTTGTCAGTTCCTTGTGGTTCTCTACATAGACAATCTTGTCATTCGTGAGCAAAGACAGTTTTATTTCTTCCTTGCCAAACTGTGTACCTTTTATTTCATTTTCTTGTCTTTTTTTATTAGCTAGGACTTTCAGTACAATTTTGTTCTTGTTTTAAGATTTTAAGTAATCTCTACACTGACTGTGGGGCTGAAACTCACAAACCCGAGATCAAGAGTCTCATGTTCTACTGACTCATGTTCTACTGAGCCAGCCAGGCACCCGTCCAGTAGAATTTTGAATAGCAGTGGTGAGAGTGGACATCCTTGCCTTGTTCCCAGTCATTGAGGGAAAGCATCTATTTTCCCATCATTAAGAATGAGCGGTTCAGTCAGTTAAGCATCTAACTTTGGCTCAGGTCATGATCTCACAGTTCCCGAGTTTGAGTCCCACATCAAGTGAGCTCAAGCCCCTCTTTGGGTGAACTTGGGCCCTGCTTCAGGTAAAAACACAAGTTCTACTTCAGGTAAGCCCCACATATCTCTCTCCTTCTTTTCTCTCTCTCCCTCTCCCTCTCTCTCTCTCTCTCTCTCTCTCTCTGCCCTTTGTGGGATTCTCTGTCTCCCTCTCTCTCTCTGCCCCTCTCTCATTTGCACCCTCTCTCTCTCTCAAAAAAAAATTCTAGCTGTAAGTTTTTGTAGTTGTTCTTTATCAAGCTGAGGAAGTTCCTTTCTAGTCTTGGTTTGCTGAGAATATTTAGAATGAATGGGTATTGGATTTTGTCAAATGCTTTTTCTGCACCTATTGATAGGATCATATGGTTTTTCTTCTTTAGGCTGTTGATGAAATGGATTACATTAATTGATTTTTGAATACTGAAATAGCCTTGTAATACCTGGAATAAATCTCATTTGGTTGTGGTGTATAATTCTTTTTATATATTGTTGAATTTTATTTGCTAACATTTGTTGAGGATTTTTGCATATATATTCATGAGTGATATCAGTCCTGGGCTTTCCTTTCTTGTAATGTATTTATCTGATCTTGGTATTAGGGTAATGCTGCCTCACAGAATGAGTTAAGAAGTGTTTCCTCCATTTCTATTTTTGGGAAGAGATAGATTCTAGAGAATTGGTATCACTTCTTCTAGAAATGTTTGGTAAAATTCACCAGCAAGCCCATCTGATCCTGGTGCTTTCTGTTTTGGAATGTTACTGATTACTGATTCAATTTCTTTAAAACATAGAAGTCTGTTCAGGTTACCTGTTTCTCCTTTTGTGAATATTAGCAGTTTTGCATCTTTCAAGAAATTAATTCATTTCATCTAGGCAATCAATTTTGTTGGCATAGAGTTTGTTCATAATACTGTTTTATTATCCTTTTCATGTTCAGTAGAGATGACTCCTCTTTCATTTCTGATATTAGATATTTGTTTCTTTTTTCTTTTTTCTCTCTGTTAGCCTGACAAGAGGTTTATCATTTTTATTGATTTTTTTTGAAAAAATCAGTTTTTGTTCTCATTGACTTTTCTTTATTGTTTTCCTGTTTTCAGTTTCATTTATTTCTGCTCCAATTATTATTTATTTCCTTCTGCTTGATTTAGGCTTATATTCCTCTTCTTTTTCTAGTTTCCTAAAATGGAAGCTTTAGTATTGATTCTACATCTCCCTCTTTTTTTTAATGTTTATTTATTTATTTTGAGAGAGAGAAAGAGCAGGGGAGTGGCAGAGAGAGAGGGAGACAGAGATTCCCATGCAGGGCTCAAACCCACAAACCATGAGATCATTATCTGAGCTGAAACCAAGAGTTGGACGCTTAACCACTGAGCCACTCTCTAGATCTTTCTTTTCTAATATGCATATAATGCTATATATATTTCTAAGCACTGTTTCATTGTTAAGTTATATTTTTATTTTCATTTAGTTCAAAATATTTTTAAAAATTTCTCTAGAGACTTCTTTTTTGACCCATGTATTATTTAGAAGTGTGTGTTTAATCTCCAGATATTTTGGCATTTTCCAAAATTCCAAATTATTGGTTCTAGTTTAATCCCACTGTGATCTGACAACATACTTTATATGACTTCTGTTCTTTTTTATCTGTTAAGATATGTTTGTTTGCTTTTACTCATGGGGTGGAGCTCTTGGGCAGTATGGTTTCTTTTTTTGAACACTTTGAAATATTGCTATATTAAGTAACTATATAATTTATATACAGATATACCAAATAAACATATAAGTTTAAACTAAATCAGATATTTTCTTCTGCTTGATTCTAGAATAAACAAATGGTGACAGGCACCAAAGAATCATGAAAAGTTATGAGACAAAAACTTCATATTAAGTAAATTCTTTTTAATGATATGGGAAATACAACATAATATTTAATGAAAGACCTTAACACAAAACCATATTTATATATAATATAGTGTATATATTGTCGAAACATGTAGGCTCCACAGTCAGATCTAGGTTTGAATTCCAGTACCTACATACTAATGTGTGACTTTGAACAATTTTTTTTAACCTCTCTCTTCCTCAGTTTCTTTTATTGTTAAATAAGAATAAGAATAACCTCATGGGGTTATTTTAAAAATTGCATGCTTCAATATCTCCAAAGGAGTTAAGAACAATGCTTTGCCTTGGTAAGCATTCAAGAAATATTAAATAATAATGATAGTTAACTAAATATACTGAAACATATTTGTAGTAGGGGCCCTTGGCTGGCTCAGTCAGCAAAGAATGAGACTCTTGATCTCAGGGTCATGAGTTTAAGCCCCACATTGGCCATAGAGCTCACCAAAAATATACATGTGTAAATATATGATTGATCAATATATTCACAAAAAAAGAGCCTGAAAGGAAATATACATGGAGGTAAGATTATATGTGGAGGTAAGATTATAGATGACTTCTCTTCTTTAATTCTTCTGATTAAAAAAAAGTATTAATTTTATTATAAGAAACAATATTTTTTAAAAGGGAGTTCATTCTATCTGCAAATGCAGAAAAGACTTCTGATTTAGCTGTAGACCACCTTGGCCCAGGGTTCCACACTGCCCAGTTTAAGAACCACTGCCCTGTCACATGTCACACATATGCTTAGCACCCCTTTTAGAGGCTGCTCTGACCTTCTTTACTCAGTCTTGCCTCTCAGGCCGTCCTAGGCTTCAAAGGGGCTGGCCATGTGGGCAGGCCCAGATTCCCATGTAGGCCATGCTAACCTCAGTAACTGCGTAAGAAATCAAACTTCCTCTCCTAGGTAGTCTGCTGACTTGGCAAGGGTGCATGTGGGGAACCCTTTATGAGTTGCAAGGGGACTGCTGCCTCCTGAAACCTCCCCTGGAAGGAGGGCCTTCATCCTCTGGGACTCTTGCTCCTCTGCCTCCCTCCACTAGCAGTGAGGCTTGGGTCCTGAGAGCAGGGCTCAAGTAGCACAGCTTGGGGCTGTTAGTTTTGTGGGTCCATGAGATCCTCATCTGACACTCTCTACCTTTCAGTGTCTCTGAAGTCTGTACTATGACTTGCCTAATCAAAAGCTCCATTTCTATTTAGGTTTTCAGCAAGTCCCTCCCACCTCCCTTCTCTAATTTCCATTAGCTTAGGACCACTTCCCTTTCCAAGTCTGGCCAAATGGCAGAAGTCCCTCAACTATCAGACAATCCAATACTACGGTATTATATTATATAATATATAGAAATAATATATATTTTTAAAAATAATATGTACCTGTATCCTTTTAATACTTGGTTTTTCATCATTCTTAGAAATTCTCAGTCACGGGGCGCCTAGGTGGCTCAGTTGGGTAAGCGTCGGACTTCAGCTCAGGTCAGGAGCTCGCGGTTGGTGAGTTTAGGTCCCGTGTGGGGCTCTGTGCTGACAGCTCAGAACCAGCTCCTGCTTTGGATTCTGTATCTCCCCCTCTCTCTCTGTTCCTCCCCTACTTGCACTCTGTCTCTCCTTCTCTCTCAAAAATAAATAATAAAAAGATTAAAAAATTTAAAAAAAAGAAATTCTCAGTCATTAAAAAACTATACATACATACATTGAACTTTCCTCCTCAAATTGTTCAAGCACCCAAGGAACTGAACAGAAAAGAGCCCCTCCTTTTGCAGCCTGTGGAACTCAACGGGGTGTCTGCGGACCTTTCGACTGGGACACTTCCCCTTTAGGGCCTGCACCTTGCTGGGCCGCAAAGTCAGCCTCCAGTAGCCGACTCTCCTGGCTTCACTTGACCACAGCTTTGCTCAACAACTTCTCCTTCCTGGTTCTTGAAACAGTTCACTCTTCTCTGCTTCCTACCGGCTGTCTTTCTACCTGCTTCTCTCCTCCCATAACCTTCCGGCCCCCCTCCCCCACTCCTTTCCTCACCAGGCTGGCCCTGAGGTCAGAAAAGTCCGCCTCACCTGTTCCTTTTTCCTTCCTTCCAGAGGCGCTGTCCGCAAAGACCTCCGTCACTCTTCCCCACATTCTATTTGTTTTCTGGTTTGTTGTTGTCGTTACTTTACCTTTTAACATAAAATGAATACATACACATGAGGAAAGAGTAGATAGGTAAACCCCAGTTAAGATTCTAGGGGCTCAATCTTCCTGGATATTGACTGTTGGGACTGGGTTAAAGACACAAGAAAAAGACATGAAAACCCCACTCCGTCTCTTTAAAATTCTTTTTATGTTTTTTATTTATTTTTGAGAGACAGAGAGAGACAGCGCAAGCAGGGGAGGGTCAGAGAGAGAGGGAGACACAGAATCCGAAGCAGGCTCCCGGCTCCAGGCTCCAGGCTCTGAGCTATCTGTCAGCACAGAGCCCGATGCGGGGCTTGAACCCACAAACTGTGAGATCATGACCTGAGCCGAAGCCGGACGCTTAACCGACTGAGCCACCCAGGCTCTTTGCTGATGGCTGTACAGAACACAGGCCCACGGGCCCTCATCTAGAATTCAAGAAGTGAAAACCTCTGGAAACACAAGGCTGTTTAGCTTTTGTTTTTGTTTCTAAGTTTGCAGTAAATGTATTGGGCTGCCCACCCTAACCCAAACTGATACAATGCCCTTTACAGTCTTTGTCCCACTTAGTGTGACTATTCATGTTTCACTGCAGAAATTTCAGTGGGTTTGATTGTGAGTTGCTGCCTCAGGCACACTGAGGGTGTTCTATAATTATGAATTACGCACCTTTGTAAAATCGGAAAAATTCTGAGCTCCAAAGCATAGCTGACCCTCAAGGGTCAGAACTGTGGACCTGAGACTTAAAAGAAGTGATGATAAAAGTGATGCTGTATGGCATTTACGCACCCCGGGTACTGCTAAGCACTTTGCGTAAATTAATTAAAACCTTATACATCCCCACAGAGTAGGTACTGTTACCTTCATCTCTCTTTACACATGGGGAAAGGGGTTATATTGTACTCACTGTTTTATTGCTTGCTCTCTGCACTTAATAATATGTCTTGAACGTCTTTCATTTCAGTGAATATTAATCTACAGCCTCATCTATAGTGATTGCATTATATCCTATTGTGTGGCTGTGTTTTTAGCCGGTCCCCTGCTGGGTTCACACCCTTCCTTTTGATGCATTTCTCCATGAGATCATTCAGGAGAGACCTGTCCATTGTCTCTCTGAAACCTTTGACTCTGAGAAGCCAGCGCATCCCAGTACTTAACTTATTGGCTCCTTAAAAGGAAGCCCTTCCCGCCTCTTGACCATCTCCTTTTATATTTTTTATTTTTCGTTATTCTAACATAAACGTTCTCAGCCTCTGTATGCCTCTGTCCAATTCCCCAGCACTTGAAAAATCCACTTTGCCATTATTAGGGCAGTATCTGAAAGGGTAGATATCTCTCACTTCATCAACACGGCCTCTTTTGCTTCCTAACCTTAACTGATCTACTTCCCTCTCTGTGTGACATCGCTTCAGAAGGTTAGCATGTTATCTCCCTGGTGACATCTCTTAGGTCTATATTCCTACTGCCTGATGCTAAATATTTAGTCAAATGGGTCCTTTTTGGATGTCATTTAATTTTGATGCTATTCCCACGGTTGCCACTAAAATTGTCTTGTGGCGCTTATTATTAGTTTCCTGTGGTTGCTTTGACAAATCATCACAAACTTGCTGGCTTAAAACAACAGAAATGTATTATTTCACAGTTCAGAGGGCCAAGAGTCCAAAATCAAGGTGTGGGCAGAGCCATGCTCCCTCTGAGCCTAGGGGAGAATCTTCCCTGCCCCTTCCAGTATCTGGCAGCTTCCAGTGTTACCTGTTGGCTGTGTGACCAAAATTTCAGTCTTCATCTTGGACTGCTCTTCTCATGTCTCTCTTCTGTGTCTCTTATGAGGACACTTGTCATTGGATTTAGGGTCCACCCGAATAGTCCACAGTGATCTCATCTTGCAGTGGCATCAACAAAGACCCTTTTTCCAAATTACGTCACATTCATGGGCTCCAGGGGTCAACACATGGACATACCTTTTGGGGAGCCACCATTGAGTCCACCACAGCACAGGTCTTCCCAGGCCTAGGGAATGATTTTTTCCCTTCACACTTTCCAAGGGGGACCTCTTATTTTCCCAGCTCCCACACGGGAGAGTCCATACCGCCTGGAGATCTTTCAGTCATGTGGAGTTTGCAGGGGTAAAACAATGATCATGAGATATGTGGCTCCTTTCTTCTGCTGATCCATAAAAGAATCCCAAGCCAGTCCTTTCACATGCATTAAATATATCTTCTTTAGCAAACTGAGTGTTTTAACATGCTAAAACTAGGAACAGTTTTTTTTTATCCCAAGGACCAAAGGTTAAATTGCAAGGAGGAAGGAATGATTTCTTGAGCACCTAGAATATAGTAAACACTGTTATATTAGGTCATTTTCTCTTTTTTTAATTATTTTTTTATGTTTTCTTTGTATTTTTGAGAGAGAGTGAGCGAGCCAGCACGAACAGGGGAGGGGCAGAGAGAGAGGAGACACAGGAACCAACCAGGCTCCAGGCTCTGAGCTGTCAGCACAGAGTCTGATGTGGGGCTCAGACTCACAAATCACGAGATCATGACCTGAGCCGAAGTCAGTGCTTAACAGATTGAGCCACCCAGGAGCCCCAATATGATGTCATTTTCATAACAACCTTGAGTCTTCTGGTCTGTTTTCCCTACTTTAAAGAATAGAAAATTGAGGCTCAGAGTGGTTAAGTAACTTGTTAAAAATCACACAGAAACTAGCAGGACCCAGCTCTGTCAAACCCAACAGCCTTTGGATTTTGCCTCTATATCAAAATGACTTTTGAATTTTTATAGATAAGTGCAACACATGAACAGTAAATAACTCAGAGTTCACTAATAATAGCAACAAGACCAGAAGCTTGGTCTCTTACTGCCAGTTCATTATTCTTTCCTTCACACCATACTTTTCATTCAGAACAGAGGACATCATTTGAGCTGACAGAAAGACACATGCTCTAACTGAGCTCAGAGATGGCCTGAACGTTGGAGTTGGAGTCTGAGTCTATTCCAAGCTTCACTGCTTAGTGACAGTTGTTTCTGGACCAATCGTTTGTCACCTCTGAAGCTTAGCTCCCTTATCCGCAAAATGGAATGATAATGACACCCATCTCTGCATTATTGTGACCAATAGAGAATGCGTGCTAAGGAACATGGGACAAGGTGTTCCCCAAATGGTAGCTATGATAACTATGTATAATACAATCCAATGTTTCTTTAAAATTAGAGGTTTTTTATTATAAAAGAAAAAGGAATTTGTGCTTATGGTGAAGAGTAGAAAGTAATGCTTCCCTATTCCTGAAAGAGCCTAGTCCTAGTCCCTAGACGTAGTTATTGTTAACAGTCTCTTCTTTTTAAAAAAAATTTTTTTTTAACTTTATTTCTTTATTTTGAGAGAGAGAGAAAACATGAGCTGGGGAGGGGCAGAGAGAAAGGGAGAGAGAGAGAGAATCCCAAACAGGCTCTGCACTGCTAGCACAGAGGTCTACGTGGGTCTCAAACCCACAAACTGTGAGATCATGACTTGAGCTGAAATCATGAGTTGGAGGCTTAACTGACTGAGCCCCCCAGGCTCCCCAATAGTCTCTTCTGTAAGGTTCCACAAATATTCCATGCATTTGGAAGTATATATCCATTTGTTACACAGTAAGCTCATATTAGTTCACAGCTTTCTTGTTACGAAATCATCCCAGGTGAGTGTTTCAGGAAGCAGACTCTGAGACAGACTTTAGTGTGCAGAATGCTTCCGAGGTGGTGCTGGTGGGACTAACATCTGTGGAAGGGAGAGGAGGAGCAGGGGTGGGCAGAGGGAGAAGTCAAGGTCTCGAACAGCCTCGGCCAACCCCACAGAGCTCCGGAGTGACACTCCCACCACTCTGGGAGAGCCAGCCGGGGCAGGGCACACCCGCAGGCAAGGTGGCCATCTCTGAAAGCGGTGACGGCAGAGGGCCATCTACCAACAGTGCTCCCCGCAGCTGGACAAGTCCTTCTGAAGGGGGCGCCGGCAGCACCCGGTGTCCCCCTCAGTAACATCAGGATGACTTGAGAACCCTGACGAAACATGATGCCCAACCTCCCGGACCTCTTGCCTAACAGCTGGAAGACCCAAACCCTGTAGACCCCATGAATCTGGACTTGAAACTTGTTTTATCGGAGTTTTTACTGTCCAAGGACAGTCACCATCACTTTTTCTTCCCCTTCTGCCCCCAGACCTTCTGGTTCCTCTTTGGTCAGGATGTATGGCAAAGAGCAGGGGGAGGAAGCAATTAAGTTTCAACGCACATTTGTTTGACAAATAATGAAAGCGGAAAGTGGCCGAGGATACCCATCCTGTATGACAAGCACAGAGGGTCATTCACACAGTGACAACGGCCCTTCCCATCTACTTCCTTTTTGATGCCCTTTCAGTGTTTCCCTTTGTTTAGCATGTGCTGAATCAACTCCCAGGGTAAGAATTTGGTACCACTGCCCCCTGGTCTCAGAAGACAGGTGCCATTGTCTTGCCCAGGCTGTACCCCCAAGGGGGGCTGCTGTGCAATGTGGCATACTCTGTGGTGGCCCCACACTTTCCCTGCCCTTCCTCTCACTGCCTCCCTGAAACTTAGGCAGCCACTCATCCATAGGGAAGCAAAGATTGGGAAGTGGTAGACCAGGCTCCATCCTGGGGTTGCACATCTCCCTAAAAGCAAGACTTTGGTTTTGGTTTGGTTTTGGTTTGGTTTTTGTTTGTTTGTTTTGTGAGAGTTTGGCTTTAATCAATATTAGCAGGTTTGCACCTGGCGGGCTCAGTCATAGAGCATGCAATTCTTGATCAGAGGGTCATGAGTTCAAACCCCACATATGGCCTAGAGCTCGCTTGAAAAATATGTGTATAGGGGCACCTGGGTGGCTCAGTCAGTTAAGTGTCTGTCTCTTGATTTCAGCTCAGGTCATGATCTTACAGTAGTGAAACAGAGCCCTGAATCAGGCTCTCTGCTGTCAGCATAGGGCCTGCTCGGGATTTTCTCTCTCTCTTTCTCTCTCTCTTTCTTCTGCCACTCCCCCCACCTCTAAAAAATAAATAAACGTAAAAAAAAGAAATAAAAAATGTGTATATATATTACCAGTGGGGGATGTAAAATGGTACAATCACTTTGAAAAACAGTTTGGTAGTTTCTTATAAAGTTAAAAACTCATAGATAAATGAAAACCCATATTTACACAATGACTTATACAGGAATGTTCATAGCAGCTTTATTCATAATAGCTAAAGCCGGAGACAACCCAAATGCTCATCAGATAAAAATTGTAACATATTCTTTTTAAAACATTTTTTAAGTTTATTTATTCTGAGAGAGACAGAGAGAGCAAGTGGGGGACAGACAGACAGAGAGAAGGAGAGAGAGGGGAAGAGAGGGATCCTAAGTAGGCTCTGCACTTGTAGGGCTCAAACCCACAAACGGCAAGATCATGACCTGAGCCAAAACCAAGAGTCTGACACTTAACCAACTAAGACACCCAGGCATCTTGTGATATATTCTTGCAATAGAATACCTACCTGCAATAAAAAGGAATTGATATACACTATGGATATACACAAAATATTAATGAATCTCAAAAAAAACCATGCAGAATGAAAAAAGTCAGACACAAAAGGACATACTGTATGATTCCATTTATATGAAACTCTAAGAAAGTCAGTTTAATCTATAGTGACAGAAAGCAGAAAACAATAAAAAGGGGTATGTATGGACATGCTTAGGGGAAAAAAAATATGGTCCAAAATATTAAAATCCTTGGCTCGCTTGGAGATGGGTGATGATGGGGAGCATTATAAATGACTTTTACTTTATACAGTTCTGTACTTTAAAAATTTCACAATATGGGAGCACCTGGGTGGCTCAGTTGGTTAAGTGTCCGACTTCAGCTCAGGTCATGATCTCACGGTTCGTGGGTTTGAGCCCTGCATTGGGCTCTATGCTGACAGCTCAGAGCCTAGAGCCTGCTTCAGATTCTGTGTCTCCCTCTCTCTCTCCCCCTCCCCCCTTCTATCTCAAAAATGAATAAACATTAAAAAAAATTTACAATATGATTCAGCTACTCTACTCATAGGTATATAGCCAACATAAATGAAAATATACATCCACATAAAAACCGTACACAAGTGTTCATAGCAACATTATTCATAATAGTAAAAAGTGGAAACAACTCAAATGTCCTTCAACTGATGAATGAATAAATAAAATGTGCTTATATCCATATCCATATGGTGGATTATTTGGCAATAAAAAAATGAAACACTAGGGTGCCTGGGTGGCTCAGTTGGTTAAGCATCCAATTCTTGATCTCACCTATGGTCTTGATCTCAGGGCAGTGAGTTCAAGATCAGTGCTGGGCTCCACATTGGGCATGAAGCCTACCTAACAAAATGTTAATAATAGAGGCACCTTGGTTGGCTCAGTTGGTTGAGTGTCCGACTCTTGATTTCAGTCATGATCCCAGGGTCATGGGATTGAGCTTGGTGTCAGGCTCCACGCTGAGCATGGAGTCTGCTTAAGAATCTCTCTCTCTTCCTCTGCCCCTCTCCCCTGCTCATGCTCTCTCTTTCTAAAAATAAGTAATAATAATTTAAAAAACAAAATACTGATATGTGCTACAATATATATGATCTTTGAAAACACTATGCTAAGTGATAAAAAACCATCAGATTGAAAATATTTATAATAAATATGACAGGATTAATAAAAAGGTCTCATTCTAGAAGGGTGCCTGGGTGGCTCACTTGGTTAAGCATCCAACTCTTGATTTAGGCTCAGGTCATGATCTTACAGTCGTAAGATCGAGCCCCGCTTCAGACTCTGTGTTTAGTGTGAAGCCTGCTTGGGATTCTCTCCCCCGCCCCGCCCTTCCCCTGCTCATGCTGTCTCTTACTCTCTCGCTCAAAATAAATAAATAAACATTAAGAAAATAAAAAAGGCCTCATTCTAGCTACAGAAGGAAAGGAAAAAAGAACCCAGTTGGTAAAGGCAAAGGAAATGAAGACAATTGCACTGAGGGAACTAATAGTAAACAAACATGTAACAAGGCTCATAATTGCTAGTAATCAAAGAAATGCAAATTAAAGCAACAGCATTCTGAATGCTGGCATTAGTATCATCAACCTGCATGGCTGCCTTGGATTCTGGACCCTCACTTGCTTCAGCAAATAGACCTAGTTTCCCCTTTTCTCACTCACATAGAGGTAAATTAGTGCTTAATAATGTAATAATATAATGATATAATATAATGTAATATAATAACCTCATGATCTACCCAAAGTTAAAATAATCTCCTACAAGGTGCCTGGATGGCTCAGTCGGTTAAGCATCTGACTTTTGATGCTCTTGATATTGGTTCAGGTCATGATCTCATGTTTGTGAGATCAAGCCCTGCATTGGGCTTCATGCTGATCATGGAGCCTGCTTGGGATTCTCTCTCCTCCTCTCTCTCTGACCCTTTCCCACTCATGCGCATGTTCTCTCTCACTCTCTTTCTCTCAAAATAGATAAACTTAAAACAATTATCTCCCATTTTTTTCTGCTTTTTCCCCACCTCATGCCCCATATGTCCTCCAGAAAAAGAAAGTTATTGAACATGTGTAAAAACACACTGCTTCCAATCCAATAGTATTAAAGTAATAATAATAATAATAATTTTATGACTTTTTAACCTATAAGCTACCAGAAGTCTCATGATTCCTTCAGACATGATTCCTTCCTTATTTGATGGCTTTGATGGGGCACACATCTCCCAACACTTGGAGCTTTTTCCTTACTCCTAACTCTTGCCTTGTGTTCTTCCTAAGACCCCTGCTACTGCCGCTACACAGGATTGATCCCTGAATTCTTTCTCCTTCCTTCAACTTTGTGCTTCCCACAAATGTGCCACTTACAACATGGGCAGGACCTCTCTGAAACATACCCTTCAAGCCTCTTGTTTGACTCTTGCCACAAATTCCCCCTCCATTTATAAAACAATGTATTCATTGTTTTCATTTTATTTTATATTTTATTTATTTTTAAGATTTTATTTTTAAGTGATCTCTACACCCAATGTAGAGCTCAAACCTACAACCTCAAGATCTAGAGTCATAGGTTCCACTCACTGAGTCACATGGTTGTGCTTTTAAAGTGATGCTGTTAAGTTAGCCAAAGAGCAAAAACAATTTAATTACGGTATTTAATACTAGTACACTGGTACAATCTTATACCACTAATAGAAGTGGAAAATGATACAGGGCCATCAAATGGTGCATTCTTCCCGATTCTGTGAATGTGCGCATGTGGGGGGTATGTGAAGATATGCACTATAGTAACATTGATAATGGCAGAAATATATACATTGTGCCTTCTAAATGCATAGCAATGGGGGAAGAGTTAAATTGTGAGCCTGCCTCCTTGCAAAAACTAATTGAAATAAGGGTAGACCACTGACCTATCCACTAGCTGGTCAGTGAACGGCCTAGCAAACAAAAAAGATAAACTGAATCTATTAGAGTCTTGCTCTCTTAAATTAAGCAATACCTACTGCCAACTGAGTAGGTATTAGAACTGGAATATCATCTAGAGCAGTGGTTCTCCACCTTTAATCTTCATGAGGGTCACCTCAAGAGCTTGGTAAAATACTGGTTGCTGGGGCCAGCAGTGTCTGATTCAGCAGTCTGGGGTGAGGCCGGAGATTTTGCATTTCTAACAAGCTCCCAGTTGATTCTGATGCTGCTGGCCCAGGGACCACACTTGGAGAACCACTGATCTCGGCATTATCAGGGTGCAGTTGTTTCTGGACCATGGGCACACAGCAGATGTGCAAATGGGGGAAGGACAGAGAAGCTCACAGAAGGAACTAAAGACCAACTGTGGTTCTCGACTACTTTCTGTTTTCTGGGAGCCCAGCTATACTTGGTTTCCTGATTTGAGGTTCTATGTGACCTCTGTAGTTTTTTTAATTTTTTAAAATGTTTTTATTTATTTTTGAGAGAGAAACAGAGAGACAGAGCACAAGCTGGGGAGGGGCAGAGAGAGAGGGAGACACAGAATCCGAAGCAGACTCCAGGCTCCGAGCTGTCAGCACAGAGCCTGACAGGGGGCTCCAACCCACGAACTGAAAGATCATGACGTGAGCCGAAGTCGGATGCTCAACCGACTGAGCTGCCCTGGCGCCCCATGACCTCTTTGTATCTTTACACTGAACTCCCCTTCATTTAACTTAACCTGAGTGAGTCTCTTTGCACTATAGAAAGCCTGCCTAGGGAAGCCTGGATGGCTCCGTTGGTTAAGCAACTGATTCTTGATTTCAGCTCAGGTCCTGATCTCATAGTCATGCATTGGGCTCCAGGCTGGGCATGAAGCCTACTTAAAATTCTCTTTCTCTCCCTCTCCCCCGCCCCTCCCCAGCTTGTGCACACATGTAGGTGCATGCGGGTGCGTTATAAATAAATAAATAAATAAATAAATAAATAAATAAATCCCACCTAGAACACAGTTGAATGAATATTATGTCCTTCAATGGAGACAAAGTGCATTATCTTAATTCCATTCCAACCCACCCCCTGTGTAACCAAGGTAATGGTTTGGTGTGTATCTGTCTACATCTTTCCCTAAAGCTCCGTATACACATATATGCAAATGTTTTACTATTTCTGTTACAAAAATTAAATTGTTCTGAGTTAGCATTCAGATTCTGCTATAGACCAACATGTGTACGGCTTAGACAAGCTGAAGTTTACTTCTATTTTGCATAACTGTCCCGAGATGGGTGGTCCAAAACTGGTGAGGTGGTTCTGTTCTCTGAGGTCATCTCAGTGTTCCCACTACCCTGGGATCATGACCTGAGCCGAAGTCAAGAGTCAGTCATTCAACTGACTGAGCCACCCAGGTGCCCCAAGAGATGATTGACTTCCTGATGCTCTTACTCACACACTTCAGAAAGGGCATATGTTTATCCTTGATCACATCTACTATAAACTATTTCCTCCAATCTCTTCTTTCTTTATAGATGTAGATATTTGCAAGTTTTACTATGTTCCAGCAGTCCAATTGTTTTCTTATTGTTTATTGGTTTATGTTAGAAGGTAGTAGAAGACAGGATTGTAAGAATTGAAATTCCACCATTCTTAGTCTTGCTCTGCAGCTCTGGGTACTGAACAGATCTCATAGCCTCCTAAGCCCTCTTCCCACCTCTAAGGGCCTAACATCACAGGCAATGGCACGGAGCACACAGGGTCTGATGAGGATTAAATGACATAGTGCATGGAATGCACCAAACCCCACAGGTGTCGTGAAATGGACCAATATTAGCCAGGATGCCCCATGATGGCCCTACAGCGAGGCACTGAAACACATTCATTCGGCTAGAATGCACATTTCTATAAGGGAATCACTCACTGCAGGAAGAAAATTATAACCATCATCAGGAAAGCAAGAAGCCCTCAGTTCAGCTGCTACCCTGGCTGCATGAGCACTTTCAGTTATAGTTTAGGAAAATTAAAAATGAGCTCTCACACCCAGAGCCCTTCTCCCCAGCTCGAGGCCAGGCTGCACTGCCTCCTGGGCCCGGTGAACAGCACTCGGAGCCCACTGCCCTCTGCACTGTTTCTGCACCTACCCAGCCAGCTCTAAGTCAAACCCTGCCTGCGTTTCCCCACTCTATCGTGCTGTACCTTTGAAATATCCGCTGTGACAGCCTCCAGTCACACTGAGATGTCCAGACAGTCCAAGTCAGCTCCTCATGTACAAACTCCTATTTGCGTTAGCATTGCGGTTACAGATTTGCATAGCTCGGGAGTGATCTGCCTCTAACACTATTTCCCCCACAGCCCTATTATTTGTACTGCTTGATTTTGCAAAACATTTGATTTTGCAAAGCATTCCTGAAAAACACTAGGGCCAGCCCTAGTGTTGGCCCTAGTATGTACAGCCTCACACTGTATTGTTCATACCTTCGATTCGGCATTGTTTGGGGCCACAATTCCACACAGGCTTCAGCCTGCCTTCCATGGCCACGCCTCACCCCTGAACCCCACAGGGTTTCTCTGATGGGTGGTGTGGACTGCCTCCAAGAGCGTGCTCGGCCCTGGCTCACTGTGCAACACAGAGGCACAAGGCTGTTACAAGCCCTTGGGCAACCCTATGTCAATGCTGGATGGGAGCCAGTGGATGAAGACTTCTAAATGCTTCTCCCTTTCAGCCCTCAAATGGTCACTTTGAGGCACATTCTGTACAGTTCCTCAGAAGTTCCTGTTGGCATCGGAGCCCAGTTGTCCACGGCACTGACCAATGCAACTGGCTTGGCTTTCCCCTTCCTTGGCCAGGTTCCCTAGGCCCCCGTTCTTGCTTTCTGGGATCACCTCCCTCAGTAAAGCCCTACACACATGTCCTAGTCTCAGGCTTTTCTTTCTGGGAGAACTAAGGTAACATGGACTGCATTCGAGTCAAAACACCTTTACTTTACGTTGGTCAACAGTCATTGCCCAATCCTTCCAAAGGCCTTCAGCAGCTCTTCCCCAGGATCTGCCAGACCTCCTTATGATGCCTACCTGAAGCCCTAAAGCCTTCATCTAGAATCTTCTGTTTGGAGAGGTACCTGGGTGGCTCAGTTGGGTGGCTCAGTTGGGTGGCTCAGTTAAGCATCCAATTTTGGCTCAGGTCATGATCTCACAGTTCGTAAGTTCGATCCCCACGTTGGATCTTCTGTCTCCCTCTGTCTCTGCCCCTCCCCCGACCAAAAAAATAAACAAACATTTTTTTAAAAGGGAGGTGGTGCCTGGGTGGCTCAGTCAGTTAAGCTTCTGACTCTTGGTTTTGGCTCAGTTCATGATCTTGCAGTTTCATGAGTTTGAACCCTGCTTGGGATTCTCTCTCTCTCCGTCTCTCTCTCTGCCCCTCCCCCACTCTGCCTCTGTCTCTCTCAAGATTAATAAACTCAAAAAAAAATACTTAGAATCTTCTGTGTGGTTTGGATAGAAGAAGCCAAGTCTTCAGCATCTGCCCCAGTGTCTAGATTGAACATAAGTGTCTCCTCCATGGGCACCTGGGTGGCTCCGTCGGTTAAACATCCGACTCTTGATCTCGGCTCAGGTCACGATCTAATGGTTCGTGAGTTTGAGCCCCATGTGAGGCTCTGCTCTGACAGCATGGAATCTGCTTGGGATTCTCTCTCTCTCTGCCCCTACCTCGTGTGTGTATTTTCTCTCTCTCTCTCTGTCTCTCTCTCTCTCTCAAAATAAATAAATAAACTTAAAAAGAAGAAGAAGTGTCACCTCTGTATCGAGGGCTAGCCTGGATCCAGGGACAGACTCTCACAGCTCCAGCTCTCAGCTATACACCAGGATTCCGAAAAACTGCAGCCGAAAGGGTGAACAGTGGGCTTATGAGTCCCAGCTCTTCCCTCCTTGTCACATTTAAGATGAGCTCAGAAGGGAGGAAGGGAGACCGTTCCTAAGACCCGTACTTTCCACTGGGGCACTCCCTTCTTAGACTTTGATACTGGGTGGGTGGGTGTGTGTGTGCGCATGTGTGTGCATACCTTGAGCCTGATTTTGTCTTGTGTTCTCTGCATTCTTTGTATCCTAAAATCTAGGTCATTAACTCTTAGACTTTGGGATTTCGCAGAATACTAAATAAAAGACATGTGTTTTTAAATTGTAAAGCTGCCAGGGTCACCTGGGTGGCTTAGTTCAGTTAAGTGTCTGACTTCGGCTCAGGTCATGTGTTGACAGCTCAGAGCCTGGAGCCTGCTTTAGATTCTGTGTCTCCCTCTCTCTCTGCCCCTCCCTCACTTGCACTCTGTCTCTCTGTCTCCCTGTCTCTCCCTCTCTGTCTCAAAAATAAACATTAAAAAAAATACAAATAAAATATTTAAATTGTAAAGCTGTCATAATTTGTTTCGCATTAGAGAGAAATTTATAAGACACAAATCCATGGTTCTACAATTTTCTCTTGCCATCATCTGCCATAAGGCTTAATGCAGTCTTCACCATTATTCTGGAAGTCTTCTTCTTCAAATGTGTTCTCTGGCTTTAATATTCAATGAATCATCACAATTCAAAAGCTCAGCAAATAGTTTGTTTAATCCCCAAACAACATCCTTGAATGTTCCAGTGGGAGTCCAGCCAATACTGTCAGTTGAATGTTCTCTCAGTAAACTTAGACATATTTCACCTGCCTTAGCAATGCCGGGGTGTCAGATCCTGGTCAAGCATTCATGCTAGGAGGTACCATGTCATGCATAGTGGGAACCGTAGTTTCAAACTGGAAATGTCCACCCTGGTGGTTACACTTTTAGGGGGTTACAGTTCGCTGAAAGCAATGGGCTTGTTTGGATCGGGAAAATGCACTTGATACATACACGGTAAATTGGCTTCAAGTTTGTAACCTCCTTAAAAGCAGTTTGTCTCTCACAGAAACGCTGAGTGGAATCAGACTGACATCTGGACCCTTAGGAACTGTCAGCCCACTTGGAGTAGTGACCAGTGTTAGCATTACTGTAGCCTTCATCCTGAGCACCCAGGGACACATGAGGTAGGCCCTGTGACCAACACTATGCAGGACCTGGCAAGACGTGCAGCCTTTCACAGTGGCATCGAAGTCCTGTAGGCTCTTCATCAGCCTTCCTCTCCCTCCTGCACCCTTGCCCAAAGGCGTCTGGCTTATACAGTTGGGTAAATGAGCAAATGATGCCCTAAGTAATGTAAAACAGGTAAAAGGGGCATCATTGAACATGAAAATTTGTACTTAGCTTTAATTCACATGGAGATTGTTTTATTTGCCTCAATACAATGATCACTTCATACTCCAAGTTTATTGTACAAAATTAGAGCAAATCAGTCCCCCAGTGTACAATTCCTTTCTACGTTTAAGAAAGGCAACTCTAAAGGCTTTTTTTTTTTAATTCTTTAGGTTTTTAAGAAAAGGAGACTATTTTTAAAAATTGATTGTCCAGGGCCCCCTGGGTGGCTCAGTCAATTGAGCGCCCAACTCTTGATTTCGGCTCAGGTCATGATCCCAGGGTCGTGGGATGGAGCCCCATTATCTGGTTCCATGCTGGGCACGGAGCCCGCTTAAGATTCTCTCTCTATCTCTCCTTCTGTCCCTCCCCATTCATGCTCCCTCTGTCTCTCAAATTTAAAAAAAATTGGGGTTCGTGGGTGGCTCAGTCAGTTAAGCATCTGACTTCAGCTCGGGTCACGATCTCACAGTTCATGGGTTTGAGCCCCACATTGGGCTCTGTGCTGACAGCTTGGAGCCTGGAGCCTGTTTCGGATTCTGTGTCTTCCTCTCTCTCTGTCCCTCCCCTGCTCTCTCTCTCTCTCTTTCAAAAACAAATAAAACATTAAAAATATTGATCATTCAAATGACATTCCACAATACTGAAGTCAAAGTAACTTCCCAGATTCCAAAGGCGAAATCTGACGCCAGGTGTGTCCAATAACTCATACCCCACTCTACAGGTGGAATTTAAATGTAATTCTATCTTGTTGCCAACTGGAAAATATATTTCTTTAATTTTTCTTTATTCTTGAGAGAGAGAGAGAGAGAGAGGAGAGAGAGAGAGCATGAGCCGGGGGGAAGGGCAGAACGAGAGAGGGATGAAGAATCTGAAGCAGGCTCCAGGCTCTGAGCTGTCAGAGCCTGACATGGGGCTCAAACTCACAAGCCATGAGACCATGACCTGAGTCAAAGTCGGATGCTTAACCTACTGAGCCACCCAGGTGCCCCTTGAAAATGTTTCCAGAAAAGGCCAGCAGTTAAAAGCTATTTAATTTACCACTAACTAGTCAACTGATTGTCAATGTGTGAGATTTAACCGTATCTATTACAGCAGTGGTCCTCAAACTTTATCCTGCATCAGAATCACCGGGAGAGATCATTAAACCACAAACTGATGGGGCCCTATCCTCAGAGATTTTAATTCATAGGTCTAGGATGGGGTATGAGAATCTGCATTTCTAACAAGTTCCCAATTGATGCTGAGACTGTGGGGGAACCACACACTGACTGTATTAGAGAGATGTGCAAATACTGGCTGTTAGACTAACTATAAAAAGAAACATAAATTCTGTTTTATTCAGGGACAAAAGGGGCCCAAAATTTAGCTCTGGCCTGGAAAACAAACCAAGGTTACCTATAGAGTTTTTCTTTGGGGCTAGTAGTTGTCAAGGGTGCTGGGGTCAGGGTAGAGTCCAACAGACGTGGAGAGGATGTACATGTCATATTTAACTATGTGAAACCAGTTACTGGAACCACCCATTAAGGAGTGTGGCGGGCAGCACAGGCGCTGAAATGTCACCTCAATCTAGCATCAGCACCCTGACTTCTCTGCAACTCCCTCCCCCATGAAAAAATGGAAAAGGAATTATCTTCATGCTGATCTAATCTCTCAAGGCCTAAAGTGTGAACTGGGTCATTTGGCGATGACACTTAAAAAACCTTTACAAGTAATTTGCCATCAACAGGGTGTAAAGTACATTCATATCCATTATTATTTTTGATCCTCAACCAATCCTAGGAAGTGGACCTCACTACCTCTTTACACCAGTGAGGGAATTGAGTCACACAAAAGATAAATGACTGGCTCAACATTACAGCTAACACAGAGCAGTGCCAGTGCTCAAATCCAGGCTTTAAAAAAAATGTTTTTAATGTTTATTTATTTCTGAGAGAGAAAGACAGACAGAGCATGAGCAGGGAGGGGCGGGGGGGGGGGGCACACAGACACAGAATCCGAAGCAGGCTACAGGCTCTGAGCTGTCCGCACAGAGCCCGACTCGGGGCTCAAACCCACGAACCACAAGATCATGACTTGAGCTTAAGTTGGACGCTTAACTGACTGAGCCACTGAGACTTCCCTCAAATCCAGGTTTTTAAAGACCAACGACTAAAAGTTTAAACAACCCAGAGATGTAAATTTCCAGAAATATTGAAGCCAAGAGAGAAGTTTGTTGTCCTTGTTAATGCTGTTTCTCAAACATATTAGAAATAATTAGTAATCTTTAAATACATGCAATTCTGGGGATATATATATATATATATATCACCTCTTCTTTACCCATTTATCTGTCCATGGACACGTAATGCTGCAGTAAACATAGAGGTGTATATATCTTTTCAAATTAGTGTTTTCATATTCTTAGAGTAAATACCCAGTAGTGGATTTATTTACTGGACTATATGGTAGTTCTATTTATAATTTTTTGAGGCTCTTCCATACTGTTTTCCACAGTGGCTGCACCAGTTTGCATTCCCACCAACATTAGTGCATGAGGGTTCCTTTCCTCCACATCCTTGGTAACACTTGTTGTCTCTTATGTTTTTGAATTTAGCCATTCTGACAGGTGTGAGGCAATATCTCATTGTGGTTTTGATTGGATTTCCCTAATGATGAGTGATGTTGAACATCTTTTAATGTGTCTGTTGGCCATCTGTATGTCCTCTTAGGAGGAATGTCTGTTCATAACTTCTGCTCATTTTTAATTGGATTATTTGGGGTTTTTTGGTGTTGAGTTGTGTAAGTTCTTTATATGTTTTGGATACTGACCTTTTATTACATATGCTATTTGCAAATATCTTCTCCCATTCAGTAGCTTGTCTTTTAGTTTTGTTGATTATTTGCTGTGCAGAAGCTTTCTATTTTGATGCAATCCCAATAGTTTGTTTTTATTTCCCTTGCCTCAGGAGACATATCTAAAAAAATGTTGCTACAGCTAATATTAAAAAAGAAAATTACTGCTTGTGTTCTCTTCTAGGATTTTTATAATTTCAGGTCTTACGTTTAGGTCCTTAATCGATTTTGAGTTTATTTTTATGTATGATATAAGAAAGTGGTCCAGTTTCGTTCTTTTGCATGTAGCTGTCCAGTTTTCCAATACCATTTGTTGATGAGATTGTCTTTTTCCCATTGCATATTCTTGTCTCTTTTATCAAAGATTAATTGACCATATAATTGTGGGCTTATTTCTGGGCTCAAGTTTTGAGAATTCTTTATATCTTCTGGGCACAAGTCCTTTATCAGATATTTGATACACACCTCCTTGGGGTGCCTCACTGACTTAGTCAGTAGAGCATGCAACTCTTGATCTCAGGGTTGTGAGTTCAAGCCCCATGCTGGGTGTAGAGCTTACTTTAAAAAAGTAAAAAATTAAATTAAATTAGAAAAGATTTTCTCCTAATCTGTGACTTATGTTTTCATTCTCTTAACTGTCTCTTACTATGAGCAGAGAGTTTACACTTTGATGAAGTCCACATTTATCAAGTTGTTCTTTTATAGCTATACTTTCAGTCTCATATCTAAGAAATCTTTGCCTAACCCCAAGGTCACAAATATTTCTCCTATTTTCTTCACGAAGTTTAATAGCTGTAGGTTTTACATTTTGATGTATGATACATTTGGAGTTATTTTTTGTATAGGAGGTGAAATATGATTTGAAGTTTTTTTTCATGAAGACATTCAAAGTTGTCCTAGCAACATTTGTTGAGAAGACTATCTTTTTTCCAATGAATGTTTTTGCACCTTTGTCAAAAACCTATTGTCCATATATGTGAATGTCTGGACTCTCTATTCTATTCTATTCATCGATTTGTCTGTCTTTAAGCCAATGTCACAACATCTTTGCTACTGTACCTTTATAATGATTCTTGAAATCAGGTAATGTTACTAGAATCATATTCTGTAAAATTTGATAAAATATATGAAAGGCAATAAAAAGAAAGAGTAAACTCTTCTTTTTTCCATATTCTGCACATTTGGGGGAGTTTATTTTTAGGAAAGTAATTGGAAAGAAAAAGAACTTTATTTATCTTAAAACATTTTATAACAATTTTTCCCCAGCCAGAAAAAAACAAACAGGGTTATATCAAGGGTAATAAAAATGTAAAGTACTCTTCCCCCATTCTACTTATTTCCAGGGGTTTACTTACAGAAAGTAATTTGACAGAGAGAGACCTTTAATTATTTAAAAGTATTTTATGACAAAATTTTCCCCAACAAAAATGAGGAAGTGTCTTCCATGTTGAACACTAAAGAAATTATTGTCAATTATGTCATCTCTCCAGGATGGAATGATACAGTTTTTAAAGAGAAGGTTCGGGGCGCCTGGGTGGCTCAGTCGGTTGAGTGTCTGACTTCGGCTCAGGTCATGATCTTGTGGTTCATGCGAGTGCGTCGGGCTCTGTGCTGACAGCTCAGAGCCTGGAGCCTGCTTCGGACTCTGTGTCTCCCTCTCTCTCTGCCCCTCCCCTGCTCACGCTCTGTCTCTCTCCGTCTCAAAAATAAACATTAAAAAAAATTTTTTTTAAATAAAGAGAAGCTTCATGGAGAGAAAACGACTTACGAAACACCAAATTGGTAACATGTGTACATTTGATGAACTAACATCAAGTGGAAGTAGAACACAAATCGGCTTGTCCATAAACTGTGATCACACCTCTGAGAACTACACACAGGGAGGAGGGAAAGTTGTGGCTTTAAAAGCTGGAGGCAGAAATCCTCAGAAAGTGAGCTGGCTTTGCTTTGGCCGCACATTTTCTAGATCCTCCTGGTTGTAGCCATCTAGAGCTTAGAGCTGGCCCGGGTCAGGGTGAGATGAGCAATAAAGAAAGCCAAAGGTTTACTTTTGTAGGGCAAGTGAAGGGGGAAGAGAGAGCAATAGGCAGAAGCTGGCAGAGACGAACAGTGAGCTCAGAGAGAGAAAGGTGGGCAAAGTGGGGGAGGCTGGAGACTTCTGGAATAGAAATGGCCCATGACAGGCTTCAAGGAACAACCAGGAGGCAGAAATGCAAGAGGGAGCTAGAAGAGACAGAATAAAAACAAAAAGTGTGCCCACAAACTGATAAATTCGGGATTTCCAGGATGCTGACTTTTGTGTTATACAAATAAAAAGTAAAATTGCTGTTATATTAGAGGGATGGAACATGACTGCAGAAAGTTTTCAAATTCAATTTGTACCGATTTTATTAATCTATTCCTTTTGATTAGGACAGCTTTATCGAGATTTTCAGCAATAGTGTATCTCTACGCACAATTTTTTTTTCCATAAACTTCTTGGCCTTTCTCTGATATCTCAGAGATTGTTTCTTCCATACAGATTCCTGAATGATTTAATCTAGTTCCCCTTAGTATGTCCCCCCCCCCAAAATCAATGAATGAATGGCATAGCCACATAAAAAACAAATCTAAGTATATACCCCAAACTTAATGACCAAGTTGGTATTTTAATTCAGTAGAGAAAGTATGATTACCATAGCTGGAATAATTGACTCTTCATCTGAAAGAAAACAAACCAGACTCGTCACTTCATGCATGCTCTGTGCAGATATGATTCCGAATATAACAAAGATGCAAAGGTTTTTTTTTTTAATCTGGTAGAAGAAAATTCAGGAAAATATTTGTATAACTTTGGAGTAAATGCAGAAATTGTCTTAAATAAGGTAAAATTGAAAGACCATAAATATATTCTTGGAATATAAATTTGAAAAATTGGAAATTTGGAAAATTGAATGGAAAACAAACTGTAGAAAAACAAATAGATACTTAAGAAAAAAATTAACAGAAAGGAGAGGCACCTGGCTAGTCAGTTGGAAAAGCATGGGACTCTTGATCATATGGCCATGAGTTTGCGTTTGAGCCCCACATTGGGTATAGAGATTATTTAAATAAATCAAACTTCTGGGGTGCCTGGGTGAATCAGTTGGTTAAGCGTCTGACTCTTGATTTCAGTTCAGGTCATGATCCCAGGGTTATGAGATCAAGCCTCACGTCAAGCCCACATTGGGCTCCATGCTGGGTGTGGAGCCTGCTTAAGATTCTCTCCTTCCCTCTCTCTCTGCCCCTTCCCAGCTCATGCTCTCTCCCTCTCTCTCTCAAAATAAATAAATAATAAATAAAACTTTAAAAAAATTAACAAAAGAATATAAAACTTTACTCTGCAAACACAAAACATTGCTGAAAGAAATTAAAGACCTAAATAAATGGAAAGGCATCTCATGTTCATAGGTCAGAAATTTAATATAATAAAAAGGGCAATAATCTCGAAATTGATTTGTAGATCCACTGCAATCTCTAGCCAAGTCTCAACTGGCTTCTTTTCAAAAACTGACAAGCTGATCGTAAAATCCATGTGAAATTTCAAGAGCCCCTCACCGTTTATTTCCAATCTTGAAAAAAAAAAACAAAACAAGAATTTGGGAGGATTCATACTTCCTGATTTCAAACCTTACTACAAAGCTACAATAATCAAGCCAGTGTGGCACAGGCATAAGGATAGACATATAAATCAAGGAAATAAAACGGGAGCTCAAAAAAAGAACTTTCACATCTATGGACAACTAATTTTCAACAAAGGTGCCAGGACGATGTACTGAGGAAAGAATAGTCTTTTCAACAAATGGCGCTGAGACAACTGGACATCCACCTATAAAAGAATGCAGTTGGACTCCTACTTCATGCAATATACAAAATTTAACTCAAGGCAGATCAAAGATATAAAGTTACAGAACTCTTAGAAGACAATAGGAATGTAAACGTTCATGACTTTGGATTATGCAGTGATTTCTTAGCTATGATTATACCAAAAACATAAGCAAAAAAATGCACTGAGCATCACCAAAGTTAAAAACAGTTGTGGCTCAAAGGACACCATCTTGAAAGTAAAAAGACTACCCACAGGATGGGAGAAGATATTTGCAAGTCATATAGCTGATAGGAGTCCAGTGTCTGGAATATATATATGTATGTATGTATTACACATACACACTTAATTTTGTGAACATATAGGTTACAGTAATGATAGTCTTAATGTCCTATCTAACATCTGTGTCAGTTTGAGTTAGTTTCAATTGATTGATTTATCTCCTCATTATAGGTTGTATGTTTCAGGTTTTCTGCATGCCTAGCAACATTTTTGGATGTCAGACATGAGTACTTTACCTTATTGGGTGCTGAATATTTTTGTATTACAATAAATCTTTAGGTTTGTTCTGAGGCTTACCTGAGTTACTTGGAAATACTTTAGTCCTTCCAGATTTTGCTAAGATTTGTTAGGTATTCTAGAACAGTGCTCAGTCTAGAGCTAAGTATTCCACTAGGAGGCAAGACTCTTCTATGTACTCTACCCCAGCCTCTCTGAATCTTGAAGTTTTCCAGTCTGGCTGTTGGAACAGACACTGTTCTTGGCCTGTGTGAGTTGTGTAACCTTAGGCCAGTTATTTGTGCCTCGGTTATCTCTTCTATAAAATGGAGATGTTAAATGGAGGTAGTACCTACTTACCTGTAGGGGTGTTGAGGGATTTAAGTAATGTAATCAAAGTCAGGCACTTAGCACAGTACCTGGTACATAGTAAGGATTCAATAAATAGAAGCTATCATTACCACCATGTATCTTTATACGTGCAGATACTCTCACAAACATAAAAAGCTATATGATCAATTCCTTGAATTGGAAATGTTGGATGAAAGGGTATGTGGATTTAAGAGTTGTAATAATATCAGATAATCCTCTAAATACTGAACTAACTTACACACTTCTACCTACAATGTGTGAATTGCTTATTTCTCTATATCTTTAACAATACTTGACCTTATCAAATTTTTAATAGCTATTAATCTTATTGATGGAAAAGTGGTATTTCATTATAAATGTATGTCTTTCATTATGAATTAGACCAACCATCTTGACACACATGTACAGTCAATATTCATGTACATGATTTACCTGTTTATGAGTATTGCCCATTCTGCAATTGGGATATTCATCTTTCAGTTATTGTTGTTTAAGAAATCTTTCCATATTAAGGAAATTAGCTCTTTACCTGCAAATATTTTCTCATTTGTTGTGTATCTTTTGACTTAAATAATAATATCTCGTTCAACTGAAACTTCTTTTAACGGGTAAAATTTATCAATTATTTAATTTTTACCTTCTGGAGTTTATGCTTTGCTTCAAATGGCTTTCAACTCCTAAATAATCTAAAACAAAGCACACCCATCACTTTCTGACTTGACTCTTTTTTTTTTAACAATTAAAACTTTGATCTGTATGGAATATATTGGTAAAGAATGAGGAAGGAATCCAATTTTATATCATCCTTAGTTTCCTGTTGTCCCATCTCTATTTACCAATTAATCAGTCTTTTCCTCACTTTTTCAAAATATTGCATCTACCATGTAATGTAACACCTTCTGTATTTAGCATTTTGTATACCTGTGAGAGTTGTTTCTGAGTTATCAGGCACTTGTAATATTGTTATTATTTTTATTTAAAATGCTTTATTTATTTTTGAGAGAGAGAGAAGGGGAGGGGTAGAGAGAAGGGGACAGGATCTGAAGCGGGCTCCTCGCTGACACCAGTGAGCCCAATGTGGAGCTCGAACTCAGAAACCACGAGTTCATGACCTGAGCCAAAGTCAGGCACTCAGTCAACTGAAGTCACCCAGTCGTCCTACAATATTCTTTTTTAATAACGCTTTTCTAGGTGATAAAATCATAGAATTCTAGTACTAGAAGGAAGTTCAAAATTATCTGGCCCAAACTCCAGTCAAATTTAGAAATTTCTTCTACAGCACACATGACAGAATGTCACTTAGCCTTAGCTTGAAGATCTCTAGCAATGAAAAACCCAAACTCCATGTGACAGATGCTTCAATTTTTGGACACTTCTAGTGATTAGAAGTTTTTATTATGTTGTACTAAAATCGGCCTTCTGAAATTCCTGCCCACTTTTTCTAGTTTTAGTCTGACAGCGTACACATCTGTTCCTACTCAAACCTATCAACCTTTCAGTGCATGGAGACATCTAGCCTGTCTCCCTTTGGCCTTCTTAAAGGGAAAACATGAGCATTGATCTCTCTGCTCCCTATAGGCTTAACAAGTTCTCTTCTCTTTGGATAATTAACCAGTTAGCAATGTGATTTTTTTTTTTTACTTAATTTGTCATATTTCAAAAAAATACATCTATAGAATAAAAATTAATAATCTTCACCCCCTACATTCTGACCCTCTTCCAATTCTCTCATCTCAAGGACACCAATGAAACCTTATGATGTATATTCTTTTATGGGTTTTTTTTCTATCTATACATATAAAAAGTGTTTTTAAAAATGGCATGACTTCCCTTTTGCATGTAACAATATTTCAGGTACTTTATGTATTTCTAAGTCAATACATATAGAGATCTACATCATTCTTTAAAATAACTTCAGGGGCACCTGGCTGGCTCAGTCAGTAGAGCAAGCAACTCTTGTTCTCTGGGTTGGTGAGTTTAAGCCCCATGTTGGGCATAGAGCCCACATTAAAAAATGAAAAAGAAATAGGGGTGCCTGGGTTGCTCAGTCCATTAAGCTTTCAATTCTTGATTTCAGCTTAAGTCATGATCTCACAGTCGTGAGCTTGAGCCCCACATCGTCGGACTCCATGCTGAATGTGGAGGCTACTTGGGATTCTCTCTCTCCTCTGTCTCTGCCCCTCTCCCAGTCTCATGCTCTCTCTCTCTCTCTCTCTCTCTCTCTCAAATAAATAAACATTAGAAAAAAATAAAGTAAAACAACCAGAATTTTTTTTAAAGTTTATTTCTTTATTTTGAGAGAGAGAAAGAGACAGTGCAGAGCCTGATGCAGGGCTCAAACTCACAAACCATGAGATCATGACCTGAGCTGAAATCAAGGGTCAGACACTTAATCAACTGAGACACCCGGGTGCCCCACTTCAGAATATTTTGTAGTATAGATTTGTCATAATTTATTCTAACATTTTCCCTATACATTAATGATGACTCCATATTTTTTAGCCATTATAAAAGAAATGATACAATATACATCCTTACATATAGATTGTTATATACTAGTGCTTTTATTTCTATAAAATACATTTCTAGAAGATCGTGCCAGGAGATTGTTAGGTATGTGCATTTTATTTCTTTATTTTTAATTTTATTGCAGTAAGAACACTTAACATGAGATCTACCCTCTTAACATATTTTTGAGTGTGTAATATGGTACCGTTAAATATAGGTACAATGATGTACCGTAGATCTCCAGAACTTATTCATCTTGCTTAACTGAAACTTTATGCCGGTTGTCTACTATGCTTCCCCCAAGACCCTGACAACTACCATTCTGTTTTTTAGCCCTACGAGTTTGACTATTGTAGATACCTCATATAAATAAAACCAAGTAGTATTTGTCTTTCCACGACTGGCTTATTTCATTTAGCCCATTCTCTGAGAGATTCATCAATGTTGTCACATTCCTAATGTCAGGAATCTTTCTTTTTTAAGGCTGAATAATATTCCTTTCTATGTATACTCCACATTTTTCTTATCCATTCACCCACTGATGGACATTTAGACTGTCCATTTAAAAGATCCTGATTTTAATTATTTTGGATAAATACCTAGAAGTGGGATTGCTAGATCATATGGTAGTTCTAGTTTTAATTTTTTAAGGAATCTCCATACTATTTCCATAGCTGCTGCACCATTTTGCATATTGTGTTTTTTTAATTTTTTTTAGTGTTTATTTATTTTGAGAGAGATAAGGGGTGGGGGGGAGAGGAGGGACACAGAGAGAATCCCAAGCAGACTCTGTACCGTCAGCCCAGACCCTGATGTGAGGCTCAATCTCATGAACTGTGAGATCATGACGTGAGCCAAAACTAAGAGTCAGACACTTACCCGACTGAGCCACCCAGGCACCCCTGCATTTTGAACAACAGTATACAAGGGTTCCAATCTCTCCACATCTTTACCAACGCTTGTCATCTTTGGGGTTTTGTTTGTATGTTTGTTGTTTTGTTTTGTTTATTTTAAAGTTTATTTTTGAGAGAGACAGAGTATGAGTGGGGAAGGGGCAGAGAGAGAGGAAGACACAGAATCCAGAGCAGGCTCCAGGCTCTGGGGCTGTCAGCATAGAGCCCGACGTGGATGTCGGATCCGATGTCGGATGCTTAACTGACTGAGCCAGCCAGGTGCCCCTGTTTTGTTTTTTTATAATGGCCATCCTAATAGGTATGAGGTGATCTCTCATTGTGGTTTTTATTTGCATTTCCCTGATGATTAGTGACAGTATTTTTTCAAATATCCATTGGTCATCTGTATGCCTTCTTTGGAGAAATATCTATGTACATACTTAGTCCATTTTTTCATTGAGTTATTAGGGTTTTTTTGTTATTGAGTTGTAGTAGTTCTTTATTTTTTGGAGATTATTCCCTTATCAGGTGTATGGCTTGGAAATATTTACTCCCATTCCATAGATTGTCTGTTGTTTCCTTCGCAGTGCAGAAGCTTTTTAGTATGATGTAGTCCCATGTGTCCACTTTTGCTTTTGTTGCCTATGTGTTTGGTGCCACATCCATGAAATCATTGCGAGGACCAGTTTCATGAAGTTTTTGCCCTATGTTTTCTTCCAGGATTTTGGCTGCTCCAGGTCTTATTTAATATTGAATTGATTTTTGTGTATAGTGTAAGGGTTCAATTGCATTCTTTTGCATGTTGACATTCAGTTTTCCCAATACCGTTTGCTGAAGAGATTGTCTTTTCCCGATTGTGTGTTCTAGCCATCCCTGTCAAAGATCAATTGACTGTATATGCATTGATTTATATCTGGGCTTTCAATCTATTCCATTGGTCTATATGACTACCTTTGTGCCAGAGCCATATTGTTTTTGCTTACTGTAGTTTTGTAATGTATTTTGCATCAGAAAGTATGATGCCTCCAGCTTTGTTCTTCTTTGTCAAGATTGATTCAACTATTTGTGGTCTTTTGTGATTGGATGCCTTTTTTTTCTTTTCCTTGCCTAATTGCTCTGTTAGAACTTACAGTATTATGTTAAAAAGAGGTGGCCAGAATGTGTATCTTTGCCTTGTTCTTGATCTTAGAGGAAAAGCTTTCAGTGTTTCACACTTGAGTATGATGCTGGCTGTGGAGTTTTCATTTATGGACTTTATTATGTTTAAGCACTTTCCTTCCATTCCTAATTTGTTGAGAGTTATTATCATGAAAAGATGTTGAATTTGGCAAATGCTTTTTCTACATCTATTGAGAGGATCATATGCTTTTTATCCCTTATTTTATTAATGTGATGCATCACATCAATTGATTTTCATATGTTAAACCATCCTTACATCTCAGGGATAAATTTCACTTGGTCATGGTGTATGATCCTTTTATTTGTTTATTTAGAAAGAGAGAAAGAGAGAGAATGTAAGCAGGGGAGGGGCAGAAAGAGAGAGGGAGAGAGAGAATCCCAAGCAGGGTCCGAACTGTCAGCACAGAGCCCGATGTGGAGCTCGATCTCTGAACCATGAGATCATGACCTGAACTGAAATCAAGAGTCAGACACTTAACCAAACAATGTCACCCACCTACCCCATGTATGATCCTTTTAATGTGCTGTTGGATTCAGTTTGCTAGTTTTTTGTTGGGGATTTTTACATTTACATTAATCAGTGATATTGGTTTATAGTTTTATTTTCTTATGGTGTCTTTATCTGGCTTTGGTTTCAGGGTAATGCTAGCCTCATAGAAGGAGTTTGGAAATATTCCCTCTTCTTCAAATTTTTAGAGGAGTTTGAGAACTGGCATTAATTCTTCTTTAGATGTTTGGTAGAATTTACCAGTGAAGCAATGTGTTTTCAGACTTTCTGTTTCTTCATGATTCAGTCTTGGTGGCTTGTACATATCTAGGAATTTATACATTGCTTCTAAGCTATCCACTTTGTTGTATATTTGGTTTATAATTGTTCAGAGTAGTCTCTTATGATTCTTTTTATTTCTGTAACATGTGTTGTAGTATCTCTTTTTTCATTTCTTGTTTTATTTATTTGAGTCTTCTCTCTTTACTAGTCTAACTGTGTCAATTTGTCTACTTCTTAAAAAAACTTTTAGTTTCATTGATTTTTTTTCTAAAAGGGTATGTGCATTTTAAATTTAAGTAGCTATGGCCAAATTACTTGGCCAAAAAGGTTGTGGTAATTATATACTCTCTGAAGAAGGTGGGGGATGGAGTGGCTCTCCATGTGGAAGAAAATAAAGTTAGAACTTGCCTAGCACTATAAGCAACAATAAATTTTGTTGGAAGCCATTTCTGAACTCACTAAAGTTAAGAAAACTCCTTGTGAGGTAAGGCGGGTTTGCAAGGCCTCCCACCATAAGATGGCGACTGATGTCTACCTCCCCACTCAATTATTTTTGCTTGAGCACCGACCCCCAAGGCTCCTTCTTGACTGGTATTTGGAGTGACTTGTCCCCTTATCCTAAAATATGCTAATTGCACCTTGTGAAGGAACTTATTGTAGGAATTTCTTCTTTTGTGAATATAGGAGCAAATATTACATTTCCTGAGAAACCTGTTTTACTTCCCCTCAAGAAAACAGGCTATTAAAAAAAAAAAAAAGAAAGAAAACAGGCTATTGACCCCTGCTCACAAAGAACTAACTTTTGCCTTTGCTATGCTAAAAACATTGCCTTGTATTTGAATGCTGAAGATACCTTCCTTCCCCACATGATAAGCATCTAAATCACCTACAATCAATCACTATTGATAAAGATTATGCATGAGTCTTCTACCAATCTATGTTCTGGTAAATTTTTACATACCAAAGAAATTTGTCATCAGAAATCATCCTCTAAGGCAAATTCCACTTCTGTGCTGTACCCCATACATTTTTCCATAAATAAAGCTGACTTTCAGGCCAGTGCAGAGATGCCTGCCTGGTGATCAGAAAGATACTCGAGGGTCTCTCACTCCCTTTCGCCGACACCATCCATCCTTCAGGGAACCCTGGACCTGCTGGACCTGGACTCTGGCAAAATTTCACAATGATTAATACACAAATACAAAAAAAAAAAATAGAACTAGTAAGATTGGAAAAAATAAAAGATAACATTTGTTTAACTTCAGGATAAGTTTGGCTCTTTTAAGAAAGACTAGAAACGAGAAGCTATATGGGGCACCTGGGTGGCTCAGTTGGTTAAGCATCCGACTCTTGATTTTGGCTCAGGTCATGATTTCACGGTTCGTGGGATCAAGCCCTGCATTGAGCTCTGTGCTGACAAGGGGGAGCCTGCTTGGGATTCTCTCTGCCCCTCCCCTGCTCACATACACACACTGTCTCTCAATATAAATAAACAGTAAAATAAACCTGAGAAGCCATAAAGAGAAAATTGATGTATTCAACCACATGACCATTTAAAATACCATAAACAAATCCAGAAAAGAAATGAATAGACTGAAAGAGAAACTTGCAAGATATGACAAAGTGATATCACTAATATATAAACAACTCCTTCAAATTAGTAAGAGAAATATATGAAAAGACAATGGGGACGCCTGGCTGGCTCAGTTGTTGAAGCATGTGACTCTTGATCTCAGGGTTTTTAAGTTTGAGACCCATCTGGGGTGTACTTAAAAAAAATTAAACCTTTTAAAAAGTAATAATAAAGGGGGCGCCTGGGTGGCTCACTCGGTTAAGCATCCGACTTCGGCTCAGGTCAAGATCTCACATTCATGGGTTTGAGCCCTGCGTTGGGCTCTGTGCTGACAGCTCAGAGCCTGGAGCCTGCTTCA
The DNA here is from genome assembly GCA_028646485.1 of Cryptoprocta ferox. Classification (NCBI taxonomy): domain Eukaryota; kingdom Metazoa; phylum Chordata; class Mammalia; order Carnivora; family Eupleridae; genus Cryptoprocta; species Cryptoprocta ferox. Next base: position 52,106,924 of record CM053561.1, read on the forward strand.
GATTCTGTGTCTCCCTCTTTCTCTGCCCCTCCCCCTCTCATGCTCTGTCTCTCTCTGTATCAAAAATAAATAAAACATTAAAAATTTTTTAATAAAAATAATAATAAAATAAAATATTTAAAAGAAAAGCTAGTAGAAAAATGGGCACAAGATAGGAATAAAAATTGATAGAGAACAATAAACAGCCCATTAACTTATGAAATCTTCGTTCTTAGAGGTAGTACAAAAAACACACACTTAACCAACATTATCATTATGCCCCAAGAGACTGCCAAAAATGGAAAATATTGCTAATAACTAACGCTGTTGAGCAATGAGCACTCTAGGTCACTCTGACAAAGGAATCATTTTAAGTAATCAATTAGTCAATTGTACTTTCGCACCTCACTTTTTTTTTTTGCTTCATTGACTGTATTTTCAAGCAAATAATATTTTATCACCAGCTGCAGAAGATAACACCTGAATGAGGTGTGAAACAACACGATTAGAAGCTATAGCTTGCGGAAGCCCACTCACAGTGCTGGATGACAGGAGCAATGCTCCTCCTTCCCCTTTCCAAATATTCTATAATGTAGTTTACACAATTTGGGGCAAAAAATTAGCAGGAAAAAAATAACATTCTCATCTTTTTCCTAAGCATGCTGCTTGCTTTAGAACCTCATTATGCAGCCTGTGTGCAACTTACACTTCTGCCACATGAATCTTATACCTACGTACTCTGCAGCAGCGTGAATTAACTAAGAACAAAATTCTCATTTCATAATAAAGCCTTTGTTTTATTTTCTTCTTCTCAGTTGGTTAAGCATCCAATTTTTTTTTTTTTAGTTTTTATTTATTCATTTTTGAGAGAGAGAGCGCGCACACAAGCAGGGAGCAGGGGAGGGGCAGAGAGAGAGAGAGGGAGACACAGAATCCCCAGAGCTGTCAGCACAGAGCCCAACGCAGGGCCTGAACTCAGGAGCTGTGAGATCATGACCTAAGCAGAAGTGGGTCACTTAACTGACTGAGCCACCCAGGCGCCCTTGTTTTATTTTCTTTACTACAAACAGAGAAAGAGGAAGTATCAGGAGAAACTTTAGAGGGGGATTTTGATCCATATAAAGAAACATTGTCCAGAAAGGGAACCTCAAGTTCACCTGGTTGCCCTTATTGTACAGAAGAGGAAACCCTAAGCTAAGAGAAGCAAGACCTCAGAAAACAAACAGCTTGGAAATATGTAGCAGTTGTCACTGGACTTTGGTGTAGATTATACCAGAGGGGTTCTTATCTCTTGTGGTCCAGTTCCTTCTCTGCTGTAACAGGGCTTGCAGAAGAAAGAGACTTCCATTACCTGGTAACCACTAGGTGGCACTGTGCACTCCTGGGCTAGTTCTGGTACAGTAGCCCCCTGTCCAGTGTTTCTGTGTCTAGGACAGGGTGCTTTCCATGCCTACTAGATCATAATTCTCCTCCAAAATTTATAAACTCAGCCAATTTTAAGAGCCATCTCATTTTTCTTAGAAAATATAGATTTTTGGGTGCCTCGGTGGCTCAGTTGGTTAAGCATCAGATTCTTGATTTCAGCTCAGGTCATAATCTCATATTTGTGGGGTCTAGCCCTGCGGCAGGCTAAGTGTGAAGCCTGCTTGGGATTCTCTCTCTCTCACACACACACACAAAATAAAATAAATAAACATTAAAAAATGTTTTTAAAAAATAGACTTGATCAAATAATAAGACATTTTCTATGTTTAGATGGGACAACAAATTATAAAAGTGTAAATTCTCCTCAAGTTAGTTTAATTTATAAAGTTAATATAATCCCAATAAAAATACCAACAGTTGATAATAAAATTCATATAGAAAAACAAACATGAAAGAATAGCCAAAAAACAGTGAAGAAGAAGTACAGTGAGGACCTAACCCTACCAAACATTAAAACATGCAATAAAGACTCTATAATTAAAGCAGCTGGGCCTGATGCATAGACAGCAGAATTGAATAGAAATCCCTAGAGATAAGGAAATTTGTATACAACAAAAGTGGCATCTGAAATCACTGGGGCAAATAAAAGACGCAAATGAGTAGCTTTTTGGAAGAAGATAAAATTATATCCATACCTTATTCCATACACAAGAATAAACTCCAAACTGATCAGAGATCTAAATGAAAAAAAAGAAAAGGAAAGAAACCACATAAGTTAGTAGAAGAGAATACGGGTAAATTCTTTTTTAGTCCGAGTACAGGTTTCTCCCATTTCTGAAAGTAGAAGGGTCCTATGAAACTTTTCATAAGCCAAAAATAGCATAAATCAAAGAAAAATGACCATTTTGTGGAAAAAATTCCCAGACCCAAAAAATAACGTCTTCCAGACTTTTCGGATAACTTAGGACACATCTTGCCAAGGGGGCACAAAATAGATGGAGATAAAGCACAGATGTTCACAGACACAAAGCTATGCCAGCTTGATGCTGAGATGCTGAGACGCAGTTCCCGGGAAGGGAGGAGGGAGCTTGGCAGGGCGCTCTCACTGCTTGGAGCCAACTATCGCCACGATGGCTGCTGCAAAACAAACAGTGAACCATGTTTTTGCTTTTCACTTTCTTCATAGAAGCAAAAGTCCTCTTCAGAGCTCTTTCACTTAGCAAAAACAGGTACTAAGGTAGGACTGTTGCAAAAGTGAAGAGGTGTAACACAGACTTTTGAAAAATAGGGAAAAGCTTTCAAACTCAAGATCCAAGAATAGTGAAAGAAAAGACTGATAAATTTGGCTACATAAAAATAAACTTTTGAAGGGGGAAATAACCCAACCACAAAGTAAGAAGGTAATTGATAAACTAGGAGAAAATATTTACAACCTATAGGACAGATAAAGCGTTATTATCACCAATTTATTTTTCCCCCATGTTTATTTGTTTATTTTTGAGAGAGAGCGAGAGAGAGAGAGCATGTGTGAGCAGGGGAGGGACAGAGAGAGAAGGATATATAGGATTTGAAGCAGGCTGTCAGCACAGAACTTAATGTGGGGCTCAAACTCACAAACTGTGAGATTATGACTTGAACTGAAGTCGGACACTCAACTGAGCCACCAAGGTGCCCCATATCACCAATTTTTTTATGTATATTTATTTATTTTGAGAAAGAGAGAAAAAGAGAGTGAGAGTAGGGGAGGAGCAGGGAGAGAGGGAGAGAGAGAATCCCAAGCAGGCTCCACACTGTCAGCAAGGAGCCTGACACAGGGCTCCATCTCAGGAACCATGAGATCATGACCTGAGCCAAGAGATCAAGAGTCAGATTCTTAGCTGACTGAGCCACCCAGGCGCCCCTATCACCAATTTATTTTTAAACTCTGAAACTGAAGAAGAAAGGAGCAAAAACTCAACAGGAAAAAATGGAGGGGAAAACATATGAACAGACAATTCACACAAAAGTATAAAAATGGTCTTTAAAGTATGGAAAGATGTTCAATCTCACTCATAATTAGAGAAATGTAAATTGAAACTAACTGATAAACCACTTCTCACCTATCAAGATTGGCAAAAATTGGAAAAAGCAAAACAAAACAAAACAAAAACCTGATAGGACATTGTGTTGGTAAGGATGTGGGGAAACAGGTACCATCATATACTCCCAATAGAAATAAAAATCGATACAACCCTTTCAGAAAGGAATTGGGCAACATCTGGCAAAGTATGTATGCAGTTAAGCTTTCGGCCCAGGAATGCCACTCCAGGAGTCTACCCTGAATATATACCTCCACCAGGATGAAACTACTGTGGACAAAGTTGTTCACTGCAATATTGTTTGTCCTTGCAAGGTATTAGAACAGCCTAAACTCCCCATTCACAAGAGAGTGTTTGAATTAACTAGGATGCGTCCACAAAATGAAATACTTTCCCACTGTAAAAAGAATGAGCAGGGGGTGCCAGGCTGGCTTAGTTGTAAGAGCATGCAACACTTGATCTCAGGCTTGTGAATTTGAGCCCCATGTTCAGTGTAGACATTACTTAAAAAAAAAAAAAAGAAAAGAAAAGAAAAGAATGAGGAAAATCCCAATGAACTGAATGAAGTGATTTCTAAGATACATCGTTATATGAAAAAAACAAAGTGGCTCTTTTATTGAGAGACACTTACAGAACAGCGGCATGAGTAGCTCTGAGGACCCACCCTCCAGCAAAACAATCATAATTAGTGAAAGTTTAAAAAAAAGGTGGGGGGGCATCTGGTTGGCTCAGTCGGCAGAGCATGCAACTCTGGATCCACAGGTCATGAGTTCAAGCCCCACACTGGGCATGGAGCCTACTTTAAAAAAAAAAAAAAAGTATCATTTGGGGCTCCTGACTGCCTCAGTCAGAAGAGCATGCAACTCTTGATCTGGGGGGTCGTAAGTTTGAGTCCCTCATAGGGTGTAGAGTTTTCTTAAAATAAATAAAATTTTTAAAAGAAGTATTTAAACTCTCTAAAAATTGTCCTAAGGGCAGACAGCAAATAAATATTTACCCAAGTACACCTGATAAATCTTGATAAGATCAGCTAGAGTCTGTGACAGGGGAGCCACCACACACTCCTCACCCCACTAGCTCAGTGCATGAAAGCTCTACTCCAGCTGAGTGCAGCTCCTCTCTCCTCCCCGCCCCCCAGCTCCCAAGCAAAGGCGGCAGTATCTCCCCAGGAAGGGCAGGTCCCTCAGCCTTTCTTATCCTTCCCAGCCCTGGGATCCGGAGGAGAAACTCCAGGCCAGTGTGGACAAGAGCTTGGAGCTCCCTTTTTATACTGAGCCCCTACTCACATTGTGGAGGTGTGGCCTCAGGGCAACAAGGTAAGAATACTAGGATCCAGATAGCCCTCACCCAAGTTGCTAGTGGAGGTGCAGTTTCTACAAGAATCCAAGGGACCAAAGGATACTTCCTCCGCCCAGTCCTTTGCAGTAGAACGGAGCCATCACTCTGAGGAAGCAGGCTGCTGTCCTCACTGCCAGCTCTGCCATTATGGATATTTTATGACAATTTAAAAAAAAATAATACTGGATTTAGGATTAGAAGAATCTAAATTATTCTAACATTCCAATAAAATAATGGATCATAATGAGCTAGGTGCTTTATGGAAACAACTCCATAATATCATGAATTGAGTCATCCTTTCTGGACAGTAACTTTTATATTAGTATTTTAAGGTTATTTATATTAACTATTATTCTTGTGTGGAAAACAACTGGAAACATCCCAAATATCCATCAACTGTTCGTAACCAAAAGGAATGAACTGATAAATACAGCAAATGGAAGGCAAACACTATGTGTGCTGAAGCCCATCACAAAAAGGTACACACTGGGTGATTCCATCTATATGAAGTTCTACAAAAGGCAAAACTAATTTATAGTGAAAAAAAAATTTTAGGTGTTTCTCTATACAGAATTGTTGAATCACTATATTGTACACCTGAATTGAATACAATGCTGTATGGTAACTACACTGGAATTAAAATTTTTAAAAATAAAGTGGCTCTGTAAGGATGAGAAATCATGTGGGAATTGAAAGGGGATGCAATGGAACTTTCTGGATGGATGGAAACATTTTGTACATTGATTGTAGTGGTGGTTACACTGGTATATACATTTGTCAAAATTCATCAAACTATATATGTAATACGGGTTCATTTTATTTTGTTCAAATTATATACCAAAGTTGACTAAAACAAAAAAGAAAGCAAAAAAAAAAAAAAAGAAAGAAAGAAAGAAAGGCAAAGAAAGCCAAAATAAAAACATGTCTAGAGTCTTCCCTGTCTGCTCATATCTAAGAGGAGCAATAAGAAATTGATTAGGAGTCTCCCAGGTGGCTCAGTCGGTTAAGTGTACAACTTCAGATCAAGTCACTATCTCAGTTTGTGAGCTCAAGCTCTAGAATTTGAGCCCTGCATTGGGCTCTGTGCTGACAGCTCGGTAGGAGCCTGGAGCCTGCTTGGGATTCTAGGTCTCCCTTACTCTCTGCCCCTCCCCCACTTGCGCTCTGTTCTTCTCTTAAAAATAAAATAAACATGAAACAAAAATTTTTTAATTAAAAAAATTGATTGGAAGTCCTGTAAATGAGGAGGCTTTTCAACTGGGGGTTCCACTGTAGGGTGATCTGAGTCGGCTGTTTTGTGGGAAATGATGTCAGTCAGTGTTTTGGGGTGTTTCCTAAAAAGAGGCAAGCAGTAAGGCAATTGAAGCCAGACTACTTAAATTCAAATACAAGAACTACCACTCATTTGCTAAATTCCTAACTTCTCTGGGCCTTTTTTTCTTTATCTGTAAAATTGGCATGATAAAAGTATCCACCTAGAAGTTAATGTAAGGATTAAGTGAGTTCATGTCTATAAAACATTATCTGGCACTTAGTAAACACTAAATACACATTAGCTGTTAATGTTATCATTCTTATTCAGGCAAGACATTTCTAATCTTCTGCCTTGAAAACAGAATCCTGGCTGTCACTATTTTAGGAGGGAGCATAAAAGAGAATTAGGTGGATTGGATTTGCCCTTTTCCTGGGGGCAGGGTGGGGGAAGGTTATGCCCTTATGTTCCCCTCATTGTCTTTTGTTGAGACTAGGGGGAGGAGCAGAAGTTGATGTATGGATTCATCTCACCAGCTTTTGGGAAGGATTTGTCAAACAAAAAAGCAGTGGAAAGTCCTACTACGAAAGAGCTGATGAGATCTGATTACATAAAAGTTTAAATCATATATTTTAAAAGCACCATGAGCAAAATCATCCCATCATAAAAAGTGTAAAGATAAACAACTAAGAGTGAAAAGAATTTGCAACAAATGTAGGGTGGAAAGAAAGACCTACTCAAATAAGAACTCAGAGCTTCCTGAGCAAGGGAGTCACTACCCTCACATGCTTAGGGCAGATACTGAGAAGACTGCAGGGGAAGGAGAAAACATTGTCATGAAAAAAATAAAAGATTTCAGATGTGCCGTGACTGGAGATTTTCGGCACAGGAATGTGGATGTAGGCTAACTAGACACGGGGCATCTTATGTGGTTAGTTCGGGGGCATATTTGGCTTTGTCTGGTTGACCTTCAGTTAGAAATGGGGAGAGGGAGCAAAAAAATAGGGAAAGTGACCATCCGTGACCAAGTCCATGTTGTGGGCGGGCTACTACCAACATTGTGGTTTGTTGGCCTGGACTGACTGGTGCAGAGGTTGTGGGACAGAATTCTGTGGTTATATGTGGTCTGACTCTTGTCTGTATTTATACTGAGTCTCTCAGTAGTTAAAGTATATAATATGTGAAGCTTATACGAAAGTGATAAGAAAAACTTAGATGTCCCCAAACGATTAAATGGTCAAAAGATGCAACGTATGATTTCTATATTTGGAATTAGAAGTAGGTACTTCAGTGGATTCAAATCACAGTTAAGTTTGGTTTATGCACATCTGATTGCAAATGCACAAAAAAAAAGGAAAAGATGATTCAACTTTATTTAATTTCCCACCATGAGTGTGTGTCACAGGCAATGCAAACTCGGAATGGCTTTGTTTTTAAGAAACAAACTGTAGAATTAATGATGATGCACAGAGAAACACCGATAAAGAGTAAGAGGAACTGATAATATTAGCTACAGAAGATACTATTAATATTTTATGGATGATTTAAGACAGTGTTTTCAAACTATGGGTTATGATCCATTAGTGGGTTGTTAGATCAATTTACAGGGCAATCAGTATTTTAAAAAAATAGAATGGTATAGAACAGAATAGAATAATGCCTTTTTTCCTTATCGGTTAACTTTTAGAATCCAAAATTTGTGTTAAACGTGACACCAGTGTAAACAGTAAAATAATTCAACCTCATAGGAGAAGTAAGTAGAGATAAAACAAGATATTGTTTGTCTGAATGGAACTACGTCAAATTTAAGACTTCTGTATATTAAAGGATATAATCAATAGAGTTGAAAAGGAACCTACAGATTAGGAGAAAATGTTTGCAAATCCTATATCTGATAAAGTGTTAATGTCTGGAATATAAATAGAATTCCTACAACTCAACAACAAAAACAAATAATTCAATTTAAAAATGGGCAAAGGACTTAAATAGACATTTCTGTCAAGATGATATACAAATGGTCAGCAAGCATATGAAAAGAGGCTCAACATCACTAATCATTAAAAAAATCCTAATCAAAAGCACAATAAGATACCACCTCACGCTCATTAAGATGGCTACTATTAAAAAAAAAAGTGTTGTCAGGGATGTGGAGAAATTGGCTCCATTATGAAACGGTGGTGGGATTGAAAAATAATGCAGCCACTATGGAAAATGGTATAGCAGTTCCTCAAAAAATTAAAACTAGAACTACCATATCATCCAAGAATCCCATTTATGAAGATATATCCAAAAGAATTGCAGGTAGGGTCTCAAAAAACTATTTGCACACCCATGTTCAATAGCAACATTATTCACAATAGCTAAGAGGAGAAAGCAGCTCAAATAAACATTGATAGATGAATGTATAAGCAAACGTTCACATACAATAGAATATTGTTCAGCCTTGAAAAGAAGGCAATCCTGTCATGCCTTGGATGAACTTTGAGGACATAATGCTAAGTGAAATAAGCCACACACAAAAAGACAAATACTGAATGATTCCACTTGCATCATATATTGAAAGTAGTCATATTCATAGAAACAGAAAGTAGAAGAGTGGTTACCAAGGGATTAGATGAGGGGAAACAGGGAGTTGTTCAATAGGTGGAGAGTTTCATTTTGCTAAGATGAAACAGCTCTGGAGATTTGCTGCAAAACAATGTAAATATACTTAACGCTACTGGACTGTGCACATCATAATGGTTAAGATGGTCAATTTTGTGTGGTTTTTTACCACAATTAAAAATAAAATTTTAAAATTATTATTATTTTAAGATTTTATTTTTAAGTAATCTCTGCACCCAAAGTGGTACTTGAACTTACAACCCCAAGATCAAAAGTCCTACATTCCACCGACTGAGCCAGCCAGGCATCCCTAAAATTATTTTAAACTAAAACAAGATACCATTTGTTATTAAACTCCCAAAAGTTTTAAATGATAATGTTAAATGTTGGTGAAAGTTTAATAAGCAGTCTTGCCATTGCTGGTAGACACATCTCTTACAAGAAAGCACTTTGGCAATAATCTTTCAAGAGACTTATAAGGATTAATACCTTTCCGCTCAGTCGTTCTATTCCTGGTAATCTCTCCTAAAGAAGAAAATTTAAAATTTTGAGCACAAAGATGTTCATTAGCCTTTTATTTTTTAAGGGAAAAATTGTAAACAATGTAAATATTGAACACATGGGAATAGTAAAGAACATTTGAACATTAGGAAGTGGATGTACAAAATGTCTTAAATTCACACGATGGCATTAAAATGTCTATTCATGAATAATTGTTAATGGAGGGGCACCTGGGGGGCTCAGTGAGTTGAGCATCAACTCTTGATTTCAGCTCAGGTTATGAGATTGAGTCCCACACTGGGCTCCGTGCTGGGGGTGGAGTCTGATTGGATCCTCTTTCTCTCTCCCTCTACCCCTCCCCTGCTTGTGTGCACTTTCCAAATAAATAAATAAATACACTGTTAATGCAAAAATGTTTATGATATAATGTTAGTTGTGTTAAGGATAGTTTTTTTAAAAGATAAAACATATCTCACATAAATATAAAGAGAACATTCATCAAAGATCAAATTTAAATCATTAATGAGGAACCAATAAGGTATTAAAATCTATCAAGCAAGAATTCAGAGAATCCTACAAGAATAGGTCAATCAGGAATACTGTAACGAATTTACAAATATAAGGGCTCATTTTTTCTTTCCTTTCTTCCCCCTATTTCAAAGTCTTTTACAGCTTTTCCTAACAGTTGAAATAATCAGAATATAAAATTGAATATATAGCACTGTCTCAGTTAAGGGAAAAAAAAGAGAGAGAAAATATAGCCTAAATATTAAGTATGTTGCTTTTCTTAATGATAGAGTTAGTGGTTAAATTTTTTCCTTATCTTTTCTCTTTTAAAAACATAATCCTTTTGTAATAAAACAGTTTTTAAAACTATAATCATAAGACAGTTTACCTGAAGCAAAAACCCAAATAATGGTACCCCTAAAATTCAGTAATGCACAGGAAAATTTATATCTAAATCTAAATAAATCTATAGAAAATCTAAAAATTAAGAGCGTCAATACAAAATGTCTTGGATTAGCTATTTGTGGAAGTATGCCTTTAAAGCAATCTTCCTTTGAACAAATTTGATAATAAATATTTTTGAGGAGACAAAGCATGGTTTCAAATTCCTTAGGGAAATCACAATCTAAGTCTAAAAGGAAAATAATAAAGGTGAGTATTTTTTTTTATCAATTCTAACAAGAATTTTACTAGGGATGAGATTTGGTAAGGGTAGATTTTGGTCTGCCTGGAGTAGCAGGGGAAAACTCTAAACATAAATGATTTGCCAGTGTTTCCTCCATAGTTCTCAGAGGAAAGAATATACTGATTGGAGATGGCTAGTCCTAAGTACTTCAGTAGAAATACATTTTTTTTAAGTAGAGAAGAACAACACATTTGTTTACCATGCTACAGTTTAAAAGCAATACTTCTAAAAGAACATCCAACTCCTTTTTTCCTAAAGTAAATACAAAATGGAGACCAAACTTGAGAAGTCCTTGAGCCAAGTAAACAAAACTAAATCTAGCTTGTTCATGAACACATGTGGAACTTAGGTTATTTCTTATAAATGTGTCTGATTATGTAATAGAAACTTAAGTCATCTTCCTAAAAATGGCATAAAATAATCACCTCTAACTAATCCCCTGCTGTCTGGAAACCCCCAACTGTAATAACCAAACATTGTCAAAGTTAGACAACTTCCTCATTTTCATGTTATAAGCTTTACCTCTTTGACTTGATCTCACGTAATCATATCTACTGGAATACTTATAATCTCCTATAACATATGAACAATGAGCCCCAGCGTTTTGGTTGGTAGAGTTCACCTTAGAAACTCATCTTGGACCTATATTGATTGGACCTACATTCGGTCGATCTTGGCAGCACCTACAACAGTGAAATTCTGGGAGGCACCTGAGGGCAGAGTTGATTCGTATGGGAGAATTGCTTCCTTCTTTAGTTGGCTCATGGGTCACATCAGGTAGCCAAACTTCCCTGAAGGTAGAGTAATCTCTATCAGATCCCAAAAATACATCTTGGGCAAATTAACTCAACTTGGGTTAATCAGGGACTCATAGACAAACATGTATTTCCTAAGTCATGACAATCATTTTCATCTATGACTAGACTTTAACTGCTCTATCACCAGACAAGTGGGTCCTGTAAAATCATTTCTTTCTTTGTATTTACAATATTTTGCTGTTATTTGCATTACACAGTGAAGATTCAAAACACTCTTATCATGGGGTACCTGGGTGACTCAGTTGGTTAAGGGTCCAACTCTTGATTTCAGCTCAGGTCATGATCTCCTGGTGGTAAGATCCAGCCCTGAGTTAGGCTCTGCTCTGAGACTGGAGCTTGCTTGCGATTCTCTCTCTTTCTCTCTCTCTCTCTCTCTCTCTCTCTGCCTCTCTTTCTCTCTCCCCCCCCCTCAAAAACAAAACAAAACAAAAACAAACAAAAAGACCCCACTCCATCTTGTCTCAGGAACAATAGAAGGAAAAGGTTTTCTCTGACCTCCCCAAATCTTTTTCAACATAGAGAAGGACCAGGTGTTCCTCTGGACAATAGTTCTCAGACATGATGAGATTAAGAACTATAGAGTACATCCAAAATGAAGATTTCCCTCTCCCAACCCTTGAGATTCTGATCTTTTAAAAGCTCCTCAGGCAATCTTACTGTACAGCCATCCTGGAGAGCCCCCAATGTATAGGGTTTTAAAGTGCTTGTATAGGCCTTTCTTAAGAGTGTGCTAAATGGCTCTCTCCCTAACACCAACAGTTAAGAGTGTGAAGTATGACGTAGCACAGCCAATGAAATGGTCCACCTGGAACATTGACTCTTGAGAGAATCACTGCAAAGTCTCTGGGCCAATTAGAAATTATTCATAAATTGTGGTGGCATGGAGAATCAAGGGCTGCAGCACCTGCTGGTGTTCTAAACAGACCTTCCCTCTGTGTGTGCTAGTGAGTCTCTGAACTATCCAATTTCTTCTAATAAATTCCCTTTCTGGTTAAATTAACTAGAAGTAGTGTCTGTTGTTTTTGATCCAGAACCGAACCATGGCTAGGCTAGTTCAGTGAGGTAGGTCTTATCATTACCATTTTGCAGATGAAGAGATCAAGTTTCAGCGAGATTAGGTTACTTGTCAGAGGTCACCAGATAAGTGACGCAGCCAGGACTCAAATCAAGATCTTTGTTCGTTGCTCTTACCATCACAATATGAGTTGGGGACAACCATAGAGCAACCGTAACATACCTTCTTGATCAATGGAAACAGTATCAGTGGTTCTCAGCCCCAGATGCACATTAGCTGCACCTGACAGTGTGACCAGCTTGACTGACCTGGGAGTGTCCTGTTTTTAGCACTGGAAGTCTCAGTTCCAGGGAAATTCCGTAGCCCTGAGGAAATTGAGACAGTTGGTGACCTTACCTGGGGGCTTAAAAACAACAACAACAACAACGAACGACAACAACGACAACGATGACAACAACAACAAATGCCTGGGCCCTCCTCCAGAGATTCTGATTTAGATGTTTTGTGTGGGATATAGATACCGGCATTGTTTAAAGTATCCCAGTTGATTCTAATGAGCAGCTAGCGTTGAAAGTTATTAGTCTGTATGAAATCTTTTAGTTTATCAGACTCCAAATCAGTCTATCATATTTGTCCATCGAAGCCTGTCTCTGTAACTGTGGTTAATATCTATACAAACAGGCATTTGATAAAGACTCTGAAACAATAAGAACACAAAGCATCGCAAAGTGTCCAGAGCCAAAGGGCTAGTTTCGATGGCTGCCTCCCTGACCCCTTCAAGAACGAGCAAATAGAGAAGTATCAGGGGCATTTGAACGGCCCTGCAGTCAATAATTATGGCTTCTGGAGTGAATCTAGTGATCTGGGGGAGGGTAATGAGCTCTGCAACAGTTATAAGTAGTGGTGTATGTGGGAGAAGAAGGTGTGGGGAAAGCTGTGTGGGTAAATGAGGTTGGGTTATAAATTGGCCTCTTTTTCCATTTTTCCATTTTCTCTTTTGCCTGAGAACGCAAAGTTCTCAGGTCATTTGGCGACTGAGGTCTGATTGTACCATACTATTTGGGAAATTCTACAGCGTTGGCTCTAATCTTGCTATTTGACTTTGTTACTAGGGGCCAAGGAGAAATCCAGAGGACCAGGTCATTCTTTTAGTCATCCGTGGTCTTGTTGGCCCTGAAAGAAAAGCCTAGAGCCTTTGCATTCTAGAGTTCTTTCTCTCTCAGAAGTTCATTTTTCATTTATTCATTCACCCAACAAATGCATGCTGAGTACCTATTATGTACCAGACACCAAGCTGAGGATGCAACACCAAGGAAGACTACTAACATGGTTTTGCCCTTCTGTGGTGTGGTAGTGGGGAGACTGATGCATAACCAAGCTGTTGAAAATAGTGTGATCATTGCCAAGACAGAGAAGTACTGAGCACTAAAGGACCAGGAAAACTTCCCAGGGGAAATGTCACCCAGGCTGGGACTGAAGAATAATCTGGGTTTAGCCAGGCCAGAGGAAAATCTCTCTCAGGGAGCGAGAACAGCAAATGTAAAGACCCCGACTGGGCAGTGTGAAACACTGTGGTCAGTAGAATAATGGCCCCCAAAGATGTTCACATCCTAATCCCCGGAATCTTCAAATATGTAACCTTACATGACAAAAGGGGTTTTGCAGATGTAATTAAATTAAAGATCTTGAGATGGAGAGGTTATCCTGGATTATCTGGGTGGCCTCATTACATTGGGCCTTTTACTTGAAAGAGGGAGGTAGGTAGTAGATCAAAATCAGAGAGAGATTTCTAAAAATGTACAGTGCTGGCTGTACAAATGGAAAAAGAGGCCATGGACTAAGGAAGGCAGAAAGCCTCTAGAAACTGGATAAGGCAAGGGAACTTTTCTAGAGATTCTCCTGTAGAGCATCCATAAGGAACACAGCCCTGCTAACACTTTGATTTTAGCCCAGAAAAACCCATTTTGAACTTTTGACCTCCAGAATTGTAAGATAATACACTTATGTTGTTTGAAACTGTGATATTTGTGGAAATTTGTTACAAGAACAATAGGAAACTAATAGAGGAACTTACAAGAAAATAGTCTAGTATGACTAGACCATAGAGTATACGGTGGAAATAATACTGGAAAGATAAGCAGGATCAGGCAGAACCTGTTAAGGGTAAGGCTAAAATCCACTTCATCCTTGGGATACACTGAAGGATTTTTTTTTTTTAAGTTTATTTCTTTATTTTGAGAGAGAGGAAAAAAAGTGTGAGCAGGTTTTCCCGTTGTCCTTCTCCTTCCTTCCCACCACATTGACACTACCCTGAGATCAATCACATGATTACATATACCTATGTTAAATAGTATTGATGAGAAGAAATTTTATCTTGAAAATGCTGTGTTAACATTTTAGGTAGACCAGGATTTTCCAAGAAGAGCACTTAGGAAAGGGCCTTCATAAAATGTTTGCTGTTTCTGTTGATGCTTATCTCCCTTTCGGTTCCCCTTAGGTCTCGCTTTCCTTCTCTCCCCGTAATAACTATTTGTCATGGAATGGAATATAAAAACTCATAGACTTTTGTGATAAGCCTGTAATAAATGTCAGTGTCTGTCTGCACATGGAAGTAAGTAGTTACTTCTCTCTCTTCTCCACCCATTTATCACCTAGACACAGGCTCTGGGAAAGTTATCAGAATTACAGAACCACTGCCTCTTTCAGCCCGAACATTTTCCCCTCCAATCTACCTGCCTTGTCCACCAACCCCACTGATGATTTTATGGCCAAATCTGACTGCAGCTGTCTACTCAGATAGGTGAACACGTGCAGGCCCTTGTTCTAGAAAATTTTACCTTCCCTGCCCCAACGGGACTGTGGCCCTAAATTTAATTTGAAGTTGAAAAATGTTGGAGGGGATAGGCTGTGTCTGGGAGGGCTGAGTAACCAGAACAGAATGTGGGAGAGAAGAGTGGAAAATGCCCTTCTTTTTGTTGGTTCCAGGGCCTCCTTCCTGGGCCAAATTTTGTATCAATAAACGCACACGAAAGTACCTAAGCTAGAATTTGGTGAGTGAATGTGATTCCTCTTGCTCTTGAGTTCAGCTTAGCCCTTGTCCTTTCACGCGAAGCAGCACAAGACCAGGCAAAGGAGTAGGAAATGTTACCAGGCTTAGTGGCTTTGCCTACTAGATCCCATAGCTCTATCCACAGCCTACTGACATAACTCCTAGTTTCCCATATTGTTAACATCTTATATTACTTAGTACGTTGTCAAAACTAGGAAACCAACCCTAGCACATTATTGTTAACACAACTGTAGATTATATGTCACTGGTTTTAACTAGTATTAACTAAATGCCAGATTTTATTTTAATAGTTTTTTTTTTCCAGCTAATGCCCTTTTTCAGTTACAGGATCCAGGATACCACATTGCATTTAGGGGCTAATGTGCTTTTAACCATTTTGTAAACCTCCTTTAATGCCCATTTCCCCAGCCCCATCCGTGAACTCTCTGCTGAGACTTAACATCAAACATAGGGGAGAAGGAGCCAAGATCCTAAAAACGTCAGATCCAAAAGGCATCTCCACATTTCTCATCAGTATTTCCTGAAATGAAATCTCCAGATTAGGAGATCAACAAGACGCCCTGTTATTTTCAAGAAAAGAGAGATTCTATAGTCAAATGAGTTAAAGAAGAGCTTGATGCCAAATCCTTTCTTGAAGAGGCAAAATGTTTATCAGCATGACAAAATCTCTGAGAAGTCTTGCAATAAGCTAGTTCGATTTGGTTTTACAGAACTTTTACCAAATTTCAGTCATGTGTGTATCACCTTCATGCCTTTTGCCATATTTTCAGGCTGTCTGTACTATTATTGACTTATTCTTTTTCTTTAAATCGACTCACCTTTTAAAAAACACATTCTAAAGAGCATTTGATATCACTACTATAAATGAAAAATTAAGACTATTTGCCAAAATTAATTAGAATGGAAAAAATGTTAATTTGATCCAATAACTTCCCAAAGTCATCTCATCTAACACCAGTTGTTCACATATGATAGACTGGGAAATATTGGTTAACCAGAACCATTTTTTCCGTAATGCCTGTTAACATCCTGAGAAGATCCTTTGGGAAAGGCCCAGAATATCAGGAAATGTACACAGGGAGCTAGTGGTAACGTCTAAACTAAAACTGAAGCCCCTACCTGCCTCTCTAGTGCCCTCCTCACAATCCTACTCTGCTTCTGAGTTTCAGACATCTCTTGAGCATGGCCAAAAGAGATTCCATGAAAGTCTGTAACACAGAAAGTTCAAATTCCGTGCAATCAGGTTTTGATCCTGTGTTTGGGATTCTAAACAGATTCCCACATCTAACTCTGAAGGCACCCTGTCTTCCTCCACTCAAGGGGGAAAAGTTGGATCTGATTCTTTGTCAAAATAATTGAGTACAATTTTTCTGATTGTTTTCTGATTCCCAACGATGATTGTTGCTTATACCCCACCAATTCCCACCTACTGACCACTGAGTAAGTACCTGTACTTTGTCCAGTTCTTCCTAAAGTCATGTTATTTTAAAATTTAATTGTGTTTGAGCAAGAGGGTGTGGCAAGAGGGGTGCCTACTGTTAATCAGTAACAGAGAGCAGAAGATAAACAAGGTGCTTCCAGCTGGGCTGGGCACATTTGGCCCTCAGTTCTCCCTACAGTGACCTAAGCAGCCTCCATGCTCAGTGCAGAACCCAACTGGGGGCTTGATCAGACAACCCAGGGATTATGACCTAAGCCAAAATCAGGAGTCAGACTCTTAACTCACTGAGCCACCCAGGTGCCCCAAAAATTATATTTTTAATATATATTTCAAGAACACTCTATTTCTATTTCAAAAATTCCCAGTTACTTTTGATAGTCTCTTGTTGGCTTGATCATTTTTGTAATTCCATTTTAAAATTTCATACAAAGTTATTTTTTATTTTGATTTTATAATTCTAATATCTGAAAACCACAGAGGTCTAAATCTGTCCTTGGTTGTTCTGATTATTAGTCATAATGGCTTATTTTCTCTTATGTTTGTCAGTCCCCAATTGTAGGATTATATGTATTTGTGTTTGGAGATCCTACAGGTCTAAACAGAGTTTGTTTGTTTGTTTTTTTGATGCTTGTACTAGGAGCCAACAAGAACTGTCATCTTGGGACTACTTTAGCTTTTTCAAATGTCTTTCCTTATTTAGGAATCTCAGGTTCAAGAAGTCTATTTGGAACTAGCCCAAAGTTTGATCAACCTGACCAATTGATACACAGATTTGTACACATTTACCCTTAGGGAAATACAAACTCCAAGCTTCTCGGAGTTCATACTCCCAGCCTGGTTTCAGTTTACTTTTTATTATGAACAACTTAAAGATTTTCTTTATTTCTTGCAATCCCATGATGTTTTTAAAAAATTAACCTCTTCCAGAATCTCCTTGTTTTGGAGTAATGGAATTCTTTTTAGTGTCTAGCCTCCTATATTAACAGAAGTCAAAGTCCTGAAAGCTGCTTCTTTGTTTTTTATTTTTTCAAGTGAGCTCTTTGCCCAATTTGGGGCTTGAACTCACAACCCCAAAATGAAATAAATAAACTTAAAAAATTCTTAAAATAAAATAAAATAATATATATATGTATAATTGTTGACATTTTAAAATTTCATAAAGCCATGTATCAAACAGCAGTTAGGCAAGGATGTTGAGGATGTAATGGAAGTTGGATCTAAATAAATCACCCAGAATGTAATGCAAGAGGACAAGGGGCTGGACATTTTGAAAGTGGGATTGAGAAACATAAGAGTAATAAATCTAGTTTATGGATTTCTGGGGGATAAATGAGTGAGAACAGAGAAGAAGAAATCACTGATAAGTTAATAGATGATAATTTTTCAATTCCAAAAAAAGATATAAATCCATAACCACCCCAAACAGGATTTATAGCAAGCTTTATAAAAAAAAAAAAAAAAAGAACTCTGCACCTAGATGCTTTATAGGAAAACTCCAGAACACAAAAGTAAACGTATTTTAAAAGTGGCTTAGGAGAAAAAAATAATTTAGAAATGAATGACCACCTGACGGCAGATTCCACAGCAACAATTTAGGTTAGAAAACATACTGATCAATAAATCTCTTCCAAGTGCCAAAAGAACCTATTAACCTGGAATCAGAAAACATTTGTCCACTTTGAATTACGTACCTAGCAAAATTATTTTTCAAGATTGAAGGCAGAATAAATCTATTTGGGATTAATATCTGAGAGGATCCTCCACAGTAGAACTTCACCAAAAGAAGCTTAAAAAAATTTTTTTAGGTTGAGAGAAAATAAGCGTGAGCAGGGGAGGGGCAGAGAGAGGAGAGAGAGAATCAGAAGCAGGCTCTGTGCACTGTCAATATGGAGCCCTGTGTGGGGCTAGATCTCATGTACCATGAGATCATTGACCTGAGCTGAAATCAAGAGTCCACAGTTTAACCAACTGAATGACTCAGGGCCCCCTAAATTTTATTTTAGAGAGAGAGAGCACTCATGATCAGACGAGAGGGACAGAGGGAAAGAGAGAGGTCAAAAGGAAAAAGAGGGGTACATGGCTGGTTCAGTTGGCACAGCATGCAACTCTTGAGGTTTCCCTTCGTTTGAGAAATGATTTGTGGGCTGTGTGGGATGTTAATAGTAAATAAGGTAAAATATGCATTTGAAAGTGGATTCAGATATATATTCCCAAAACAGTGAAATCAAGGAAAGCAGGGAAAAGTATACATTTGAGTAAAGATTCAGATCTAAATTTGAAAAGCAAAACACAAACACACAAAGGAAAAGAAAGGAAAGGAAAGGAAAGGAAAGGAAAGGAAAGGAAAGAAAAGAAAAAAGAAAAGAAAAGAAAAGAAAAGAAAAGAAAAGAAAAGAAAAAGCATAACACAGTATCTATCAGGAGCAGGGGACTGAACCAAAATAGATGATTTGATGACCTTAGAGGGAGTGCTGAATGACACTAAGAACCTACAGATGCATTTGCCCTGGGGGACAGTTACTGACTATAGCCAGATGCTGAGAATCCAGGATTGGCCCTGGAGCTGAAGATCCCAGGAAAGGAAACAGGTAAATCAGCAGAGATTTTGGAATATGGAGCTGTGGAAAGACATTGGATATTTCAGGGGTCAAATGAAAGCTTCTAATCTCCATACCCCCTTAAGGTATGTGCCAAATTTTGAAGCTGCTGGCTGTGGGAGGCTGAAAACCTCTTTTGGGCAGAATCCAACCTCCAGAAAACCTCCCAGAAAACAAATTTCTGTTTCTCAATTAAAAGCCCTGGAGGGTCTTCCCCTAGGAAAGAAAGATAACAAATCAGACATAGGCTAACTCTAAGCAAAACTATAACCCACTGACACCATGCCCACCCTACCCTACACTCAGTCTTAGTTCAAAATGAGATGATTAGGGGCACCTGGGTGGCTTAGCCAGTTGAGTGTCTGACTCTTGATTTCAGCTCAGGTCATGATCCCAGGGTCATGGGATTGAGCTTGGAGTCGGGCTCCATGCTGAGCAGGAAGCCTGCTTGAGATTCTCTCTCTCTCTCTCTCTCTCTCTCTCTCTCTCTCTCTGTCTGTCTCCCTTTGCCCCTCTCTCTGGCTCATGGGGTCTCTCTCTATAAAAGAAAAATAAAAAGAGAAAGAGAAAGAGAAAGAAAAAGAAAAAAAAGAGATGATCAACCCCCTCCTATATCAGCCCAACAAATGAAAGGGTGAATTCTCTATGATGCATGGTAACATCACCTGGAGCATATATTCGGCCCTTTATATACTGTAACTGGCATAGTTAACAATTTCTGGGCATGTAAAAACCATAACCATGAGACAAGTGGACAAATCCACAACTTTAACCAGAGATTTCAATAATCCTTTAGGGTATCTCACTCTTAATTCAGTAATTAGGTAGATTCAATAATCAAGTAGACAAAAAATAAGCAAGAATATAGCTGAACTGAGCAACACCATCCACCCATTTGACTCTACTCAACAACAACAGAATATATTCTTCTCAAGAGGGCATTGAACCCAGGGCACCTGGGTGGCTCAGTTGGTTAAGCAGCTGACTTTGGCTCAGGTCATGATCTCACGGTTCTTGGGTTCAAGCCCAGCATCAGGCTCTGCACTGATAGCTCAGAACCTGGAGCCTGCTTCAGATTCTGTGTCTCTCTCTCTCTCTGGCCCTCCCCCACTCATCCTCTGTTTCTCTCTGTCTCAATAATAAATAAAAACATAAAAAAATTTTTTTAATTAAAAAAAAAGAGTGCATTGAACCATGACTGACCATATTCTGGATCATAACACAAGTCTCAATAAATTAAAAAAAATTCAAATCATACAATATATTCTCTGACTACTATGAGATTAAATTAGAAATTAATAACAGAAAGATCTATAGAAAAACTGTAATTTTTGGAAACAAAACAACACACTTCTAAATAACCTACAGGTCAAAGGAGAAATCAGGGGCACCGGGGTGGCTCAGTCAGTTAAGCGTCCAGCTTTGGCTCAGGTCATGATCTCACAGTTCATGTGTTCAAGACCCGTGTTGGGCTCTGTGCTGACAGCTCAAAGCCTGGAGGCTGCTTCAGATTGTCTCCTTTCTTTCTGCCCCTCCCCCACTCATGCTCCGTCTCTCTCTCTCTCTCTCTCTCTGTCTCTCTCTCTCTCACTGTCTCTCTCAAAAAGAAATAAACATTTAAAAAAAAGGACAAATCAAAAGGTAAATTAGAAAAGGCTTTGAACATAGTCAAAATGAAAACACAAAATACAAAAACTTGTAGGATGCCTCCAGAACTGTGAGAAAAAATTCTGCTGTGTGAGACTTTCAGTCTGTGGTATTTTGTTATGGCAGCCCAGGCAAACTAATACAAGCCCCACACTGGAAATAACCTAAGTGTCCATGAACAGATAAATTAATAAATAAATTTGGCAGATGTCATCTTAACGCAGTCTTCAAGGCTAGCATCATCCTGTGATCAGTCATATTATGACTTAATGCAATGAGAAGAGTACCTCATCTGTATGGCCTTCCTCCCCAAGTCCCATACCCCCAGTCTAATCATGAGAATATCAGACAAATCCAAACTGAGGGACATTCCACAAAATATTTGACCAGTACTTTTCAAAAGTTTCAAGGTCATGAAGAACAAGGAAAGACCATCACACACTAGAGGAGACATGACTAAATACAATGTAGCATTCTTTTTAAAAAAAATTTAATGTTTATTTTTGAGAAAGAGAGAGAGAGAGACAGAGTGTAAGCAGGGGAGGGGCAGAGAGAGAGGGAGACAGAATCCCAAGCAGGCTCCAGGCTCCCAGCTGTCAGCAGAGAGCCCGACACAGGGCTTGAACTCACAAACCACACAATCATGACCTGAGCCAAAGTCGGACACTTAACCGACTGAGCCAGCCAGGTGCCCCTGCAATGTAGCATTCTTAATTGGACTGTGGAATAGAAAGAGGACGGTAGTTAAAAAACTGCTAAAATCTAGATGAAGTCTGTAGTTTAGCTAATAATATTATTTTAATGTTAATTTCCTAGTTTTGACAAATGCACCATGGTCATGTTAACATAAGGTAAGCTATTACCTTTGCAACTTTTCTGTAAGTATAAAATTATTCCAAAACAAAAAGCTTATATTAAAAAATTATATTTATGTACCAGCATTAAACAAACACAAAATGAAATTGTTTAAAAAATCAACAATCAAATACTTTGGAATAAATTTAATGAATGATATGTGAAACCTCTACATTGAAAACTACAGAATAATGCAGAGTCTATTTTTAAATAGCTAAATAAATGGAAGGATAGATTATGTTCATGGATTGGAAGATTCAATATTTTAAGATCAATTTCCTTAAATTAATCTGAAAATTTAAGCAATCCTAATCAAACCCCAGCAGAAATGTGTGTGTGTGTGTGTGTGTGTGTGTGTATAACTCAACAGTCTGATTCTAAAATTCAGATGGTGGGGTACCTGGGTGGCTCAGTTGGTTGAGCGGCCAACTCTTGATATCAGCTCAGGTCTGGTTTCATAGTCGTCAGGTCGTGCCCTGCATCAGGCTCTATGCTGAGCATGGAGCCTGCTTGGGATTCTCTCTCTCCTTCTCTCTCTCTCTCTCTGCCCCTCCCCCACATATGCTCATACACACACCCTCTCTCCCAAAATAAATAAATAAGCATTTTTTAAAAATAAAATAAAATTCAGATGGTATTCAAAGGGCTAAGAATAGCCAAGGCAATCTTAAAGAACAAAAATAATGCTAGACGACTTACACTAACTGATGTCCAGACCTATTACAAAGGTATAGAAATTAACACAGTGTGTATTGTGTACAAAGAAATTGAACAGTGGAACATAATTGAGAGGTCAGAAACAGACCCACACATATATGTCCAGCTGTTTTATGATAAAGATGATACTACAGGTCAGTGATGAAAAGATAATCTTTCACTAAGCAGTATTTAGGCAATTGGGTAACAACATGGAAAAAATTATATTTTGATTGCTATCCCATACGACACACAAAAATCAGTTCCAAGTGGCTTGTAGATCCAAGTGTGAAAGATACAATAGAATTCTTAGAAGAGAACATCTCCTTCACCTTGGAGTAGGCAAAACTTTAAAAACTAAGACATAAAAGCACAAACCCAAAAGAACAAAAATGGATACATAGGGGCTATATTAAAATTGAGAACTTATGTTTAACAAGATAATACCATTATGAGAATGAAAACGTAATGCAGAGAATGAAAGAAAATATTCACAATACAGGTATTCTACAAAAGACTCATACCCAAAATACATAAAGTACTTACGTGTAAAACACAACTTCATAAGGAATAAATATGTAAAGAAACACAAAGGCAACCCACTAGAAAGATAGGCAAGAGCTGAACAGTCACCTTACAAAAAAAGTACTGAAACGGCCAATAAATATGTGAAAAAGTGATCAACGTTGCTAGTTATCTACAGAACAGCTAAAGTGAAAAAATGAAAAAAAAAAAAAAAGCCAAATGGAGCACCCAGAACATTCCTACACTGATGGTGAAAATGTGAATTGGTGCAATTGGAAAATTGTTTGGCACTATCTAGTAAAGTTGAACGTAAGCATCCTCTATGATCCAGTAATTCTACTCCTAGGTATGTATCAACAAAAATGCAGAAATATGTTCAACAAAAGATATATCCCTGGGGTACCCAGGTGGCTCAGTTGGTTAAGCGTCCAACTTCAGCTCAGGTCATGATCTCATGGTTTGGAGCATTGGGTTCTGCACTGACAGTGCGGACCCTGCCTGGGTTTCTCTCTTTCTCCCTCTCTCTCTGCTCATCCCTGCCTCTCTCTCTCTCTGTCTCTCTCTCTGTCTCTCTCTCAAAATAAATAAATAAACTTTAAAAATGTTCCAGAATATTCACTGGAGAGTTATTTGTAAAAATCAAATATTGGAAACTACCCAAACACCCACAAACAGTAAAATGGATAGCATTTAGTGGATTCACACAATGAACAGTACTTATCAATGAGAATGAATGGACACAAACCCATGTTGCAATATATATGAATCTCACAAGTGCGATATTCAACAAAAGAAGCAAAAAAACCCACGAAGTTACCTATCGTATAATTAGTTTTCAATGTATAAGAACAAGTAAAACTAATCTATGCTGTTAGAAGTCAAGATAGTTCCTTTGTGGGAAAGGATGTGCAGTTACTGGGCCCAAGCTTGACCTACATGTTCAATTTGTGAACAGCTGTGTTCCGTTTGTGAAAATTTAACACATCATGCACTTACACTGAGGTAATAACCAATCCCAGAATTTCAGTGTTTTAAGAACGACATTTGTTCATACTATATGTTCATTGAAAGTTAGCAGAATGCAGAGTGGGTCAGCTCACCAGACTCACTCAAGGATCCAAGCTGACAAGGTAGCTGCCACCTCCAATATTTCTGGCTGCCATTCCAGGGGGTAGAAAATGCCCAACGGGGTGTTGCATCTACATTCAAATGACCTGGCCTAGAAGTCCTATCACAATCAGTTCATTAACCAGAATGAGGCACATGGCCCCAACCAACCACAGGGTGTCCAGGAAATGCAATGCTACCATGTCCAGAAGTAGAGAGAACCAGAAACATGCAGTAAACAACATATTGTTCCATACTGTCAACCAATATTCTTCTAGAACATACTTTCTAGAGGCTATATGGTTATCCATTACAGGGGACCTCATTGTATACATAACCAATTCTCTTTGTCAAACATTAATTCGGTTTTATTTTTTCACTATTGTTAATAATCCATATTAAAATTGTGTTCTTTTTGTCCTCTACCTTAGGAGTTTTCATATGGGCACAAATGTCTGCCATTTTGAGAAACTTGTGGGGCTTCTGTAAAAGACTCCTCTGTTTTGGTGATACAACACCTGCTTTCTGGATATGTGAGAATTATTTTATAATGTTATTGCCTTGAAACGTTTTGCTGTTCATTGTTGTTTTGGTGTTACTATTGGCGTTACTGGGTTAGACAGCTTTCACCAAGAGGCACGCATAAATTTCCTACATATACTACTTCCTTCCTAGAAAACTCCTAATGTCTTAAACTCTGAATGTGTTACACACATATGAAGAACAAATATCAGTTACTATAATATTAATTATATTTTACTATAATTAATTATTATATTACTATAATGTTAATTACATCTAATTAAAATGTGTGGGTTCATCCAAAGTTGAATATACTTATTTTACAAAATATATCATACTACACAATTTTGCAATCTTATTTATGTACTGTGGTATTTTATTAAAATCTGCAGATGAAAAATTATTTGTTTGACAATTTCGAGCACTTGACTTTGATGTATCTTAACAACTTGAGACAACTCAAGCTCGAAGGAAAGTTGGGAGTACCTAGTCCAACCTTCTCCTTTTAAAAAAGTAGAGGGTGAGGGCTGGAAAAAATCAGTAGTTTGTTGAAGGTCATAAAGCATTATCAAAGCAGAGTCCAACAGATTTCAAAAGTATAATGATGACTATGGCTCTCAAGTTTCTCGAAGGGTGATAGATGAAAGAATTGACCAATAGAGTTTGCCAGAATCCACAGTGTCACACTATATGAAAGAGCATTTATGCAGCAACATCACTGTCCATCTGGAACACCTAGAGTTTATTGGCATCCTTAACACTGCATCTAGGAGAGCATCTGGGGAAGACTGATTGAAAGAATAAAAGCTTTTGGAGAGATGTTACAGAGTAATTTTCAAAACAAGTTATAAGGGGGAATTTTTTAAGCTAAGGTTACGTCAACTGCAAACAACTAGTGGAAATTCTATTTTCTTTTTTTTTTTTAAATGAATGTGTGAAAAAGGTCAAAATGTCATTCGTCATTTGAGTATACTTACTCTCTTTCTCTGAATGTGAAATGTTATCCATTCCTTGAACAGAGGAACTGTCCTGTGTTTTATGGCGTACCAGTTTATCTACAGTATTTCAAGTCTTCCACAGTGTATGCTTTGGAATTTGTTACTTCTTCATTTCAAATTATTTGGAAAGAACTCTTATAGATCAATAAGACAATGCCTGAGAAGAAATTACAGACCTGTGCTGCAGGCAAAACAGTAAGTCATAAGCATATGTAATTGTGTAAGACATTTGGTATTAACATGGCTTTGGTGACAAATGATAACATTTGAACTTATGAAAAGGCATTGCAATGAGAAATCACAAAAAAAGAATATTAATGGGACTTTTTTTTTTAAAGAGTGTGGATTGGTTAGTGGAATTATTAAATATATCTGAATGCTTTTATCATCTTTCAAGAATAACTGTATTAGTCAATCCAGGAGCTTTTATTCTCTGAAGATACAACCATTCCAATTAAGTGATGTAGAACTTCAAAGACTTAGTGGGTAAGCGTTTGTTAAATGTCAATAGCACAGTGTATAGTTGATATAGACTAAGTAAAAAGGAAGTTTGGCTATCTTTTAGTTATATACAAAGCCACACTAGCATTTACCTTGATCTGTGAGACACTACAGTGAAAAAGATAAAACCAAATTACTAGAATCTCTTGAGTTCATATTCTTCCATCTACCATCTACCTGTTGTGGAAGTAAGACATTTAAACTCTATGTGCTTTATTTTCCCCATCTCTAAAATTAGATTTTAAAATAGTACCTATTTTGTAGAATTGTTTTAAATATTAAATAAAATAAAGCAGTTAAAGTGCTTAGCTCAGGAGTTAAGCTTGGAGTACTCACTCAAAAAATAGTATCATTATTCCACAAATTCATATAAGTAACTCTGACTTTTTCCCCTAAACTGATAGGCCCTTAAGACACCTGTTTTGTGGCTTTTTTTTTGTAGTAATCATTACTGTATTATCTGCCAAAGATAATTAAGATTCACCTACAATGATGAAACTACTTTTTATAATCATATCACATCTAATACTCTTGGAGGCCAGTACTGAAAGACCCCTGTAAGGGCACCTCGGGGGTTCAGTCTGTTAGATGTCTGACTGTGGCTCAGGTCATGATCTCATGGTTCATGAGTTTGAGCCCTGTGTTGGGCTCTGTGCTGACAGCTCAGGGCCTGGAGCCTGCTTCAGATTCTGTCTCCCTCTTTCTCTGCCCCTCCCTCACTTGTTCTCTCTCTCTCTCTCTTTCCAAAATAAATAAACATTAAAAAAAGAAAGAAAGAAAGACCACTGTATAATGACTGAGTAGATGTGATTCCATACCAGTCTCTAACTGTTCTGCTTCCATACTTTAAGATAATTTAAATCTCTAATGCCTCCGCACCTGCATTTTCAGACCCATGAAAATAACCTGGCTTGGAAGCTATGCGTATCGCTTCTTCTCACAATCAGTTCATTGACTACAACAGGTCATCCATTTGTTTGGGTAGCTGGTACACACTGGGCTCTGTATAACCAGTCTTTCAAAGATGAAATGAAACAATCTAGAGTGATTGCTGAGTAAGAAGGAGTCATTTTTGTTAGATGGGAAAAGTGTCAGATATGAATTTTGCACATTTTGCCAAAGCTCAGTGAAGATATTGAAGGACTTTCTGTGATTTTAGCAAACTTTCCTTTTCTTACTCAAACTAAACTTTTCTTCAAGGATTTCCTTTGGTTTTAAACACTTTCATTTTGCCTAACTCAGATGCATTTTATACCTTTGCAGGCTTAAAAATTGAAACAAATTTTCCATGGAAACAACCTTCATTTGCTTTCTAGTTATAAATAACTCCTTTCTGGTGATTCTTTTTTTTTTTTTCTTACACTCACCTAACAAAGACAATAGTGAACTGTTTTTTTGCTTGTTTGTTTTTTTTCCTGAAAACCAGATGAACAAAATACCATGTGTTCAGGCCAATAGATCAGCATACAGATCAACACAGAATATAATTCTACAGGCTTATGGAAAAAAAGGCTCTTCTTAACATTAGTGGCCACAAACATTCTATTTTCCATGATCTCCCTTTTTCTATGCTAGTGCCATGGTAATTTTATTACTATGGCTTTATATTATAATATCTATTAAAGTGAATGTCTCCTTGTCACATGTCAGATTCCCTGAAAGCAGAATTGGAGATGGACTTTGGGATGCAAAAGGTTTATTAGGGATTAGCATCTGTGAAAGGGGCGGTGGGGGATGGAGCAGGATTGGGCAGAGAAAGTAATCAAACTAAGATGTAGGTTGACAAAGCCTGGGCCAACCCAGTGAAATTAACATATGCTAACTGTCAAAGTGGCCAGCATCAGGCTGAAATGGCCAGGTTATAACCTACTAACCCTTAATCACCATATCCTGGCAGCCCCTGTAAGATGTGACCTTGGACAAGATAGGTCTCAGAAGCTGAGGCTAACCCTGAAGCAGCTGACAGCTGGAAGCTATGTAGTGATTACACTCCCTGCAAGCCAGGCCACGAGTTCTTTGTCAAAGGAGGATCAGACTGCACATCGCCTTGTCGAACATACTCTCCTTTGCTCTGTTTTTTAAAACTGTCATCATAATTATTCATGGATCTTTGTTTTTCTTTATAAATTTTGGAGTGTACTGAATTCCTTTTGGAATTTTGGTTAGAACAGCACAGAACGTATGCTATTCAACGTGGGGAGAATTGACATCCACTGGGTAGAGATGTGCCACGTAGACAGTAATTGGGTAGTAAGAAGGTGACATTCTTGAAAAGGGTTTGTGGAGGTAGCAGGCCAAGGAGGTAGCCAGTGTGATCAGGAGATTGTTAAATACTGAGGGGATCAAGCAAATAAATAGACTGAAGTCAATATAGAAAAATACGGGAGCACTTAGTTGGCTCAGTTGGTTGAGCGGACTCTCATTTTTCAGACTCTTGATTTCGGCTCAGGTCATGATCTCGCAGTTTGTGAGTTCAAGCCGTGCATTGGGCTCTGAGCTGATGGTGTGGAGCCTGCTTGGGATTCTGTCTCTCTTTCTCTCTGCCTCTCACCTGCCTGTGCTTCTCTCTTTCTCTCAAAATAAATAAATAAACTTTAAAAAAGTTATATTTAAAAAAAAACATGGGAGCTTGATTTCTCACTGTCAAGGGGGTAAGGCTTGCAAGTATTCAGAGGTGCTGGATTGGAACTGAATGCATCCTTGTAAAGTCATGGTGTTTAAATGTATTTAAAGATAGATATAGAAGTAGCAATAACTGTGTGCATATGTGTAATATATGCATATGTGTATACATACAGATGATTATATATACATATATTTCCTAGCTCTGACAACTGATAAGACCTAGTAGTCATGACATCCCAGTAGTAGTGAACACATTGAGTCCAAATCTTGATTTCTAAATACTATCCCCCACCAAAAGTAACCAGGGCTCTTTGGAGAAATGGCTGATTCTAGAGCTGAAGCAGGGAAAACACAAAATGAGCCTCGAACATTGAGTTGGACCAGAAAGTAAGGAAATTGTTTGTAGTATGATGGGGGTATGCCAACAGGACAAAGGAGTCAGCTTGAAGTGACTCCCACTGGCAAATCTGGGACAAGTAGAACATGAAAATAAATAACTATAGCAATACATTACAACCCAATGAATGAAATAGGAGAATGAATAAGTGAAAGGGGAAGAGGGAAAACTTTTTCTTGTGTTAGAATGTAAACTAGAAAATACAGAAGAAATGATGAAGTAATCACTCCTTGACCATCATCATTGTGATGACCAATTCAGGCAACGATTCATAGAGGTTAAGGCTGATGGGTAGGGCTAGGGACAGGGTATTTGCAGAATCTCAGAATATCTCCCTAAAAAATATTTATCGAGTACAAAGGAAACAATGGTGATTTTCTGGTAGAGGAAACCACCTGACTAGATGAGCAAAATTCTCATCACATTGGTGTGAAGAGTTGACATCATGAGCCCTTGTTGAGATGCACAGAGAACCCAGCCTCATTTCTGTGTTTTTTCTTGTCCAAATGTATGTCTGACCTGAGTCTAGTCATGAGGAACACTGCATAGACCCAGTTCATGATTATCCTACAGAATGAAAGGCCTGTTCTTTTTAGGACTGTCAAGGTCATAAAAAATAAGGAAAGATTGAGGAATTGTATGGGAATCAAAGAAACTAAAAATACATGCAGTTAAATTCAGTGTAACTTCCTGGATAGGATTCTGGACTAGAAAAGGAAAAGAGACATTGTTGTTCCAGAGAGTGAAAATTTAATGGAGTCCGTATTGTATCAGTTTTGATTTCCTGATGTGGAATGGGCTTTGTTCTGTGGACATACACACTGTATATTTAGGGGTCAAGTTTGTAGTTTTCTGTCAGAATGTTCATAAAAAGACTCAATAACAACAACAAAACCATATACTGTATACAAATATATAGAAAACAATAGCAAATGTGGTAAGATATTAACAATTGGGAAATCTGTGAGAAGGAAATATAGGAGTTCTTGCAACTTTTCTATAATTTGAAGCTATTTCAAATAGATATGATACAAATGAATATTCATATTTAAAATAAACATGAGAACATGTTTATGTTCACACAAAAACTTGTACACAAATATTCATAGCAGCTTTACATACAATAGCCAAAAAGTGAAAGCAATAACACATCCATCAACTGGAGTGGATAAACAAAATGTTGTATATCCATATGATGAAATATTATTTGGCAATAAAAAGGAAGTATTGATACATACTACAACGTGGATGAACTTTGAAAAACACTGTTCTCAGTGAAAGCAACCAGCAACCATGGTCTTTTGTGAAAGACCATGAATAGTACAATTCCATTTACCCGAAATGTCCAGAATAAGAAAATTCACAGACACTGAAAGTAGACTAGTTGTTGCCAGGGGTTGAGGAGAGCAGGGAATGGGGAGTAACTGCTAATTCATATGGAGTTTCTTTGGCGCTGATGAAAATGTTCCAACAATAATTGTACTGTAAATATACTGAAAACCACTGGTGGATAAATTTGATAGTATGTGAAATATATCTCAATACAACTTTATAAGGAAAAAATGTCACATTCATACATACACATAACATAAAGTCATATTGTTTTCTGGGCACACAGCCAGACTGAAAAGGAAGGAAACTGATGACCAGAAATGTTAAGGCCACACAGGTTCTAAGGGATGGGATGAAGATTCTAATCAATCTCTCTTTGTCTTCAGATTCTACCCTCTTAACCACTGTGTTGTACTGCTTGATCCTCCCCAGAATAGGAAAAAGCTTGGAACTAAGGTCCTATTCCATGGTAGCCAAAAGAGCGAGAGGTCAGAAATTATGTGTTAGATATATCTGTGTCCTAAGTGTCTAGGACACTGCCTGACACATGATAGGAATTCAGATTTTTGTCAAACTGCTCAACTATGCAGTGGGACATCACCTTTCACATGGAATTAAATGAATCTGCTGCATGCAGAGTCCTGCTTCTGCTTGTAGGAAAATTAGAGGGTTTGGGAGTCAGAGAGATCTTAGAATTCTGGTTATGCCATTTGGTAACTTTGTGACCTTGGACAAAGGCACTTAACCCCTCTGAGTCTTGAATCTATAACCTGGAAAATGTGAAAAGTAGGTAAAAATGACACCCACTTTATGGTATTGTTATTCAGATGGAATGAAATAAAGTTGCAATGTTAAACATATAGATAATAAATGATAGTTATTATTATTGCTCCCTCATCCTTTCTTCCAAACAGGCCTTTGTGAGAGGTCAACTATATGTTGATTCCCAACTTAAATAAGGGAAGCAACAATTGCAATTCAAAGTGGAGTAGGAGAAATAGCATTAAATTGAGAATTGGGAAATCTGGCTTCTGGCTTTTGTTGTTGTCCTCCTTCTACCTAGCAGCTATGCAACCTTGGTCAAGTCACTTTATTTGTCTGGGCTTGTAATTCCATACATCAAATTAGAGTTGATCTCTGAAGTCTCTAGGATCCTTTTAATCTACATGTCTGAGACCCTTTAAGAGATATGTTGAGGAAGTATTACCCTTGGTTTGATCATTTTAAACAGATTATATGGGTAACTGGAAAATATATTCACTAACTCATTTTAGAGTTGCATGTTCATTTATTTGAAACTTTATGAAGCATACTTCCTCCCAAAACCATAGAAATTAGGTGAAAAGCTACAAGACTCAAACCTACCACCTAGCGGTGAAGAAAAGAATATTCAGATTGAAGATACAAGATGTCCTGCCATTCCATGTGCAGGGTGCCTGTCCTCACCACTCAGGATAGTTTTGTGTACATAGAAATTCAATATTTCCTGACTTAATAATAGTTTGTTCATTTGACAATACTCTTTAGCCAATGAAATATCGTGGACTTTTGAAAATTGTGGAATAATCATTGGTGTTAGATTTGGGGAGCAGTGATGCCATTCTATTCATACATCCCAAACCAGTCCTACCCAAGAGTCCCAACCAGTTCATTTCTTTATGGATAGAGGGGATATTCCACAAGTGCTTGCTTGGTTCAAGGAACCAGGAGCACTACTTTGAAATGACACAAATCAATACACAACGGGATTCTTGCCGGCAAGTATTCAATGACTTTGTTTTACCTACTACAGTAATTAAAATTAAGTCTTCACGTTTAAATTTAAATATCTAAAAGCAGGAATGCACCATCCTTAAACTTAAACCCCAAAGGTGAGGAGGGGGTCAGAATCCTAGTGTATTGGGCTTATCGGTAAAGAGGGATCTATTTTCCATTTTCTCTGTACTTTTCTATGCAGCCTCCGTCTCCCTCCGCTTTCTCCTTTCGTTCCGTTTTCTCTTTTCTCTTTCTTTCCCAAGTAACAGTCAAGTAATTACGATCAGAATTGTTTAAATGGAACAGGTAGTACCCTACCAGGGTGATTTAATTATCCCAGGTTTTCACCTGAAAATCCCTTTCGTCATTGAAAATATTTCTCGAGCCTTTCTTAAAATATGGAATTATGCCATTTTCCAACACTCTGCTTTAAGTATTGTTAATTTGGCCTTCTTTTGAAATGCTAGTCTTACTTTAGTACAATTTTTTAACCCTCTTTCCGCACACACAGGAGGAGTTCCGAATATGCAACTTTGAGAATTTCGCCTATGATCAGCCTTGCTAGTGGAAACCTACTAGTTTTTCGTTTAATTTAAAACCCCTGGTTTCCATTTATACTGTGCTTACGAACGTTGCCTAAGACTGCCAATGACTTAATAAACTACACCCTTCTCACTTTTTAAAACTTTGAGGCTCCGTGATTTCACGGGCATCCGGGCATTTATTCTTAACTTGGCTTCTTTAAACAGGCTCCCGAGAGGAGCAGTTTCGGCCGAGAAGTTTAGAGACGCAGTTACCTCGGAACTCGCAACAGTTGGTGTCGGGCGATAGGCAGGTTAGTAATGACAACTGGAGCTAGTTTAAGATACACAAAGTCCCGGGGAGGGAGAGGAAAGGGTAGCCGTGGCCTTGGGACACAGTTAGGAGGCGGTGCAGGATCGCGGTGGTGGTGGTGGTGGGGTGGCGCGCGAGCTCCTGCCCCCGGAAGGGGCCTTCCTGGGTTGCCAGAGCTGGCGGCGGCTGCGGCCAAGGAACGCAAGGACCGCAATTGGGCGTCCGCGCCTAGCCGATCGCGGGGCCCGACGTAATGCCAGTCCGCCCCCGGATCACGCCGGGGCCACAGCGAGGTGAGGCCGGCCCTGCCCTCGCGCCGCCCCCGGCGGGAGGCGCGACGCCCAGGCCGCGGGTGCGTGCGCGGCCCCGGGCGACGCGGCTGGGCGTGCGCGGGGCCGCGGCGGAGGCAGGGCCGGGCGGGCGGCAGAAGATGGCGAGGGTGTGTAGGCGGCAGCAATGCTCCGTTGAGAGACGCGGCTTTCGGCAAGAACTGGACTCGTGGCGCCACAAGCTCATTCACTGTGTAGGTGAGACCCTCCCCCTGCTGCCTCCGGCCCTCGGGCCGCCCCGCCACCGGTTGCCCCGGACAAGGGAGGGAGCCGGGACAGAGAGAATTGCTGCTCCGGCCCGCCCGCCCTCTTTGGCTCGGGCGTCCCCCTCCCCCACCCCCCGGAGTGCGGGCGCGCGCGACCTCCGGGCGGGCTCTCCCCGGCTCGGTGCTGAGCGCGCGCGCCAGCCCCTCCCCTCCGCGCGCCTTCCCCGGGGCGGGCACTCGGGCGGGAGCGCGTGCCCCTTTCCTCCCCCGCCTCCCCTTTTCCCCGCCCGGCGGCCCGGCGCCGCCGCGGGCTTATTGTGGAGACTCGCCCCGCGGCGCTGCCACTTGACTAGGGGCGCCGCCTCCGGTCCCGCGGTGCCGGGCGCGGGGGAGGGGGCGGGGGCGTGCTGGGTCCTGGCTCAGCCCCCTTCGCCGTTCTGGCCGGCGCCTTCCCCCTTCTGCGCTTCCCCTCCCCCACTCGCGGCGGCGCGCGCCCAGTCCCCGCGTGCACGCGCGGCGGCGGGCGGGCGCCCGGCGCTCGGGCGTGTGCGAGGCGTGAGGTGGAGATGGGGGCGGAGGGAGCCGGAGCTGTCACAGGCCCCGGGTCCGCCTGACCGAGCCAAGTAGGGTGTCATGGCCGCGGGGGGCAGCGGCTGCACTTCCTCTGCGGGCGGCGGCGGCGGCGGCGGCCGGGGAGTTAATCCTCGACGCTCGGGTCGGTGTGTGTGTATTTGTGTTCGATGTGTGCGCGGCGGGGAGGAAGGGGGGTGGGACCGGGTCCGACTGGGAAGCCAGAGCGGGGGTCGCTCTTGTCCCCTCCCGGGGGATTTGCTGGAGCCGCCGCCTCGCCGTGAGCCTCGCCGCACACTCCCCCTCCCCGCCCCCCTGCCTCCCGGGCCTCGGGTGGCTTTTTCCCCACGGGCAGGAGGGAGTATGGACGGGGGCGCCCCGGGAGGGGCCGGGCGGCCGAGCTGCGCCTCTCACACTGTGTGTTTTGTCTGTTTTTCTCTCCCAAGGTCCCGTTTCCCTCTGTGCGGCGGCCGGCGGGACCATAAGGGCTTAACTCATATATTTAACCCCCCTCCAAAAAGTAAGTGGCCCGTGTGGTGTCTCCGCTCCGCCCGCCGCCCCCTAGCCCCGGTCCATCCTTGTGTCTGACTCTCCTGTCTTCCAGCATTGTTATTTCCCCATCTTTGCTTCGGTGCTGCTGCTGTGTGGGGAAATGCTCTCTCGTGCTTCTCCGTCCCCCAGGCCCAGCCAGTCCTCGGGGAGGCGCAGAATTCCAGCCCCTTCCTCTCCCTCTGCCCCCGTGGGGAATATTCTTGGGAACCAGGTCTTCCATAGCAGAATCTAGGAGATTCTGTCCGTTCGCTTGGGCCCCTCATCCCCTCCTTCCCGACCGGGTTTCGTTGGAAGGAATTATGCAAATCCTGCTTTCTGGTGTCCATTCAGCGGCAATTTCATGCGGTGAGAAGTTCTCTTTGTTGTGCGAGGGGGAGAACAGACACTGATTTAATAGACATATCTGTTGGGGGGAAGGGTGGAGGGGGTGTGGAGAGGCTCAGTTTGGAAGAATTACAGCACTTGGTTAGCTCAGTGTCTTTGTGTTTGAGCTTTCTGGCTTGACAGGAGGGTATGTCCTTTACAATGTCCCATAAGAGATGTTTTCTGTAATAGATTAAAAAGCAAAACTGAAACTTTAAGTAAGTGAAACATAAGGTAACCTTTACCTAGGGGATGTAAGCCCTTCCATTTCTGCAATGTTTCATTATAAAGATGCATGTGAATTTCGTGAAGGATTTAGACTGTAACATCAAAATTAACATAGGTAACAATGCGTGAAGGTATCTGATATCACTTTGGTTGCCCACAGGTTAAAAGTACATATTAAAACATGCTGTGTAGGTAATAAAGGCACGAATCCGTTTTTTGGTGTAATTTGACTTGATGTATTTTAAAATTTCCCTCCTGCCAATCCAAGCCTACCTCTACCCCTCTAGAAAGGCTTTTGGTTATCAGTTATCATTTATTCTACTCTGTCTCTGCTTTTTTTTCCAAACCTATCATACCTTTGCTAAAATTTTGTATCAGATAAGCACTTTTTGAATTACTTATTAGTTGTAACCACCATATGAAAGAGCTTATGAAAGGCATGTGGCTTTTGAGAAGCGTGAAATTAGGGAATTTTTGGAATTGTGAATATAAAATCTTGAAATCATTTTGAAGAATTTTTAGTTCATGTTTGTGTTTCACTTTTTTGTGTGATTTTTTTTCCAGTGGGGCTTTTTAGTTTTTAAAAGATTTTTAAATGGACTATAACCCTGTAGGTTTCTTAAGTTACTGTTACTTTAGATTTTTTTAAAATGGTTTTAATGAGTTGTTTATTTTATTCTAATTCTGTATGCTTTGAATCCTTGCCTTCTGCCTCAGACCCCCTTTTTATCAGTCATTGCTAGTGTTTGTGGTTACTTACTGCTGCTCGACAGGGGTTTTTTTTTTTTTCTTTTAATGACAAAGTCTGTTAAATATCTGAATTGAATATCAAATTTTGATTCATCTTTTGAAGGAGGATTTTAATCTGGTCATCAGTTTCCGTAAAGCGTACTTTTAAATCCAAATTTCCACTTTCAGTGTAGTAAAGTTCAGGAGATACTTAAAGTCCAGAGTGCAGAGCAGTAATATATAGTTGATAGTCTCCCAGCTAAAATCAATTTGGTTTCATATTTTCGTTTTTATTATATGTAATTTCTTGAAGAGTTCTGAGTAAATCAATTGTAATGTTAACTTTCTGTACTTTAAAAGACCAGCAGTGATTCTCAATGCAAAAGGCAACTATTTTGTCACTAGCAAGTGTAATAATTCTTCGTTTATTTTAATGAGATTGGTTCTGAACAGTTAAACCTTCTATGTGATTCTGTTGACTGATTATCTTAGTATTTTAGGGTCATTTGGTTTCAAAATGGTATTTACTATGTAGCAGTTTTGGATTAAAAATGAATTCTAATTTATTTCCAAAATCTAATTCTTCTGTTTTGGGAGGCTACTTGGTGGGGTGCATTGAAATTGTGGAGGTGTTTTGTTTCCATTATTTAGGGTTCACTTGTATTGGAATTAGTAGCAGTTTCAGACAGTGATTATGATCAAAATGGATATTTGGTAACCAGGTGATTATTGAGATGTCCTCTGGGACTGTGGCAGTCCATATTCCAGGAAGACTGAGGTTCTTTCTGCTGCTTGGTGTGATGTAAACTATTGCTTGGCTGCTCCTCATCCTTGCTGTATTCTCAAAAAGCTTTTACCAGTGTAGGGAAAGTTTTGTTGATTTCAGCTGAGCTCTAGCTTAAGTCTTTTTAACTTGACACAGAGTCATTTCAGATTGTCCTGATTCCCTCAAATGTGCTTGTAGCTGGAGCAATTCTAGGAAGCATCTGAATAATGCCATTAAAAAAAATTTTTTTTAGCCTTATGGGGCTACACTGGATGGCCTGTAATTTCTATCAGAGAATCAAGTATTCATTGTCTATGTGGACTTGCCACTTCCGAGCACCCACCTAATTCCTTAGCTACTTGTTTTAGTGCTGTTTTTAGGAATGAAAGGCAGTTAGATGAGTACTTATTTGATTTAAATTTGTACCTGGCGCTGCGGGTAGACAAAAGTACTGGGTAAGCCATCCTAACCTTCACAACTTTTAGTACTTAGAGAAGATCTGGTGTATTCAATAATAGTACAAGGCAAAATGTACTATTCTGTTGCGCAAGCAAGTGCTAGGAGTGTTTAGAAGTGAAAGAAATTTCTTGAGATGATATAGGAAGGCTTCGTGAAGAAGGTGGCATATTTTTGCTTCATTTTGATGAATACAAAAGGGGCATTCCTTTCATGAGAAACAAGCAAAAGTGGCAAAGGATGAAAATGAGTTTAAACTGTTTAAGTCTATTTAAATTACAGTCTGTGATTCATGTAGGGGATGTATAGGTGATAGGTTTGCAAAGGTAGGTTGTAAGATTTTCTACTGCGGGTTAAAAAGTGGGGTCTCTTGGTTAGGCACCTTGGAGTTTATAATACATTTCTCTCCTTAGCTCAGGGGAGGAATGTTTCCTTTATTTGAGGATTCCATTGTGGAACTCAACAATGACATACATTGTTTTTTAAATCACCTTGACAGGGATGATACTGTTATCCAAAACAGTGTCTCTTCTGCGTAAACTCATTTGGAGGCTGTACTTTATTTCATCACACAAAACCTATTTTTGGAATTGCCTAAATCAGTGGTGTGTGTATGCTTTGAATATCCTTACTATTGACAAATTTTCGTCCTTACAGGTAGCATTTGGTATTTGGAAAGAGTTGAAAACCTTTTTTGTAGCAAATAAAGGTGTATGCAAAATAATGAGATTGATTTTCTTTCCTGGTTTGCAGACTGGCTATGAAGCTCAGCAAAGGGGTTTGATTTGTTTTGATATGCCTCAGAACTTTTCTCTTGATTCTTTTTATTTAAAAAAATTTTTTTTGTGTTTATTTATCGCTGAGGTGGGGGGGAGGGGCACAGAGAGGGAGGGAGACCCAGAATCCTAAGCAGGCTCCAGGCTCCAGGCTCTGAGATGTCAGCCCAGAGCCCGATGCAGGGCTCAAACTCACTCATGAACCGCGAGATCATGACCTGAGCCAAAGTGGGACGCTCAACTTACTGGGCCACCCCAGGCACCACCCCCCCCCCCCCCC
>CM053561.1:52152936-52316901 GCA_028646485.1 Cryptoprocta ferox
ATGATAAAGGACCAGAGATGTTCATGACCCAGACAGTTTTTACCCTTTTTTTCCTTTTCCAAGGATTTAAACTTTACTTTGGAAAAAATGGAATGTTTGTTCTTGTTAAATGATTAGTAAATACTAATACTCAGATACTAAGAAATTGTTTCTTGGGGCGCCTGGGAAGCTTAGTCAGTTAAGCGTCCGACTCTTGATTTTGGCTCAGGTCAGGGTCTCACAGTTCATGGGTTTGAGCGCGGAGCTTGCCCGGGATTCCCTCTCTCCCTCTCTCTCTCTGCTCGTCCCCTGCTTTCTTTCTCAAAATAAATAAATGTTAAAAAAAATTGTTTCTTAGAACTGTATAAAGGTATTTAGATAAATATACCTC
Source organism: Cryptoprocta ferox (assembly GCA_028646485.1). Classification (NCBI taxonomy): domain Eukaryota; kingdom Metazoa; phylum Chordata; class Mammalia; order Carnivora; family Eupleridae; genus Cryptoprocta; species Cryptoprocta ferox. The sequence goes on from CM053561.1 coordinate 52,153,307, forward strand.
TAATAATTATTGTTCCTAAATCAGCCAATCCAGATTTTGTCAGTTTAACAAGTAATCCAGATGAAGTCAACTGTTTGAAGAATATGAATATATAGAAAAGGTAAAGAATAAAGGCTGTATTAAGAAACAGGAAGGAAGGATCTGTTGTCAAATCATGTTCCTACGAGCTTCTGGTTTTTGTGACTCAAGAACAGAAGTATATGCAGTAATAGTAATGATACTGTTGCTGTTATATTTGACTGGAATATGAAATAAACACACTTTAAAACCTGATACTTAAAGGATGCTTGCTCTCAGATGGCAGAACATACAGGATCTTCAGATGTTTGTTCCAATAATGCAGCCTAGGATTCTGAGGAGAATGTTCTTTTAGGAATGAGTACCTTGCTTTTTCATGATACAGTTTTCATTCATTTTTCTTCCCTACTCTATACAGCTCCATCTTTTCTTTATATTTCTTTTTCTTTCTTTTCATGTGGCAAAATAATTTGATATATGTTTGGAGAAAAGCATCAAATTAAGTAAACAGAATTAACCTTTGAAATAAATATACACATGTACAGATTCCCTTTTCTTATCTGAAAGTAGAGCATTCTTATGAAACCTTTTGTAAGCTAAAATGGCGTAGGGGAAAGAAGCAATTACCAATTATTTACGTGGAAAAAATTTTGAGCATTCCCATACCCAAGAAATAACCTCTCCTAGGTTTTTCTGATACCCTAGTACGCATCTTGTTAATGGATGCAGAAAATAGAGATAAAGCACAGGTGCTCACAGTTCAAAGTTATGGTGGCTTGATCCTGAATGTAGTTTAGGGGAAGGAGCTTGGTGCCACTGTAGCTGCTCAGGGTGCACACTGCCTCTGTAACAGATTGCTGTGAAATGAATGCTGACCACTGTTTCACTTTTTGCCTTTTTTCATAAAAGTGAGGTGGTGTAATGCAAACTTCCAAAAAGTGGGAGGTAACCTGTATTTTAGTCTATGGGTGAAGCAGATATCTTCAGAAGCCCATGGAGATAAGAATGACTTTAGAAGTAGAAACAATGGTGGTCATAGTTAGAATGATATTAGCTGCAGAGTTCAGTAATGAAATATACATATGTTCAATGAAGTCTTTTTCCTTTTCAGTGAATGTTTTTTGTGCTATTTGCATCATGGTTTATATGAAGTCCATAAAACAATTTTATATATTTATTTTTTTAAGTTTATTTATTTTGAGAGAGGGAGAGAGAGGATCCCAAGTAGACTCTGCACTCAGCACAGAGCCCGATATGGGGCTCGAACTCATAAACCGCGAGATCATGACCTGAGGCGAAATCAGGAGTCGGATGCTTAACCCAGTGAGCCACCAAAGCATGCCAAACAATTTTATTTTGATATAAGTAGTTTTGTCTCTTCTGGCTTTTGTCTAAAGTGGCAACCTTTCTTGAAGTTAACCACTGAGTCTTTTTTTTTAAACACCAAGTTATATGAAGAACATTTGTACTTCTAGAGAAAGTACATAATGTACAAAAATAATTTTAGACATGGATTTTCATGCTTTTCAAATATTAACCATGTGTAGCTAATCCTTTAAAGATTGTATCTTAATAGTATGGAAGAGGTTGTTAAATGTATTTTGTATTGACAAGTTTAATTCCTCTTATCTATTCTCTGCTTATTTATCACATTCTAAGGCCCATTCTGGAAAGCACTTGCATGTAACAGCAAAATGTGGCTTTGAGTCAGGCTGACCTGGATACAAATTTTCTTCACACTTAGCAAGCTATGGGTTGTAGAGAGAACTAACTTTAGATCATTGTTATATGAAGTAGTATTAATAGTAAATACTGTGTAGGAGGGTTATGAGAATTGACTAAGAGGTAAAGACCTTCATCTTTGCTTAGTAAATAATCACTTGAAAGAAAACTGTTGAAGCTGGTTCACAGAATTTGCTTTTTAGATATAATCTAAAAATTATAATTTCTTTTAAATATTTTTGTAATAAAAATGATTCTTCTCTGGAATTTAATTTGCATTGTGTTTGGTCTATTCAAAACTATTATATATTTTCAACTTCTGTGTAATGGTTTGGATAATGGTGATTTCCACATCATCACATTTATTGCTAGATTCTATAGAATAGGGTGGCAGAAATATTTGTTTGCATTTTGCCAACAGAACAACTACATATTTTTTCTTAGTAAAAAATAGTTCCATTTAGGTAGTGGTGTGGAGTGGGACAAACCCTGGTGCCGGAACTCTAGGTTCTGGTATAAGTATGACTGTAGCTGTGTGGTTTTGAGTAAACATACCTAATCTTTCTGCATCTTGGTTTCCTTATCTGTAAAATAAGAAGGTCTTGGAGAGCCTTCTAATTATTATGTTTGAGAAAAATTGTGTCTTTTTCATGTTGAATAGACCTATGCATTCCGTGACAGAACAGTTGACATGATAGTAGAAAGTATTGTATATAATGAACCAAATAATGTCCTTGAAGATGTTTGCCATATAAAATGTTCATGAGAATAAAGACTGTTTATTCATTTCTAAGAACAAAGGATGTGTAAGGAATGGGCGATAGTTCCTCAAGCTCATGCAAAAATATAGAACTGATTTTTCACACTAAGAATATATAGCTATATACTTACAAGGTGGGAGAAAGCCTCATTTAGCCAATGATAATTGTATCTTCTTATTTCATAAAATGCAAATATACAGGTTTTTCTTTCAATGCAGTTTTCCATTGTGGCGGCACCAGTTTACATTCCCACCAGCAGGCTGTTCTCCACATCCTTGCCAACACTTACTGTTTCTAGTTTTGATAATTGCCATTCTAACAGGTGCAAGGTGATAGCTCATTGCAGTTTTGATATTCATTTCCTTGATGGTTAATGATGTAGGGCATCTTTTCATGTATCTGTTACTTATCTATACATCTTCTTTGGAAAAGGTTTTATTTGGGTTGTTTGGCGGTTTTTTTGCTTTTGACTTATGAGCTCTTTATATATTTTGGATATTAGCTTCTTTTCAGATACATCATTTGCAAATATTCTCTCCCTTTCAGTAAGTTGCCTTTTCACTTAGTTGATGGTTTCCTTTGTTATTCAGAGGTTTTTTAGTTTGATGTAGTCCCAACTTGTTTGTTTTTGCTTTTGTTGTTTTTATTTTGATGTCAGATTAAAAAAAAATCGTTGCCAAGATTGATGTCAAAGAGCTTATTGCCCATGTTTTCTTCTAAGAATTTTATGGTTTCAGATCTTATGTTCAAATCTTTAATCTATTTTGAGTTAATTAAAAAATTTTTTTGGTGTTTATTTTTGAGAGAGAGAGAGAGCGAGAGAGAGCTTACAAGTGAGGGAAGGGTAGAGAGAGGAAGACATAGATTCCGAAGCAGGCTCCAGGCTCAAAGCTGTCTGCACAGAACCTGACGCGGGGCTCAAACCCACAAACCGAGAGATCATGATCTGAGTTGAAGTCAGATGCTTAACCACCTGAGCCACCTGGGCACCCCATGTTGAATTAATTGTGTGTGTAAAATTGTGGTCAAGTTTCATTTTTTGCATGTGGTTGTCCAATTTTTTTCTTTTTTTTTTTCATGTTTATTTTGAGTGAGTGAGAGAGAGCACGCACGAGCTGGGGAGGGGCAGAGAGAGAGAGTAAAGGAGAGAGAGAATCCCAAACAGGCCCTGTGCTGTTAGTGCAGAGCCCAACATGGGGCTCGATCTCACAGACTGAGATCATGACAGAAGCCAAGATCAAGAGTCAGATGCTTAACCCACTGAGCCACCCAGGCACCCCAGTTGTGCAGTTTTTCTAACACTATTTATTGAAGAGACTGTCCTTTTCTGATTGTATGTTCTTGGCTCCTTTGTCATAATATAATTGACCATATATTGTTTACTTGACCACTGATCTGTTTTTGTGAAATACAATACTGTTTTAATCTCGAATAATTTTTTGTAGTATAGTTTGAAATCAAGGAGCATGATGTCTCCAGCTGTGTTCTTTCTCAAGATGGCTTTGGCTATTTAGCAGGATCTTTTTTATAGTTCCATACAGATTTTAGGATTGTTCTGTTTGTGAAAAATGCCATTGGAATTTTGATAAGAATTGCATTGGATCTGTATATTGATTTGGGTAGTGTGGACATTTTAACAATACTAATTTTCCCACATAGCATGGAATATCTTTGTGTTTTCTTCAGTTTCTTTCATTAATGTTTTCAGTATACAGAGATTTCATCTTCTTGGTTCAGTTTATTCCTAGGTATTTTATTCTTTTTGGTGCAGTTGGAAATGAGATTGTTTTCATTTTTTTTGGTAATTCATTATTAGCGTATCATTATTGTATACAAATACAACGGATTTTTGTGTATTTGTATTCTGAAACCTTACTGAATTTATTCTAACAGTGTTTAGATGGAATCTTCAGGGTTTTTTATATATAATATGTCACCTGCAAATAGGGACAGTTTTATTTCCTTTCCAGTTTGGGTGCCCTTTATTTCTTTTTTCTTATTTAATTGCTCTGTCTAGCATTTCTAATACTATGTTGAATGAAAGTGGTAAGAGTGGGTGGGCATCCTTGTCTTGTTCCTGACTTAGAGGAAAAGCTTTCAGCATTTCACCATTGAGTATGAAATTAGTTGATGGCTTGTCATATATGGTTTTTATTATGGTGAGGCATGTTCCCTTTATACCTGCTTTATTGTGAGTTTTTATCATAAGTGGATGTCGAATTTTGTCAAATGCTCTCTCTGCAACTGTGGAGATGATCATGATTTTTATCCTTCATTTTGTTACTGTGGTGTGTCACATTGATTTGTGGATATTGAGCCATCTTTGCAAACCTGGAATAAGTCCCACTTGATCATGGTGTATGATTCTCTTAATGTATTGTTAAATTCAGTTTGCTAATATTTTGTTGAGGATTTTTGCATCTGTGTTCATCAGGGATATTGGCCTGTAGTCTTTTCTTGTGGTATCCTTGTCTGGTTTTGGTTATTAGGGTAATGCTGGCCTCCTGAAATAAGTTTGGAAGAGTTCCATCCTCCTCTGTCTTTTGGAGGAGTTTGAGAAGGATTGGTGTTAATTCTTTTTTGTATGTTAGAATTCACCAGTGAAGCTCCATGGTCCTGGACTTTGTTAATTGGGAGGTTATTGATTACTGATTCATTCTCTTTACTAGTAATCAGTCTGTTCAGATTTATTTCCTCATAATTCGCTTTTGGTACATTTTATGTTTATAGAATTTTTTCCATTTCTTGTAGATCATCCAGTTTGTTGGAGTATAATTATTTTTAGTAATCTCATCCTTTGTATTTCTGTGGTATCAGTTATAATGTCTTTTTCATCTTTTTCTAATTTTATTTGAGTTCTCTCTTTTTCTCAGTCTAGCTAAAGGTTTGTCAATTTCATTTTTTCAAAGAACTAGCTCTTTGTTTCATTGATTTTTTTTTCCACTGAAATAGTCTTTATTTCTGCTCTACTCTTTAATTCCTTCCTTCTACTAACTTTGAACTGTGTTCTTATCTAGCTCCTTGAGTATACAGTAAATTGTTTGAGACTTTCTTGTTTCTTGAGGTAGGCATTTGTTGCTATCAACCCATAAATTTTGGTTTCTTATGTTTTCATTTTCTTTGTTTCAAGGTATTTTTTAAATTTCTCTTTGGATTTCTTTGACCTATTCATTGTTCAGTATCATGTTGTTTAATCTCCACATAATTTGTGAATTTTCCAGTTTTCTTTGTGTAGTTTCTAGTGTCCTGTCTACCATGTGGATGGAAAACATGTAGGGTATGATTTCAATCCTCTTAAATTTATTAAGAATTGCTTTGTGGTCTCTCTTGGGAAATTATCTGTCACGTGATCTATTTTGGCTCTATATGCAGTTGAAAAGAATGTGTATTTTGTTATTTTTGGGTGGCATGTTCTCTAAATATCTGTTAAGTCCTTCTGGTGTAATGTTTCCTTGGGTTTGTATGGATGATCTGTCCATTGATACAAGTTGGTTATTAAAGTCCCTTATCATTATTATATTTCTGTTTGTATCTCTCTTTAGGTCTGTTAGTATTGGCTTCATATATTTAGGTGCTCCCATGTTGAGTAAATATTTACAAATGTTTTATCTTCCTGTTGGATTGACCCTATTAACATTGTGTAACATCCTTTGTCTCTTATCACAGTCTTTAAGTGTTTTGTCTGATGTAAGTATAGCTACTGTACTTACTTTTAGTTTCCATTCGTATCCCTTCATTTTCAGTGTGTGTGTGTGTCAAGTGAGTCTCTTGTACACAGAGTATAGCTGGGTCTTTTTTTTTTTTTTTTTTTTTTTTTTTGTAATCCATTCAGCTACGCTTTGTTTTTTTGATTGGAGAATTTATTCCATTTATATTTAAAGCAGTTATCAATAGTTATATGCTTACTACCTTTTTTTTAAATCATTTTCTGACTATTTTTCTAGTTCCTCTCTGTTCCTTTTTTCTCCACTTGCTCTCCTGTGGTTTCATGTCTTTTAATGATATGCTTATATTACTTTCTCTTTATATTTTGTATACTGTAAGTTTTTGCTTTGTGGTTACCATGAGGCTTACATATAACAATCTATTTTAAATTGTTAACTTAAATTTGATCTCATTTTAAAGCTCAGTATTCTTAACTCCTCTCCAACATTTTGTTTCTGATGTCACATTTTGCATCATTTACTCTTGTTTATCCCTTAAATAATTATTGTGATCATAGTTATTTTTACTGATTTTGTCTTTTAATGTTCATATTAGCTTTAAAAGTGATTAATTTTTTAAAATTAAAAAATTAAAAAATTTTTAATGTTTATTTTTGAGAGAGAGAGAGAGAGATAGTGCAAGCAGGGGAGGGGCAGAGGGAGAGGGAGACACAGAATCTGAAGCAGGCTCCAGGCTCTGAGCTGTCAGCACAGAGCCCGACACAGGGCTCAAACTCATGGACCGCAAGATCATGACCTGAGCTGAAGTCGGACGCTTAACTGACTGAGCCACCCAGGTGCCTCCCCATTACCTTTATTATATATTTACTTTTTTAGTGAAATTTATCCTTTTCTTGTTACTCATTAGCACCCTTTTCAGTTTAAAGAATTCTTTAAATTCTAAATTCTTTAAATTCTTAAAGAATTCTTTAAATTCTGCCGTTAGCAGTTCTTGTAAGACCTGTTGAGTGGTGATGAACTCCTTTAACTTTGGCTTGTCTGAAAAACTCTTAATTTCTCCTTCCCTTCTGAATGATAACTTTGGTGGGTAGAGTATTCTTGGTTTGAAGTTTTTTTCATCACTTCTTTTTTAATGTTTTTATTTATTATTGAGACAGAGAAACAGAGCATGAGTGGGGAAGGGGGGCAGAGAGAGAAGGAAACATAGAATCCGAAGCAGGCTCCAGGCTCCGAGCTGTCAGGACAGAGCCTGACGCGGGGCTTGAACCCACGAACCGCGAGATCATGACCTGAGCCAAAGTCGGCCACTCAACCGATTGAGCCACTGGGCGCCCCTCATCACTTTTAATATATCATGCCACTTCCTTCTGGCTTGCAAAGTTTCTGCTGAAAAGTCTTGTAGTTATTCCCTTGTACATACCAAGTTTTTCTCATACTGCTTTTAATAGTTTCTCTTTTTTGTCTTTAACTTTTGACATCTTAAAATGTCTTGGTGTGGGTGTTTCTCTTGTTTGGAACTCTCTGGGTTTTCTGGTTCTGGATGTCTATTTCCTTCCAGAGGTTAGGGAAGTTTACAGCGATGATTTCTTCACTTCTGCCCCTTTCTTCTGGGAGCTCTGTGATATGAATGTTTGTTTGTTTGATTTTGTCTCCTAAGTCCCTTGTACTCTTTACTTTTAATTTTTTTTCTTTTTGCTGCTCCAGTTGGTGAGTTCCACTGCTTTGTCTTCAAATTGACCAGTCCATTCCTCTGCTTCATCTAGTTAGTTGTTGAATCCTTCTAGTGTATTTTCAGTTCAACTATTTGTATTCTTCAACTCAGTAACATCTATTTGGTACTTTCTTACATTTTCTATCTCTTTGTTGAAGTTTTCACTCTGTTTATCCATTCTTTTCCCCAGTTTATTGAGCATTTTTAGGACCATTTGAAATCTTTATCAGGTAAATTACTTATCTGTGTTAATTATTAAGGGTTTTTCCTGAGGTTTTGTATTGTTCTTTTGTTTGGAACATATTCCTGTGTGTCTTCATTTTGCTTGACTCTGCATTGGTTTTTATACATTAACTGAAACAGTCACACCCTCTAGTCTTGAAATTGCTTCATGTAGGAAATGAACCCTGTTGTTGTTCAACCCTCCTCAGCTCTTGGTTATTTCCGAAAACTTTGCAGCCTATCATATTTCTCTTCTGTTTCCAGTAGTTTAACAGTATGCTTGGACAGTAAATTTGTAATGATAATAGGATTACATTTTATTTAGTTAATATTACCAAGTCATTTTCTTACATCATGAAAGTGTAGAAATTATTCTCTTCATGGACCTACCACCATAAGATGATATTTCAGTTATTTATTGCCACAATCATACTGCATATCAAATAATCACAAAACCTTAGTGACATAACTGGAAGCATTTATTGAGTTTAGCTGATCTGGGCTAGGCTTCCTCATATAGTCACCTGTGAGTTGGGTAGGCAGGTCTGCTGGACTGGTTAGGCTGGACTTGTTCCATGTCTGGGGATGAGCTGGCTGATGTAGGTTTATGTAAGCTGGGATGACTATGGTAAGTAGACTCTGTTCCGTTGTTCTCAATCTTCAGCAAAATACTTTAGGACTGTTAGGTCAGGGCCGAAGTGCATAACTGTACAAAGCAAGAAGAAATAAGGAAGCACTTTTTCAAGCCTCGGCTTTTGTAATATCTGCTAATACCTCGTTGGCTAAAGCAAATTACATAATTGAGCCAAAGTCATGGTGGGAGGGTATTATAAAGTTACATGGTAAAGGGACTGTATATATGGAGGGATGAAGAATTGGGGCCATTTGCAATCTAGTTTAGAAAGTATCAGTTTTCACTTTTTCATATGAATATTTGTGGCAGTAGGGTATTTGTCAAGCATACAGTATGTGCCCAATGACTACTTTCCATATTTAATATGTACAGTCAACCTGCAAAGAGTGTGTTTTTTTGTTTTTTGTTTTTTTTTTGGTACTGTGAAGAAACAGAATTAGAATGATTAAATAATTCACAAGTGATGGAGCTGGTGGTTTGAATTTGGGACTGACTTAAGAGTCTGTATGCTGTCACATGGTTATAATCATATAAATTATGTTTTTAATCCCCCCCCCCTCAAGTTTTTCTCCCTTATCTTTGGGAAGAACTGTGTTTCTGGTTTTATGTCTTCTGTGCAACAATCTTGTTTTTGTTCTTTCAGAATCTTTCCCCTCTTTTGGTAGTGGCATCTTGATTTTCCTTTAGGGAGTTACTTTTCCTAAAGTTTTTTGAGTTCCATGTGGTTTGGATGAGTCTGATATACTCATGTGACTGATCCTGCCCATGGGTGACCATGAGTGAGTGGTTTAGGGATCAGCCATGAGACTGACTAGTGGTGTTCTTGGGAAAGAGATCTCTTTTCTGTGGGGTAGCTAATAGCCTATAAGCAAGAAGAAGCTTCCATGAAGGGAGAGCCTGCCTGTGAATGAAGTGCAGTGTGCCCTTTTTTGAGACAAACAGTGATGCATGGAGGGAGAAATACTGCTATTATGCACTTGGATCCAGCTGCGTGAAGGGAACTCTAAAAAGCCTACTTGATCCAATAATTATCCTTTTTTGCTATAGCCCTTTAGATTGGGTTTTTGTCAGAAGTCCTACACTGTATTTAAGTCTGGGAAGATTCTATCCCTGGAAGGGGGACAGAACATGAATAGCTTAATATTGGTAAACAGTGTAAAAAGGAATTCTCTGGCTTTATGGAATTGGGGAGGGAGGATGATTTGACTAGGATGATACTGTACCAGAAAGGAACATAGTAGGTACAACACCGGATGATCTACTGAAATTTAGTAAGTTGAGAAAATGGACTCAAAACTGCAAGGCATTTTCTTCTTTCATTCTTATGAATTCTTCAATCACCTTCTCGAGTACCAAATACGACATTAATATATAGTGACCATTTGGGTGTTAAGTTTATCTTATATATTCTTGGTTATTTCTATTTCATGAGACATTTAAGACAGTGTTAAGATTATTGGTTATGATATCAGGTCGACCCCCAAACATGATTTAAGTAAACTGAAGAGTTTAAGTAGTATATTCTTGAAATAAAAAGTATAGACATCCATTCCCAGCATCTTTTTGTTACCTAAAAATGTTGAAATCTTGTATTTTAATGTGCCATTATCCATCTGTGTTTTATGTCTGTTATTATTTGTAACAATTCTTACGATCTTACCAGGTAGGTATTATTTTAATTTTATAGATAGAGGAACATCTGTTTGAATTGATGCTCCTACAGATTTATGATGTTCAGCCTCAACCGGACCATTATTCAGTACTGGAATTTTGTGTGTGTGTATTCTTGTTCAGTTCGTGCAGTTTACCATAGTGGCTCTCTTTTAGCCCATGTTGACTCATACTTTCTTCTCTGCTGATCTTGTCACTTACAGAACAGTGAAAATTGAGGTCATCAAAATGGACACTCCAGCAGTCTCCTCATCCCAAGGACTACTTGGAAAACTTGAGGAAAAATACGTACCTAGTGCTGTTTCAAAGTATTACTCTCTTGATGAAAGCCATTGACCTATATGGGAAAATTGAAAATTTGGGGTCCTACTCCAAGTCCACTGATTCCAAATTTCAGGGATGGCATGGGAATCTGTATTTCTAACAAATATCTCAAGTGACTCTTGGGGACACTGAAGTTTGAAATTCCCATATACTATAAGGTTACATTAATTTTTTTAAATTAACTTATTTATTTTGAGAGAAAGAACGAGTGGGGTAGGGTCAGAGAGAGAGAGAGAGGGAGAGAGAATTCCAAGCAGGCTCCGCGCTGTCAGCACAGAGTCTGATACAGGCCTCGAACTCATGAACCATGAGATCATGACCTGAGCCAAGATCAAGAGTCAGTGCTTAACCAACTGAGCCACCCAGGTGCCCCTAGAATAAGGTTACTTTAACCAGTATGTAAGACCCTCCAAGATCTCTGATCCTAGCCTACTGTTTTAGTCTAATCTCTATATATCCTACCCAGTCTCCACCCTAATCCCTCAGATCTTCTTACCACAAAATACAAGTCACTCATCTTGTTGTGTGCAGTGTGTAAGCATTATTATACTACTTTATCTCCTACCCTTTCTTCCTTCAGTTGTACCTCATCTAGATTGAGAGTGACAGGAATTCAGTGACATGTCCTGTTTTATTTTTTGAGGACTTGGCAGAGTGACCAGCACACAATGGATGCTCAATAAAGAGTTGTGGAAAGGTAGAGAGCAGTACTTGATATATTACAAACTAAACAAGTGACTGAGTAAGAGTTTTATTTATAGTTACTTCAAGTTATTTAAGGAAAAAGAAAGTTAGTTTGAGAAAGAGGGAGTGTAGGTATTTTGGACACAATATGTGGTACCCTTATGGCTTTAACACAGTGATTTTTAAAGGAGATTGTGTGGGAGAAGTTGCCCTTTTGTGAACCACTGTATTATGGTTTCTATGGTTTCATATAGTTTTCTATGTCTGTGAAATTGTGTATAGACACTGGTGAAACCTGGCCTTTAACAGGTGAAACATACCTTTTAATTTTGTCTTGTCTTATTTCAAAATGTAATTTTTTCCCCATTTTGTTCAGAATGTGTTGTATTACACACATTCTGGAAATTTTCAAAAGCTAAATGAGGGCTGGGAATTTTCCCAGATAAATGAGTAAAAGTTGGAGGTGGGCAGCAGGTGAAGGAAGAGTGATTAGATTATATGTGAGTATAAGATGGTGGTCTTTCCAGTAGTCCGGGGCCATATATTAACATACTGTGTGTGTGATGCTGTATGCCTGACATAGAAACAAATGAACCATGAACAATGATAGCTATATGAAAGGTCAAGACTGTCATGAATTTTCTTACAGTGTTGATGTGGAGAGAAAGGTATTTCGGTATGACTTGGTTATCACTGGTTGATCTAGGGTTGTCATTGCTTTAGGGATGATAGTGATGTGGAATGGCTTTGGGGAGGAAAGAAGATTTTATTAATATGTTGTTTTTAGATATTGGTACTTCGGTTTTTATAATTCTGTGAGTGTTTTTTATATTTTTCATGTTTTGCTATAAGGAGCTTGCAGATCCAAACTTTAACAAACATGAATGAATTTGTAACTTTTAGATTTTTTTTTAACAAAGTGGGGGAGGGGCGGGGGGAGACAAAGGATCTGAAGTGGGCTCTGCACTGACAGCAGAGAGCTGGACCTGGGGCTCCAACTCCCAAACTGCCAGATCATGACCGGTGTGGAAGTCAGACACTTAACCGATTGAGCCACCCGGGCACCCCTATCAGGACTGTTTCTATTGCAGGTTCAGAAAACCAGTTCAAATTAAGTCAAAAACGTCATTTTGTAGGTTTATGAGCTGGGAAGATCACGGGGTGAATAGAGCTACAGCTAGGATCTGACATAACTCGATCCAGAATTTTATTGATGTCATCAGGAATGTCTCCTTATCTCCATTTCTAAGCATTCTTTTTCAGTTTTGCTTTCCTCCTTCAGGTAGAATGGTAAAGAAGATGAGTAGCAGCTATAGACTTCCGTAATTCTTCTTTTTTTTTTTTAACATTTATTTTTGAAAGACAGAGCACCAGTGGGGGAGGGGCAGAGGGAGGGAGGGAAGGAGACACAGAATTGGAAGCAGGATCCAGGCTCAGAGCTGTTTGCACAGAGCCCGATGCAGGGCTCGAACCCATGAACCATGAGATCATGACCTGAGCTGAAGTCAAACGCTTAACCAACTGAGCCACCCAGGCGCCCCTAGACTTATGAGTTTTTTTTAAAAATGTTTACTTTTGAGAGAGAGAGAGAGACAGAGTATGAGCAGGGGAAGTGCAGAGAGGGAGAGAGACACAGAATACAAAGTAGGCTCCAGGCTCTGAGCTGTTAGCACAGAGCCCGATGTGGGGCTCAAACTCATGAACCACGAGATCATGACCTGAGCCGAAGTCAGACGCTCAACGAACTGAGCCACCCAGGCGTCCCTAGAGTTACAAGATTCTTAAAGTCTGTATGTGTTTCTCTGTATAGCACCAGCTAAATTGGTGGATGGAGGCCAGGCTTGGGTCATGCAGCCTATCCCTGTACCAGTCACTATAAGGCTAGAGGAGTGTGATTCTCTGACCTGACTGAGGACAGTTGCCTGGTTTTGGGGAGAGGCTTAAGATCAGTCCTCTCTTAATTGAAGGAGGAGCAGATTGACTCTTCTAAGGAAAATTAGATACCATTATCTAAGAAAGGGAAGTTTATGCTGGTTAGGCAAAATGTATAAATATTCCATATATGAATCTAGATGTACTTTTGAAGTAATTGGACCATGTTTAGTTGAATTGTGTCCTATAAAAAGATATGTTGAAGTCCTAACTCCCAGTATCTTTGAATGTGACTTTACTTGGAATTAGGGTCATTACAGTTGCAGTGAAGTTGAGATGAGATCACATTAGACTAGAGTGGGATCTAATCAAATAACTAATGTTTTAATAGAAAGAGGGAAATTTGGATACACAGAGATTGGGGTTATATTGGCATAAGCCAAGGAATGCCAAGGATTGCTGGCAACCACCAGGAACTACAAAGAGGCAAAGAAGGATTCTTCACTATAGCTTTTGGGAGGGAGCGTGGCCCTGCTGACACCTTCTTTTCTGTCTTCTTCTCAGTCTCCAAAACTGTAAGAGAAGACATTTCTGTTGTTTCAAGGCACCTAGTTTGTGGTAATATGTTAATAGCTGCTCTAGGAAACAAATATAGATCATATTTGGTATCTATAAAATTGATTTTAAGTTTATTTATTTATTTCGAGGGAGGGAGGGAAAGAGAGAGAATGAATCCCAAGCAGGCTCTGCACTGTCTGCGCGGAGCCTTATGTGAGGCTCAAACCCAGAAACTATGAGATCATGTCCTGAGCCGAAATCAAGAGTCAGACGCTTAACCAAGTGAGCCACCCGGGCGCCCCTAAAAATTTATTATTTTTTTTATTCAGCCAATCATAAAATACTAACTGGAAGTTTTCTGAGTCAATACCTTTTACATTTTAAGTGGGTTTTATGGGAATTTTGGATGCCTTTGGAAGTTGTAGGTTTGGCATTTAAAGATAAATATTTGGTTATAACTTCTATCTGTAATAATGTGAGATTGTACTTTGTAATTGATTGTCTTTATTGAACTCTACATTTTACAGAGTCTGTAGTTACAGTTTAGGTGAGACCATTGTCCTTATTGATGTACAACTAAACATTTTTCAATGTGTTTGACACCTAGATAGATAGCACAGTGGCATGTGAGAATCAGAAGTAGAATTAATTAAGTGAAATGCCCAGAGTAAATATGTTCTAGTAGACTGAATATATAAGAAAGAAGATGTCTTAGGGCAGCTATCTATCATGGTGGGAACAATTAGTATTTTGGTGAGAGTAAGCAAAAACTTAACAGTTGCTTGAACAGTATTTCTGGGCTCTTGTTCATTTTCGGAGGCTGAGAGAGTCAGATTAATACCTCCGAAGTTTGGTTAACTTTGAAAAAAATATGATCTTATGAATATCCTTCTAGTTTCTAATTTGTAGGAAGTGAATATTTTCTATAGGCACTGTAATTCTTACTCAAAACCTTTGTAGTATGAAAATTCATAATTTTAAAGAACTGAAGACTATTGGAAAAATAGTTTGGGGGACTATGCAAGCACTTTTAAATATATATCCTCCCTAATTCACTAAATTATGAAATAGGAACAATAAAGAAAATGTGATATCTTAAATTAGTAATGATGAATGCAGTACAATTAATTTTTGTTTGTTTATTTTAAGTAAGCTCTATGCCCAGTGTGGGTTTCAAACTCCTACCCCAAGATCAAGAGATCCATGCTTTACTGACTTAGTGAGCCAGGCACCCCATAATTTTCACGATAGATATTTTTGACAGCGGTACTTATTTTAAGTTTAGTAATACTTTCTCAATTCAGAATTCAAAAGTATATATCAAGTATGCAGTAACAGGTATTGCTTCCACCACACCCCATCTACTCTAGTTTTACTTTTTTCCTGTAACCATATTTATTATTTATTTTTTCTGTGTTTCTTTATAAAAATAAAAGCAGATGTTAGTATTTGTCTTCTTCTCCTTACATATAACAGTACATAAAAAAGTACTCTGTTCTATGTTTTGCTTTTTTCAGTTTATATATCTTAGCTGTCTTTCTGTATCAGTATATGGAGAACACACTTAATCTTTTTCACAGGTGCATTGGATTCCATTGTGTGGATGTGCTAATATATTTAAGTAGGTGGTTATGAACATCAGTTTTTACTTTTCACTTGTTACTAACCATGTTGCTGTAATATTGTAGATAAGTTACTTTGTATGTGTGCTGATATGTGTAAAATACATTTCCTAGAAATGGTATTGTTGAATTAAAGGATAAAATATATTTGTAAGTTTGCTAGATATTGCCAGATTGTTCTCTACATGAGTGATACAATTTTGTAGTCCCTCCAGTATTGTAGGAGAGCACCCATTAGGAGAATGTCTGTATCCCCCCAGCCTTACCAGTAGTGTGTCTGACTTGGGGATTTTTGCAAATTTGATAGGTAAAAAATACTCAGTATAGTTTTAGTTAGCATTTCCTTTATGAGTGAGGTTGAGTCTCTTATTTTTTTTTCCTTTTTTTTTTTTTTTTTTTTTAACGCAGAGCTTGAACTCATGACCCTGACATAAGACTTGAACTGAGATCAGGAGTCGGACACTTAACTCACTGAGCGGGAAAAATTTACATTTGATCATGAATTGATTTGCTGCAGTGATGATTATGATACATTGTCAATGATGAAAGTAATAATGTTTTTATAGGGGAGGAAGGGAAGAGGTAATTGTTACTAGACGAAAGACTTCCTTCCTGGGTCCTCTGGATGGCTCAGTCCATTAAGCTTCCAACTTCTCAGGTTCATGATCTCATGGTTCTTGGGTTCAAGTCCTGCATCACGCCCTGTGCTGACAGCTTAGAGTCCTGAGTCCCTGAGTCTGCTTCAGATCCTGTGTCTCCCTCTTTCTCTGTCTGCGCACCCCCCCGCCCCCCGCTCACATTCTGTCTGTCTCTCTCAAAAATAAACTTTAAAAAAACTTCTTGGGTTCATTTTCTTCAACTCAGAAATTTTCGCAGATTTGGAATTGGTTCTTAAAGAATTGATTCTGAATGTTCAGTCGCTTTGTTACTGTTTTAGGAGGCCTGCAGTGTGTGATTGGCACAGCATAGCCATCTGGGTTTTTCTGATGGTGGAGAAGACACATCCTTTTCAAGAAAGCATAGGTTGGTGTTACGCAGTGTCTTTAAACTGCTTCAAAGAATTGTAGAAAAATTTTCAAATATTGCCCAAAGGCCTTGTTTTGTATTTCTCATGGACGTTTGCTAGAGTCTTTATCTAGTTGTAAGTTGATTCTATAAATGTCTTTGCTCTCATTTAGTGTATTCTACAAAATACTATATACCTTCTTTCATAATGCTGTTTTTTGTCTTCAGCGTGCCTACTGTTAGCTGTTCTTTTTGGTACTTCATTCTCTCTGTGTCAGCATTCTGTTTACTGAATGTTGGGAGAACTGTTTTGAGCATTTGGGGTGGTAATGTCACTTTGCATTTTGAACTGAAACCCCCTTCCCTAAGCAGTTATGTTTCTGTAGCTAATTAATACCATTAAATAGTCTTGACAGCAGTTTGTGAACATTGTTTAATGTCTTAAAATTTGATATCTTAGAAACTACAGGAGAAACATATAGTAAATACACAACAGAAATTAAAGATAATAAGGATACGTATGCCAGTTAAGAGATCACCAACAGGCTGGGGCGCCTGGGTGGCTCAGTCGGTTAAGCGCCTGACTTTGGCTCAGGTCGTGATCTCACAGTTCGTGGGTTCAAGCCCTGCATTGGGTTCTGTGCTGACAGCTCAGGGCCTGGAGCCTGTTTCAGATTCTGTGTCTCCCTCTCTCTCTGCCCTTCCCCTGCTCGTGCTCTGTCTCTGTCTCAAAAGTAAACTAGAAAAAATAAAAAAAGATCAACAGTCAAACTAAGCATGGAAATCAGTGACTCAGACGACAACTTGTATTCTGAGAGCCAAGTTGACAAGTAAGTAGGTTCTCAGTGACTCATAGATACTGATCCAAAATAAATGTCTCTGTCAAATAAATGTATATTGACTTTTAATGGGTTTCTCAAGCAAGGACAGCCTCTTTGCTCTGGGGACAATCACTGTTTAGATGGTTTGGTTGAATTGCGTTTTTAGCTTATCCATTGAGCCTCATGTTCTGTGAGTAGAACTGTGTTAGCTACTAAGCACCATGCCAGATGCAGGGATAAAGTGATGTGCCTAGTAGACTGTTCCTGTTCACATGGCCCTTATAGGTTCTAATGGGAGAAATAGGGACATTAATCATAGGAGGAACCTGTAAATACACATGATGAGAGCTCTGAAAGGAGATGTGGCAGATTTGTGTATATGTGCATGTGTGTGCACATGTGTGTAATTGTGTTTGTGGAGGTGGACAGAATGGAATGATAGAAAATTAGAAGGATTTCTAAGAAAAGAAATTTTCAATTGAGAGGTGAAAGGTAAGTTAACCAGGAGAAGGAAAAGAAGGGTGGTAGGTGAAGAGGATTCTTCTAGACAGGGTATCAGAATATGTTTTCAGAAGACAGAAAAGAAAAGTTAGGTCATGGTTTTCGTCTTAGGATCTGGTTCATATTAATATATTTCCTTTTCACCATTTGGTAGCACTTAAACATACTTTCACAGGCCTCAGTTTGGGCTGTGGAATATTCTTCAACTGTTTTTTTTTAATTAGGGAAACTGATATGTGAAAATTAGGGGGGCGTGGAGCACCAGATGAGGTTATTCTTAAAATGTTATGGGAAGAAAAGACCGTGTACTCAGGCACTGGATATTTCTGTAAATGGACATCTGTACAGTCCCACTGGGGAAGCATGAAGGCATTCTTTATCAGGTACTTTTAGTTTTTTAGCCTTTTTTCTTTCCAGGTTCAAATAGGAGTGATTTTTAAAAATTAAGATGTACAGCTCTTAAATTTTGACAATAGTGTACACCCCTGGATCTCCATCCAAAACAAGATACAGAAAAATTTCAGCCTCCTAGAAAGTTTACTCATGTTTTGCTCCAGCCAGTTTCCCATCACTGTAATAATGGATTTTAGTCACCGTAAATTAGTTGTGCCTGCATCTGGATTTCATATAAAAGGAATCCTACAGTATGTACTTTTTTGTGTCTTCTTTCTGTGTCTGACTTATTCTTTTGTGTGTGTTATGTTAATAGTTCATTCCTTTTTTTAGTGGATTTATTAACATCATCAGATTTTAGGGTATTTTTATCACCTCAATGGGTATCATTATATTCAGTTTACAGATGAGAACCCATACCCATTAGCAGTCATTCCTTATCTTGTCTCTTTTTCGTTCCATTCCCCAACCATAAGACAGTGACTAATTTACATTGTATAGATTTGCCTATTCTGGACACAAGTTCATTTTTATTACTGAGTAATATTCCATTGTAGGGGCACACTACAGTTTGTTTAATCTGTTCATTGCTGATGGACATTTGGGTTGTTTACAATTTGAGGTTATTATAAATAAGGCTTCCCCATTTACATTTTTAAATAAGTTGTTTTTTATTTCCCTTGGGTAAATACCTGGGACTGGAGTTGCCAGGTTATATGGTAGAGCTGTACTTTCATACTTCATAAGAAACTGCCAAACAGCTCTCCAAGAAACTGCCAAACAGCTCTCCAAAGAGACTGTATTTCTGCTTTACATTCCTCTCCCACAGTGTACGGAGGGATCAGTTATTCTGCATCTTCACAAATACTTGGTGTTTGTTAGTCTTTTCTATTTTGATCATTCTAGCATCTGTGAAGTGGTATTTCATTGTTTTGTTGGGGTATTTGAATTTCCTTGATGACTAATGATATTCAACAACTTTTCATGTGCTTATTAGACTTTCACATGTTCTTTTTTGAAAGGTCTAAGTCTTTTGCCCACTAGAAAAATTGAGTTTATCTTTCTGTTAATTTGTGAGAGTTTTTTAATATAATTAAGGTATAATTATATAATTGACATTTGCACTTCAATAAATGTGAAGACAGAAATAGATATCTGGGGGGGATTTATTGTAATATGGGGTTTTTTGGTTTCAAAATTTTTTTAAAGAATCAGAGTAGAGAGGTGTCTGGGTGGCTCAGTTCGTTGAGCTTCCGAATCTTGATTTTGGCTCAGGTCATGATCTCACTGTTTGTGGAATGGAGCCCTGTATTGGGCTCTATGCCGACAGCTTAGAGCCTGCTTGGGATTCTCTCCCTCGCTCTCTCTGCCCCCAACCCCACATGCACGCGTGCATACTCGCTTGCTCACTTGCTCTCTTTCTCAAATAAATAAATAAACTTAAATCAGAGTAGAAAAAAGTCACTTTATTTAGACGTTTTCTAAGCAGATTGCTATAGTAGTTTGTTCCCTATTGGACCATGAAATGATTCCTTGCAAGCAGGAAGGAACAGCTTTTAGGAGGTATAAGAAAACAAGAACACCAGACAAACCAGTAACTTTCAGAAGTCACAATACCTATCACTTCAAACAGATCAGAGTAGAACCATGGTCTTCAAGTCATTTTCTCCATAGGAAGTTTTGTCACTTGTGGTAGAGTCCCAGATGGACCCAAGTAGTCCATGTCACATAAAAGCGTCCTTCTGACCTCTAAAACACCTGAGATGAAAACCGTCAGTAAACTGGTTCTATAGTTTGCCCTCTAGAAGTTGTCCCACATTCTGTGTAGTTAACTCACATCCCATGTCTCATAGTCCACATAGCTGGAGTTAGGTGTGAACTCTGTTGTTAGGGCACATGTAGCGCACACCGTTAACGGTGGTGTCAGTAAAAAGTATTGCTGAGTTTGCAGAAATTTCAGAGACCTGTGCCAGGGTACCATCAGCATCAGCAGCTGTGGTTTAGCTTTTGTTGTATCATGGAGTCTTTAGAAAACCAGACTTTTGGTTGACTGGGAGACATTCATGAACTTTCATTACTCTCTTGCTTGTGGAAAAGAGAACATGGGGCATTTCATGACCCTGAAAGAGTTTTATTAAAAATGACTTACTGGATGTGTCTGTACTAAAATGGAAAGCATTACAGGCAATCCAAGAATGTTTACTCTTAAGTGTATATATCTCTATACATGCTGTTAGATACCTGGTACCTTTTTGGTAAAAATCAGTATGCTAACATCTTAGGTCTTGCAAGAGGTTCACAGATTTCCCTCTCTTTATAAAAGTTTTTTTTTTTGTTATCATTTCTACATTCTTCATCATTAAAGATTCTTTATGAATCTAGCCTGTCTATATTCCATCTAATCTTTGATCCACACTGCCAGTGTAATTTTTCTGACATTTGCCATTTTCCTGCCAAAAGTCCTTCAGTGACTCCCCATCATCTTCAGGATAAAATTTAAACTTTGGCTAACTCTCCAGGATTGTCTTAGCTTATAAGATTTTACCTGATTTATCTCTATTTCCCAGTAATCAGCATAATAAGAGCAAATGTTTATATAGTACTTTATATGCCAAGCGTTGGCTTAGGCAGTTACAATAAACTTGTAATTCTGCAAATAGATCATGTACCCCCACTTTTCGTATCTTTGCACATCCTGTACTCTATGGAGCTCTATCAATCTCTTTATCAATTTAATACCTACTTGTTATTTAAGATTCCATTCAGACATCACTTCTTGGGAGCTCAAATTCCATATTTACTTTCTGTGCCCCACCCCCAGTCCTCACCTTTTAAAATTGTAGTGAGATGTTCAGGGCAGTGCAGGTGTAATCTAATATAAAGCAGAACATTTTTTCACCCTATTCAGCTTTTCTCCTACAGTGAAGACAGTTCAGGAATGAGTGAGTTGCCCAAGATTTATGACACATTGTCACCACCACCTTCCTCAGATCCTGTATTTGAAAACACATGGGTCCACAGGCAAGATACTTAGTCTTGGTAACAAAATGAGTAAGATAGTTCATGCCTTTGAAGACCCCAAATTCTAGTGGGAATACACAGACTCATCCACAGCTAATTATATCTTGCTGGGTCAGAGATATAAACAATTAAAATCTTAAAAGAATTAGAAGCTTAGGAAGATTTTAAATTATAATTTAAACCCAGAGTTATAAAGGAAATGATTGTTTTATTTAGAAATTAAACATTTTAGATGACAAAAAAGCCATAAAATCAAATAGCGAAAAAAGATTGTAGCTTTTATTAATACATAAACTCTGCCATATATTAAAATGAACTCTTAAAATTCAGAAAGCAAAAAGGATCAACAGCCCACTAGGAAAATGGATAAGAATATGAATAGGGAATTGAGAAATCAATAAACATATGAATATTGTCCAATCTTCATTATAATAGAATTGCACATTTAAACTGCAACTTAAAATCTGCCTGTCATTGGCTTAGATAAATTGAAGTGTTAAAAGTTCACAGAGGCCATCTCAAAGGTGTTTCCCAGCTGGCCTAAGATGGAAAATTTAAATATAAAAAAGTAATTACTCCAATATCAAACTGTATCAAAAAATGAAAACCCAAGAGTCCATAATAAACTTTAAAAACAACAAAAAAACTTGATCAACTTTGGAGGTTTCAAGGTTGTCAGCTCATTGTTCTGAAAATTTGTGCATGGAGAGAATGAGGCACTTATACTGCATTTAATTGTGAAATGGGTTTTAAGATAACCAAATAGTTGATGGTGGAAAGCTCTTTTTTCTTGAAGAATTCCAGTTAATTAATGAAGAAGGAATGAAAGTGTTAGAAAAGATACCATTTTGCACCAATAATGCAATAATGGAGCTAGACAGATTTTTGATGTATGCTAAAATTATAGATGAAATGTGATTATTGACTTTATAATGGTGGGATCAGGTTAATATTGTGAATTCATTGATCAGCCTCAGCATCACTAAAAGTTGAAAAGGCAGACATGTTTCTTGATTTGATGACATAGGAAGGATACAGGACTACTGTATTCTATCCTAAAAAATGTGATCTGAATCTAGTCAAGAAAAGAGACAGCAGATAGATCACAGTGTGTAGGCTATGGTGACGATTTTGCTCTTTGTGTGTATATGTAATTAGGTGTCGGATATATCTCTAATGGTCTGTTTATTTCCTTCTTAGTATACTTAATACTTTGAGGAAAGCTCAGCTGCATTTTGACAGTTTAAACCTGCTTTTCATTTTTTGTTTAAATTAAGACCATTTTTTAGAGCAATTTAAGGTTCAGAGCAAAATTGAGAGAAAGTTTAGGACTTTGGCTTTTACTCTGATTAAAATAAGGAGACTTGTAGGCTTTTGAGGAGGAGAGTGACATGATGATCTGGGTTAATACACTAACTGGCTGCTGTGTCAAGAATGGGCCAGGAGGAGGAGGAACAGGAGTATTTGCACAGACGCCAGGGTGGAAACTATCACATTAGTTCATGTGAGAGGTAAAGGTTCCTTGTACTAGGTGCCAGAGAGGAAGGTAGAAGTGGTTAGGACTATGACTATATTAGGTTGGTAGAAGAATGGTTAGGATTGGTAGATCTAACATAATTTCCTAATGGATGAATGTGGGGAGTAAGAGAAAGAAGATGAGGATTATAAAGTTTTTGGTTCAAGCAACTTGATGCAAAGTTGTCTTTAACCAAGGCAGGAGCGACTGTGGGTGGAGCAGGTTGGGAGGTGAAGACAAATAATTTAGTTTTGAATATCTTTCACATAGAGGGTGCTCATTGTGAGTATAGTACTGTTGAATATTAAGAATCAAGGATGTGAGACAGCTGCCATAAGAAGGCATTCATTGTCAGTTTCATGTTCATTAACTGTGTGAGTTCTCACTCATCAGCTTGATGTTGTTTCTGGGTTGTGTATTTATTTTGTTTTTCCATTTAAGATGTATATATAGAACCTATTTTATGCTAGGTACTGGTCTAGTTTTTCAAATGCTTACTTAGTCCTCATAAAAACCTTACAAGGTAAGAATGTTATTACTATACCTATTATGCCAAAGAGGCATTAAGAAATTAAGGAACTTTCCCAAGTTCACATAGCTAAAAAAGGGAGAATTAAGATTCATATATGCACAGTTTGGTTCTAGAGTCTGTGTTCTAAACCACTATACAGTGCTGCTTTCCTTTTTATTGCAGTACAGTAAAACCTTGGATTGCGAGTAACTTGTTCTGCGAATGTTCTGCAAGATGAGCAAACATTTCTGATAAATTTTAACTTGATATAAACGAGCAATGTCTTGCAATACAAACAGTACGTGACGGCCAAGTGTCACATGATCCCAACTGAGCCAAGGGTTTGTGAAATTCACTTTGATATACAAATGCTTTGGATTACAAGCATGTTTCCAGAACAAATTATGCTTTCATGTATAGTTGACAATGTTACATTAGCTTCAGGTCCCCGTGATTTTATTGTAGTTGGAACAGCGACTCATTCAAGCAAAAGCCCAGAAGCTTATTGCAAGTCATTCACACAGAGGTTTTGGCTAAAGGGAATTTCCATAGCTTTAAAAATTGGAGTTATTTTTATAATATAAAATAAAGTGACCTGTGAGGCTGCAAGTGCTGATTATAGAAGCTCTAGGTGTGCCTGGGTGGCTCAGATGGTTAAGCGTCTCGATTTTTACTCAGGGCATAATCTCATCTCCGGAGATTGAGCCCTACATTGGGCTCCACACTGACAGCACAGAGCCAGTTTGGGATTCTCTCTCCTTCTCTCTCTGCTCCTCCTCCTTCTCTCTCTTTCTCTCTCTCTCTCTCTCTCTCTCTCCGAATAAATAAACTAAAAAAAATTGGAGCTCCTGGTGGCTGCACCGGTTAAGTTTCTGATGCTTGATATCAACTCAAGTCATGATATCATGGTTCGTGAGTTTGAACTCCTCATTGGGCTATGCACTGTCAGCGTGGAGCCTGCTTGGATTTCTCTCTGTCCATCCCCTGCTTGTGTGTGCTCTCTCTCTCTCTCAAAATAAATAAATAAACTAAAAAAAAAAAAAAAGCCCTAGAAATTATATCCTGAGGTGCTTTTAACCTGTGCAGGTTTTTTTTTTTTTAATTTATATTTTTAATGTTTATTTTTGAGAGAGACTCAGAGAGTGACCAGGGAAGGGACAGAGAGAGAGAGGGAGACATAGAATCTGAAGCTGGCTCCAGGCTCTGAGCTGTCAGCACAGAGCCTGATGCAGGGCTCAAACTCATGAACTCTGAGATCATGACCTGAGCTGAAGTCGGACATTTAACTGACTGAGCCACCCAAGTGCCGCTGGCCTCTGCAGGTTTTTATGTGAGACTTTGTGGAATATAATAGTTAACGTAAGTTGAGAAAAATCTATCAACACTGCATCTTTATGATTTTATTTACATCTCTGACATGTTGCAAGAAATATTGGTTTGGAATTGTGGACTAATGGTATTTCACTTGCTTCATATATTCTGTTTGATAAATGTTGCCTCAGTTACTTGACTGTTAATAATGTTGAAATTCCTTAAGGAGTTGGCTTTTTTGCATGCAGGTATTGGTTATACTCTATGTGGCTTAAACTGTCAATGCCACAAAAGGCAGTGTAACTTTGTAGTTCAGGTTCCTCTTCAGAATTCTCAGTGATGGTGTTAGTTTGAAATGATACAATTTTGTAAAGTGTTTTATATCATTTGTTTTTCCTTGAGGGTATGATTAGATTCTACCGGGCAATGATGTTGGTAGCTGACCTATTAAGGCCCTTTTTTAGGTTACCAGTATTTTTTCAAGTTAGCTTCAAGCCCAGCCCACAGCCCAGTAGGGGGCCTGAACTCAAGACCCTGAGATCAAACCTTGAGCCACCCAGTGAGTGGCCCCCAGGTTATTGGTATTCATTTTTTTTTTTAAGGTTTATCAGTATTCTTAATGAGAACTGTGTAAGTGTGGAACAACACTGTAGGATTTAGTTCTGCTTCTCTTTGTTGGCATTAGTGAGCCAGCAAATACAATTATTTGAAAAAATCCTTATTTTTCCAGATGGAGAAAAGGCAATAGTTGGTATTTGTTTCTTGTATTTAATGTAGGTGAACCAATTGAATGTAGGTGAACTACTGAATACAGATAATTATTTGAGTAACTGTCTAAATTCTTCTAATTCTCCTAAAGTTTCTATTAATGAATGAATCCCATTCTAGATGGTATACGAGGGAAGCAAATTCATTACATACAAGGATCCCATAGGGCATTTGGGCTTAATTCTTTCGGGGAACCTGGTTGAGAAAGGCTGATCTGGGCTGTGGTCTGTTTTTTTGTTTTTTTTTTTAAATGTTTATTTTTGAGAGAGAGAGAGAGAGAGAGAGAAGGGGAGGGGCAGAGAGAGGGAGACACAGAATCTGAAGCAGGCTCCAGGCTCTGAGCCATTAGCACAGAGCCTGACGCGGGGCTCGAATCCACAGACCATGAGATCATGACCTGAGCTAAAGTCAGACAGTTAACTGACTGAGCCACCCAGGCGCCCCTGTGGTCTGTTTTCGTAAGGCTCAGGAGCTAAGGATCTGTTTTGTTGTTTGTTTTTTAAGCATTATTAAGAAAAAAATAAAAGGAACAGAGACTGTATATGGACTGCAATATCTAAAGTATTTACTGTATGGCCTTTTATAGAAAAGATTTGTCTAACTGCCAAGAGGATGATACTTAAATTTGAATCCTAGCTTCTCTCTCTGTCTCTCTCTCTCTGTCTCTCTCTCTCTCTCTCTTAAGCTTTTTGTCCTCAGTATCTGATTGTATAAATACGGGATAGTAGGGGCACCTAGATGGCTCAGTCACTTAAGCATTTGACTTCAGGTCAGGTCATGATCTCATGGCTTGTGAGTTCAAGCCCACATCTGGCTCTGTGATGACAGCTTGGAGTTGGAGCCTGGAGTCTGCTTCAGGTTCTGTATCTCCCTCTTTCTCTTCCCCTCCCCTGCTCGCACTCTGTCTGTCTGTCTCTGTCTCTCTCCTTCAAGACTAAACAAACATTAAAAAAAATTAAAAAAAAAAACATAAATGGGGGATAGTAATAGTACTTATCTCAGGGTTATGAAGAGTACATAAAATAATGAATGTCCAGTTACAGCTTAATAAATATTAGCTACTATGTAATATAAAATGATAATGATGTGTATGCATGTTATTAATATGGTGTATGGCAGATATCAAGTCCATTCTTATACTGTGATATGAGCAATAGTATTTCAGTTTAGAATATTAGCCAGTATTTTTGGTGCCATGATATTTTACAGATTCTTACAGTAGGAGTGTCCTCTTAAAAACCATCTAATCTGTTACCCGTTGTTACCACATTTTGGTGTTTGATAATTCAGTATTTCTCAAGGTAGTCTATCTCTTGGATAGCACTAATTTAATCATTTTATTTGGTGTGCTGACTTCTCACTTCTTATTGTTTGAGTTTTGATTGTCTCAGAAAAGCAGTTTTCAGACTTTCTGGTCTTTTTAAAAAAAATTTTTAACATTTATTTATTTTTGAGAGACAGAGTGAGACAGAGCACAAGTGGAGGAGGGGCAGAGGGTGAGACACAGAATCTGAAGCAGGCTCTAGGCTCTGAGCTGTCAGCACAGAGCCTGGTGCGGGGCTCGAACTCACGGACCACAAGATCATGACCTGAACCGAAGTCGGATGCTTAACCGACTGACACACCCAGGCACCCCTAAACTTTCTGGTGTTGAAATCCCTTAAAACTTTTCAAAGTTTTATAGCTTTTCAAAGAGTTGTTTTACTAATACTTTCTTTGAAAATAACAATAAATAGCCTATTACATGTTAAGCAACATTTTAGTGAAAATCATTGTTTTCTAAAACAAAAACATTGTGAGAAAGGGGCATTGTTTTTACATTTTGCAAATTTCTTTAACATCTGGGTTAATAGAAGATAGCTGCTCATTGTGTCTACTTTTTTATTCAGCCATTGCATAATATTTTGGTTGAAATATATGAAGAAAATTCAGCCTCCTATAGAAAGGTTGTTAGAAAAGGGAAAAAACAGCCTTTCAAATAATTGTTGAATGTTTTTCTTGGCTGAGAGAGTGCGAGTTGGGAAGGGAAGTGGGGGAAGAGGATCCGAAGGGGGCTCTGCGCTGACAGCAGTGAGCCCGACGTCGGGCTCGAGCTCCCTAACCGTGAGATCATAACCTGAGCCGAAGTCAGACACCCAACCCAAGTGCACCCTTTCCCCCCTTTTAATAAACTGTGTTTTTTACAGTAGTTATAGCTTCACTACATAATTGAGTGGGGAAAATAGAGAGTTTCCATATGAACATAACCTTCCTACTATCCAAAGTACATTTGTTACAATGGATGAACCTACAATGACCCATCATTTTCACTCAGAGTCCATAGTTTACATTGTGGTTCACTCTTGGTGTTGTACATTCTGTGGGTTTGACACCTGTCTCTACCATTGTAGTGTCATACAGAATAGTTTCACTCCCCTTAAAATCCTCTGTTCTTTGCCTGTTCATTCCTTCTTCCCTTCCCCAGTCCCTGGCTGGACATTTTTGCATTCCTGTCAGCAACGAAGGAGTGTTGCTTCAGCCTCAGAAGCATTTGGTGTTAGCGTTCTGATTTCGGCCCTTTCAGTAGGTGTGTAGTGGTATCTTGTTTTAATTTGCAGTTCCCTAATGACATTGTGATGTTGAACATCTTTTCATATGCTTTCTTGCCAGCTGTATTTTTTCATACGCTTACTTACAATCTCTTTTTCTTCTTTGGTGAGGTCCAGGTCTTTTGTCCATTTTTAATCAGATTGTTTATTTTCTTACTGTTGAGTTTTAAGAGTTCTTTGCATATTTTGGCTAAGTCCTTTGTCAGACGTGTCTTTTGCAAATATTTTCTCCCATTCTGTGTCTTGTCCTCTTATTCTCTTGAGTGGTAGTTTCTTAATTGCTATGTGGAATTTTAAAGCAATGACCTACATAGCTCACATATGAAATAGTAAATATATATATATTATGGTTATCTATATCACATATAACATTTTAAGGTTTAAATATGCTGTATTCTTATTAAAATGTTATTTGTAAGAACTTAAAAACATAATTATAGCATTTTATATTCTTGGAGGTTTCATTCTGTTTACTCTCTGCTTATTCTTGCTTTTGAGAAATTATTTTCTGTAGATTTTATGGGTTTTTTTTCCCTGGCTCTTGTTTGACATGGTTCCCCCCCCACTCCCCCCCCCCGCCCCCCGTAGGAATCTTGTTTGGGCAAATGGTGAGAGCTTCTCTCTAAGGGAGGTATGAATTTGCATCCCCTTCCCTTTCAGAAACCTAGAGAACCAATTTTATGTTAATTTTGTAGTTAGGGGATTCCTAAATAATTCATATAGTGCAGTGGTTCTCAAAGTGTGGTCCAGAGACTCCTGGGGGTCTCAGAGGTCAAATTATTTTCATAATAATACTGATATGTTAACTTGCCTTTCCATTCTTCATTCACTCACTAGTGGAGTTTTCCAGATGCTATGGGATGTGATATCCCATACTCCGATAGCTAATAGAGTGTGAGTCTTGTGTATTCTTGAGTTTTAAAATTTTGCTTTGTTTTTCTTTTATTTTGAAGTAAACTCGGGGCACCTGGGTGGTTGGTTCAGTCTGTTGGGCATCTGACTTTGGCTCAGGTCATGATCTCAACAGTTCATGGGTTCAAGCCCCATGTCAGGCTCTGTGCTGACAGCTCAGAGCCTGCAGCCTGCTTCAGATTCTGTCTCCTCCTCTCTCTGCCCCTCCCCTGCTCACACTCTGTGCCTCTCTGTCTCAAAAATAAACATTAAAAAATTTTTTTAAAGTAAACTCTGCCCAGTGTGGGGCTTGAACTCACGACCCTGAGATAAAGAATTTCAAATTCTCAATAATTTTTAATATAGAGGGATCCTGAAACTAAAATGTTTGAAAACTGCTGATGTAGTGTGTATTTGGATTTCAAAACTATGCAAGGCTCAAGCCTGGGATTCATTTAATTCAAGGAGAGTTGCTTATATTCTGTCTACATAGGAGGAAAAGAATGAAGTTCCTTGAGCCCCATCCACAGAGCTTCTGATTCATTAGGTCTGGGTTGTCATCTAAGAATTTTCATTTCTAGGGAACGGGTTGCCAGATGTTGATGTGATGGGTCAGTGGACCATACTTTTGAGTAGTGTTGCTTTAAGCCCTCGTTACAAATTTTTTTAAAATGTTTATTTAAAAAATTTTTTTAAAATTATTTTTGAGAGAGACAGCACAGGTTGGGGAGTGGCAGAGAGAGACAGAGACACAGAATCTGAAGCAGCCTCCAGGCTCTGAGCTGTCAGCGCAGAGCCCAGTGCAGGGCTTGAACTTCCAAACCACGAGAAGCGCAGAGCCCAGTGCAGGGCTTGAACTTCCAAACCACGAGATTATGACCTGAGCTGGTCAGATGCTTAACTGACTGAGCCTCCCAGGCACCCCAATGTTTATTTTTGAGAGAGAGAGAGAGACAGACAGCACAAGTGGGGTGTCATAGACTCTGGGTCTAAAGTTCTCTCTTGTCCAGCAAGAGAGCAGACGCAGGATTAAAATGTGAGAGATGGTTCGTGTCTGGGGGAAAAGACAAGAGCCCTGAATAAGGGTCCTTGCTCCGTATTTATTAAGATTAGAAAGCTTACAAACGTGATGGGCGTGCACAAAGAGACAATGAATCTATGAACATTAACTCATGGGCATGAGGGAAAGCGGGTTTTGAAGATAAACAGTGTTAGGGGTTTGGGTCAATATAAACCAAAATCTTGGCACTGGGCAGATGGAGGTTAACAGCAGACATGAGAGGCGCCATGAAGTGCTGTGTCTGTTTATCAGCCAGCCTAGGGAGTAAGACAGATTGAGGGGGCAACCTCAGGGTCAACAAGGCACCTTTGTTTTGCTAATCAGTTCCGATCTGGGCAGCTTCACCTGCCGCCGCCCCGCCGTCTATAGCCTTATTTACCTGTTTACCTAACTTGGTCCTTCCTTCACATGAAAGCAGCTTTCTGCTATAGTACTCAATTGGGGGAAGTATCTGCCTTGAATACCTAATCCTTTTACCTCGTATACCTTTGTATTGGAGCATTTGCCCTGCTCTCTCTATCCTGGGGGCCTTGGCCCCTCCTCTGTATACTGGGGCCTTGACCCCATCCTCTCTATACTTATTTACCTAATCTTGTTTACCCAAACTTGGGTGTGAGCATCCTATGATTTAGTAATTCTTTTTGCTTTGTTAACCCATCAGTGCAGGCTCAGGGAATTCCTAAGCTTATTCCCCACATTGGGGGAGGGGCAGGGAGAAAGGGAGACACGGAAACTGGAGCAGGCTCCAGGCTCTGAGCTGTCAGCACAGAGCCCAACTCATGGCTCGAGCTCATGAACCACGAGATCATTACCTGAGCCAAAGTTGGATGCTTAACTGACTGAGCCACCCAGGCGCCCCTAGAGTCCTCAGTTTTAACCTCCTTAAGGCCCTTCTTCTCTTGTCCCTGCATTTGTATTAAAACCCAAGTTCCTAGATTACCCGTACTTAATCAGCACCCACTCAATATTTCAGCACACTCTCAGCCCTGTCTTCCAGGTTCTCTTTCACTTTTAGCACTGGAGACCTTTTCTGCCAGCCTTTTGAGTTTAGCTATGCATTGGGAGAGAATGTATGTGTGTTTGAGTGGGAGAGAGAGGCAGAGACAGAGGAGTGTATGTAGCCTTTATACAGCCTTTTACTGAGTAGCCTTTACTCATTATGGATAAAATACCCATATATTTTATCTAGAATTTTATAATAACAGGACTTTTTTTTTTCAAGTTTATTTATTTGGAGAGAGAGAGAATTCCAAGCAGGCTCCACACTGTCAGCACAGAGCCCGCTGTGCAGCGGATCCCACAAACTGCTGAGATGATGACCAGAGCTGAAATCAAGAACCACCCAAGTGCCCCAATAACAGGATTTTTAAGTTATTGTTACATATTTCCCTGATTAGTTTGGTCCCATCAGTAAACCTATCAGTGAGCAACAACAGGAAGTTTTCTATAAATCTCTATAGGCCTTTTAGGGAAGCTTTTTAAAATATTACCTGTTACGGTTTCAGTGCTTAATTTAAGGCAGTGCAATGCTTTATAGTTACTTAGAATATCATTGTTCATTTAAATATAAAGCTTTCAGAATCGGACTCTATTTTGAACTTCAGTATATAACAATAGATTTTTCTAAAATGACATTTTTAATAAGCTTATTGACTTGTCATTTGTTTCTTAGCATTAGAATGTTAAGTGTTTCTTAAAAGGGACTCTAGGTGAGAATTTGGGTTGATTAGGTTCTACTTAAAGTTGTACTATGGAGTATTTTAAAGTTTATTTTACATTATTGCCAAAAGGAATGCCTTATTATAATTATGTCTGGGTTATGATGTGTTCCTCTTAATGATTTTAAAGGCTGTCATATATTCTAGTCCTTTGTATTTACTGTTCTTGAGTTATATGCATAATTTTAAGAATCAGTTTATCACTATATAGTTGGGATACTAGTTAATATATAATACTCTTCCTAAAGACATCTAGGAGTTTTGGTGTTCTCTTTTAACTATAATAAGTTGTTTTTTTTTTTTTAGTAATTGTAAATTCAGAGAATATTATACAATGATATCTAGTACTACTGATTACCTAGGGTCAGTCATTATGTAAATAGGTTTTTTTCTTTAAATGTATTAACTTGTATTTATTCACTTAAAATACTAGTTTCTATTCTGCACAGCCTTAAGAGATTTTACTGGACTGTTACTCAGTCTTTTGGACCTTAATAAACTCTCCCCACTCTGCGTCTCTCTGAATCCTTGTAGTAATTAGACTAAAGGCTGAAGTATGCTATTGCTTATACTTCTCCAGTCAAAAGTACCCATTTGTTTCCTATTTTTAAACCAGTCCTCTAGCCATATTACCATATATTCTTTTCCTCAGCAAACTGAGAACTAAAGAAATGTTACAGTATTCTGAAAGTATAACTGTTAATTCTAACTATAATAAATGGGGCAAGAAAACTGACAAAGATGGATTGATTTGATCGTTAAAGTGTGATCCATGGACCTTCCTGATGGCTCCTGAGACTTTATGGGATCTGCAAGTTCAAAACTATTTGCATACTTACACTAAAATATTATTTGCCCTTGGCACTATGTTGACATTTATACTTACGTTGTAAGAATGTGGTGGCTGGGGGTGCTTGGGTGGCTCGGTTGGGCGTCCGGCTTCAGCTCAGGTCATGATCTCGTGGTTCGTGGGTTTGAGCCCCGCGTCAGGCTGTGTTCTGACAGCTAGCTCAGAGCTTGGAGCCTGTCTTTGGATCCTGTGTCTCCCTCTCTCTCTGACCCTCCCCTGCTCACACTGTCTGTCTCTCTCTCAAAAATAAATAAAACATTAAAAAAAATTTTTAAGAATGTGGTGGCTAAAATGTTGACACTGCCACACAGATGATGGCAGTGTCACCAAACTATTATAGTAGTCTTTATAGTCTTCCACTGTCACATACACACATTTAAAAAAATACCAGTTTCATCTAAGAATGATCTTGATGAGGCAGTGAGAAATGCTGCTTTTACTAAATCTTGACCCCAAGTACATGACTTCATAATAGTCTATCTGATGAAATGGGAAGAATGCATAAAGTGCTTATGTGACTGAATTGTAGGCTAAATTAGATACTTTTTTCATGGAACACCATTTTACTTGGAAGAATATCTAACAAACTGTGGTTTTTCATGCTTCAGTATTTGACAGACATTTTCCCAAAAATGAATGAAGTGAGTCTGTCACACATCAAGGAAAAAATTTAACAAAGTTTGTTGCCAGTGATAACATTCCACCTTTCAAGAGAAAATTTAGAATATTAGAAAATGTATTATCCTCCACTGTGAGTGTGACAACTTCCTTTAAAAAACCTTTCTGTTGAGATTGGTGGTGATACTAACATGTGATTTTTTGGGTGAGATATTGTACAATGAAATATCATTTGGAAGATCCACATAACTCAGTGAATTAATACTTTCCAAATGGCCACTACCTGATGTTTACAAATCAAAGATCGGTCAAAGATCCTTTCCAAGTGCAAAACAGACCAGTGGATTTTTTTTGTAGCAAAAAATTTATTTTCAAATTAACATGTTGAAAAATATATCATGTTTGGGTACAGTGATAGTAATTTTATTACATGTATAAATTTGTGTACCCACCAGAGTCTAGATACAGAATAATTCTATAACCCCAAACAGCTCCCTTGTGCTCTTGTGTTGCAATCACCCGTCCTCAAACTTCTGGCAACCTCTAATCTGTTCTTTACTATAGTTTTGTCTTTTTGAGATTGTCATATAAATGGAATCATAAAGAATATAACCATTTGAGAATGGCTTCATTAATTTAGCATAATGCCTTTAAGAGTCCTCCGAGTTGCAATTATCAGTATTCATTTTTTTAAAAATTAAAATGAAACTGGTTGTTTTAACCATCTTAAAGTGTACAATTCAGTAGCTCTTAGGACATTCACAATGTTGTACAACCATCACCACTGTCAAATTTCATAATATTTTTATTATCCCCAAAAGATATCCAATACCCGTTACATAGTCACTTCCTGTCCTCCCCCCATCCCCTTGCAACCACTTAATATTCTTTCTGTCTCTGTGGATTTGCCTGTTCTAAACATTTCATATAATCAGAGTCATACAATATGTGGCCTTTTGTGTCTGGCTTTCATTTAGCATTATATTTTTGAGATTCATCCATGTTATAGTACATTATCAGTATTTCATTACTGTTTTAGTCAACTCAGGCTGCCATAACAAAATGTTGGATGGTTTAAACAGATACTGATTTTCTCACAGTTCTGGAGGCTGGAAGCTCCAGATCAAGTCTCAGCAGGGTCAGTTTCTGGTATGTACTATTTACATGCCCTATAGAAGCCTGTCTTCTCACTGTGTCCCCACATGACCTTTCCTCTGTGCTAGAGTTTAAAGGAGAGGGGAGCACTCTCTGGTGTTTCTCTCTCTCTTTTAATGTTTATTTTATTTTTGAGAGAGAGAGAGCATGATGGGGGAGCAGAGAAGGAGGGAGACACAGAATCTGAAGCAGGCTCCAAGCTCTGAGCTGTCAGCACAGAGCCCGATGGGGCTTGAACCCACGAACCAGAACCATGAGATCATGATGTGAGCAGAAGTTAGACGCTTAACTGACGGAGCCGCCCAGGCGCCCCACTGGTGTCTCTATTTTATAAGACACTAATACTATTGGGGGCGCCTGGATGGCTCCATAAGTTAAGCCTTAAACTATTGATTCTGACTCAGGTCATGATCTCATGGTTTCGTGTGTTTGAGCCCACATGGGGTCCATGCTGGCAGTGAGGCGCCTGCTTGTGATTCTTTGTCTCCCTCTCTCTCTACCCCTCCCCCACTTGCGCTGTCCTGTCTCTTTCAAATAAATAAACTTAAAAAAAAGACATCCTGTTGGATCATCCCCCTTTCCCTTACAACCTCAGTTAAAATATACAGGTACATTGGAGGTTAGGGCTTTCAACATAAACATTCTGTCCATAATAATAAGTCCCTTTTATGGCTGAATATTATTCCCTTGTATGCCTATACCCTGTTTCGTTCATTC
Source organism: Cryptoprocta ferox (assembly GCA_028646485.1). Lineage (NCBI taxonomy): Eukaryota > Metazoa > Chordata > Mammalia > Carnivora > Eupleridae > Cryptoprocta > Cryptoprocta ferox. The sequence goes on from CM053561.1 coordinate 52,188,215, forward strand.
ATCAGTTGATGTACATTTGGGTGTTTTTGCTTTTTGCCTGTTATGAATAATACACGTCTGAGTATTCATGTACACATTTTGAACACCTGTTATTCTTTTAGATTTGCACTAGAGTGGAATTGCTGGGCCACATGGTAATTCTGATTTAACTTTTTGAGGAACCACCAAACTGTTTTCCACAGCATCTGTACCATTTTGCATTCCCATCAGCGGTATGTAAGATTCCAATTTCTCCACATCTGCACCAACACTTCTTACTTTTCCTTTTTTTTTTTTTTAATAACTATCCTAGTGGTTATGAAGTGGTATCTCCTGGTTTTGATTTCATTTTCCCTACTGACTAATGATATTTAACATCTTTTCATGTGCTTATTGGCTGTTTGTAAATCTTCTTTGGAAAAATGTGAATTACGTTCTTTGCCATTTTTAAATTGGGTAATCTGGTTTTTTGTTGAGGTTAAAGATCATTCACATACTCTGCATACTAAATCCTTATTGGATATATGATTTTAAAATTTTTCTTCTATTTTGTGGGTGTTTTCACTTTCTTCATAATACTTTGATTCATAGAAGCTTTTATTTTTACAAAGTTTAATATTAATTTTTTGTTGTTGCTTGTACTTTTGGCATCATGTAAGAATCCATTGACACTTCCAAAGATTTATCTTCCTAAGTTTTCTTCTAAGAATTTTATAGAAATATTCTTATATTTAGATCTTTGATAAATTTTGAGTCTTTATGTATGGTGTGAGGTAAGAGTCCAACTTCATTCTTTTGCACATGGTTATTCGGTAGTCCCTGCGTAGTTTGTTTAGAGGCAGTTCTTTCCCCCACTGAATAGTCTTGACGTTCTCATTGAAAATCAGTTGACCATTGGGAAGCCTGGGTGGCTAAGTTGGTTAAGTGAGTGACTCTTGATTTCAGTTCAGGCTGTGATCTCACAATTCATGAGATAGAGTCCCACATCAGGTTCTGCTCTGACAGTGTGGAGCCTGCTTGGGATTCTCTCTGCCTCTCTTCTGCCCCTCCCCCACTCTCTTGCTATTGCACATGCACTCTCTCTCAAAATAAATAAACATTAAAAACAGAAAAAAAATCAATTGACCATTGATATGTGGTTTATATTTGGTTCTTTTCTGTTGGTCTGAATGCCTATCTTTGTGCCAACACTGTGGCTTTGTAATAATTTTTGAAATGAGGATGAGTGAATCGTCCAACTTTTTTTTCCCCCAACTTACTTCAAAACAAGATTGTTTTGGCCATTTGGACTCCCTTGTAGTTCCATATGAATTTTAGGATAAATCTGTCAGTTTCTGTAAAAAAAAAAAAAAAGTTGGGATTGGGATAGAGATTGCATTGAATCTGTAGATCACTTTGCAGGGGAGATGTACTGCCATTTTAACAATATTAGGTTTTCTAATCTAAGAACATGGGATGTCTCTCCATTTATTTAGGTCTTTAATCTCTTTTAACATTTCATGTTTTGTGGTTTTAGTGTGCAGGTCTTCCACTTCCTTGGTTAAATTTGTTTCTAAGTATTTTATTCTTCTTGATTCTATTATATATGAAATTGGATCCTTAATTTCAGACTGTTCATTGTTGGTGTATAGAAATAGTACTGATTTTTGTATGTTTTTCATGTATCCTGCAGTGTTGCTGAACTTATTAGGTGTAATCATTTTTTTGTGGATTCTTAGGATTTCCTATATGTAAGACCGTATCTGTGAAAAGTAGTAGTATTACGTTTTCCTTTCCAATTTGAATGCTTTTTATTTCTTTTACCTGATTGCTCTGGCTAGAACTTCTAGACAGTGTTGAATAGAAGTGGCAAGGATGAACATCCTTGTCTTTGTTCTTCATATTAATAGGAAGCTTTTCAGTGTTTTACAGTTGACTATGTTAGTTGTGAGTTTTTTCATAGATGGCCTTTATCAGGTTGTGAAAGTTCTTTTCTATTCCTAGGTTATTGAGTGTTATCATGAAAGAGTGATGGAATTTGTTAAATGCTTTTTCTGTGTCAACTGAGTTGATCATGTTATTTTCCCCCTTCATTTTATTAATATGGTGATTGAGTTTTTAAAAATTGATTGAGCTACCCTTGCATTCCTGGGATAAGCCCATGGCGTATGATCCTCTTAATATGCTGCTGGATGTGGTTTGCTAGTATTTTGTTGAGGATTCTTGCATCTGTACATTCATGAGAGAGATTGGTCTGTAGTTTTCTTGTGCTAGCTTTGTTTTCTAATGGTATCTGAATGATACTGACCTATGGAATGAGTTAGGAAATACTCTTTCCTTTTCCATTGTTTGAAAGAGTTTACTTAAGAGTTGGTATTATTTCTTCTTTAAATGTTTGGGTGAACTATTTCTAATTGGGGGTCCTGGGTGGCTCAGTCAGTTAAGTGTTCAACTCTTGGTTTCAGCTCAGGTCATGATCTCATGGTTTGTGCGATCGGGCCCCATGTCAGGCAGGCTCTATGCTGTGCTCACAGTGTGGAGCCTGCTTTGGATTCTCTCTCTCCCCCTCTGTCTCTACCCCTCCCCTGAATTTGTGCACGCTCTGTCTTTGTCTTTCTCTCTCTCTCTCTCTCAATAAATGAATGAATGAATGAATGAATATTTTAATGTTTGGGAGAATTTATCACTGAAGCCATCTGGCGCTTTAAAAAAATTTTTTTTAAATGTTTGTTTATTTTTGAGAGACAGACAGAATGTGAACAGGGGAAGGGCAGAGAGAGCAGGAGACGACACAGAATCAGAAGCAGACTCCAGGCTCTGAGCTGTCAGCACAGAGCCCGATGCAGAGCTTGAACTCACGAACCGTGAGATCATGACCTGAACCTAAGTCAGCTGCTTAACCAACTGAGCCACCCAGGCGCCCCTCTTGACTTTTCTTTGACAATATTTTATTTATTACTCTTTTAATCTCTCATTATAGATCAAATTTTTAAAAATTTCTTCTTTAAGTCAGCTTTGGTAGTTTGTAGGAATTTATTATCTATTGGTTGACATACAATTGTTCATTGTATTCTTTTATAATCCTTTTTATTTCTGTAAAGTCAGTAGTAATTCCCTACTTTCATTCCTGGTTTTAGTAAATTGAGTCTTCTCTCTCTCTTATTTCTTGGTCATTCAAGTTAACAGTTTGTCAATATTGTTGATCTTTTCAAAGAAGTTTTGGTTTCACTAATTTTTTTATTATTTTTTAAAAATCTTCCTTTTATTTCCTTTCTTCTGCTTGCTTTGCATTTATTTCTTCATCTTTTTCTAGTTCTTTGAAGAGTAGGGTTATTGATTTGTGATACTCTTTTAATGTAGGTGTTTATACTGTTACAGATTTCCCTCTGAGAACGGCTTTTGCTGCATCCCATACATTTTGGTATTATGTGGCTATTTTTAATTCTTAAAGTATTTTCTAATTTTCATTGCAATTACTTTTTTTTTTGACTTGAGCATTTTCTAATTCCCCTATTATTAATTCCAGTCTCATTGCATTATTGTTAGAGAAGATACTTTGTATGATTTCCAAGTTTTTAAATTTATGAGACTTTTTTTGATGACTTAACATGATCTACTGTGGAGAATGTTCCATGTGCACTTGAAACTAATGTATAGTCTGCTTTTGTTGGGTGTAGTGTTCTTTGTGTGTCTTTTAGGTCTAGTTAATTTATGGTATTGTTCCAGTTTTCTCTTTCCATTGTATCTTTATTTCATTGTATATTTTATCTTGTTTTATCCATTATTGCAAGTGAGATGTTGAAATCTATATTTATTATTGAGCTGTTTCACCCTTCAGTTCTGTCAGTTTTTTGTTTCATGTTTTGGGGCTCTGTTATGTGCATTTATGTTTTTAATTGTTAAATCTTGACAGATTGACTTTTATCATGTATGTTTGTCTATTGTAAGATGTTTTCTAAAAAAAATTTTAATGTTTATTTTTGAGACAGAGACAGAACACGAGCAGAGGAGGGGCAGAGAGAGAGGGAGAGACAGAATCTGAAGCAGGCTCCATGCTCTGACCTGTCAGCACAGAGCCCAAGGTGGGGCTCAAACTCATGGACCCTGAGATCATGACCTGAGCTGAAGTCGGTTGCCTAACCGACTTTGCCACCCAGGTGCCCTGTTGTAACAAGTATTAACATATATTTTGTCTCATATTAGTATACCTACTCCCTTTCTCTTCAAGTTGCTATTTTCACGGACTGTCTTTTCTTTCACTTTCAACCTTTTGTGTCTTTAGATCTAAAATGAGTCTCATGGGTGCCTGGGTAGCACAGTTGAGCGTCCGTCTTTGGCTCAGGTCATGATCTCACAGTCTGAGTTTGAGCCCCACATCAGGCGCTGGGCTGACAGCTCAGAGCCTGGATCCTGCTCAAAATAAATGAATGTAAAAAAAAAATAAGTAAAATAAATAAATAAAATAAATAAAAATAAGTTTCATGTAGACAACATATAATTGGATCATGTCTTTTTTAATCTATTCTGCCCATCTCTGCCTTTTAATTGGAGAGTTTAATCCATCCATTTACATTTAATGTAATTACTATTAAGGATATTTGTCATTTTGCTATTTGTTTTCTACATGTCTTATGTCAGTTTTGTTCTTAAAGTCCTCCATTACTGCCTTCTTTTGTGTTATAAATATATTCTAGAATACTATTTTAAATCCCTTTTTATTTATTTTTCTGTACAATTTTTTAGTGATTTTCTTAGTGCTTGCCCTGGGGATATTTATTTGTTTTTAAATGTTTAATGTTTATTTATTTTTGAAAGAGAGAGAAAGAGTGCGAGCAGGGGAGGTCAGAGAAGAGGGAGACAGAATCTGAAGCAGGCTTCAAGCTCGGAGCTGTCAGCACAGAGCCCAGTATGGGGCTCGAACTCACAGGCCATGAGATCATGACCTGAGCTGAAGATGGACACTTAACTGACTGAGACACCCAGGCGCCCCAACCCGTGAGGATATTTAATTAACATTTTATAAAAGTGTATTTCAGATTAACAACAATTTAGTTACAGTAGTATACAAAATACGTTGCTCCTATGTAGTTCTGCCCCTTTATTTTATGCTGCTGTTGTCACAGATTACATCTTTATAAAGTATATGTCCATTGACATTTATTTTTTTCTAAAGGGGAAAGATTTAATACAAAGATACAGGATTCACATCATGATAAATGGTAAAATTGAATATTCTTCTCTTGATCAAGGTCAACTTTTCCTTTTTTTTTTCCTATTTAAAACTTAACCTGCCTTTATCCTGTGCTTTCCTATTTCTTTGGTCCCACCTCTTCCTGTCCATGATTATATTGACAGATTCTGTCTCTCTCCAGTAGTTTAGAAACTTTACTCCTACACAAGCTATGATGATTAGCATTAATTTAATACACTCTAGCAACATCTAAGAGAAGTATCTGTAACCTTTCTTTCCCCTACTCCCCAAGTACATTGCTAGCTGTCTATCCTTCTGGGTAGAAATGTGGCATTTTATTTTCCAGTGTTCCTTGTTGATTTTCATGCTCATCAACATAAATTTATAGTTACTGTTGTATGTAGCTGTCTTTTAAATCATAAGGAAAAAAAGAGAAGAGTTACCAAAATACATTCTCCTTCCTTCCTTTCCTTCCTCAAAACACTTCATAATATAGTGCTTGTATTACACTTTCAGATACTATTCCAAAGTTTGCAAGTATTTAATTATCTTAATGTTTTGAAATCAAAACAATTCATAGCTAAGGAGGGTGAGGAATAAAGAAGGCAACTTACCTAAGGTCTTAGGCAAAAGGTAAAATCGGAGTGCCTGGGTGGCTCAGTCAGTTAAGCATCAGACTTTGGCTCAGGTCATGATCTCGCAGTCTGTAAGTTTGAGCCCCGCATTGGGCTCTGTGCTGACAGCTCAGAGTCTGGAGCCTGTTTCGGATTCTGTGTCTCCCTCTCTCTGTCTGTCCCTCCCCCATTCATGCTTTTTCTCTCTTTTTCTCTCTCTCAAAAAATAAACAGATTAAATAAAATAAAATTTTTTTAAGGTAAAATCATAAATTTGAACCTAGGTTATCTGGCTTCAGAATCCATGCTGTTAACCACTAGTCTGTTATTTCCTGAATACTAGTGTTCCTTCTATCACATTATAACATCGAGTGTAGAATTCAATTGGAGTGTTAAGTTCAGGACGGATAAAGTGAAGGATATTGGGAGTCCATTGAAAGGGAAGATAACAATTGGGAGGAACTTTTGATTTTGATCTGTGGCCTTAAAGACAAAGCAGAATAAAGACTGTTGAAATTTGAGGGAAGGCTTTTTAGACAGAATGAACAGGATGAGAAGAGGGATTAAAACAAGGAAAAGCAAGTTACATTCAAGAAACAAAATAGTTTGACTTGAGTGTCCTTGAAGGAAATTGGAAGGGAGAGTGTTGAAAAATTCACTTCTGAAATGATTTAAAAGCCACACTTCATAGTTTGGATTTTATTCTGCAGACAGTAGGTAGTCACTGACCGTTTATGAGCAGAGGAAGGCTATTTAGAATTTACTTTATAGGTAAATATATAAATGTGAAGACTAATTCAAATTTTAGTGTAATTTAAAATTTTCTAAAACTTGAGGAAGCTTATTTTAGTAGGGACCAGATTAAAATTTGATCTTTTATACTGCCATATATTAAGGTATGTTAGAGATGTCTTATAAAGTAGTGATTTTTTTATTAAAATTTTTTTAATGTTTTATTTTTGAGAGAGAGGAGGGACAGAGTTTGGGGGGAGGGGTGGACAGAAGATCTGAAATGGGCTGTGCACTGAGAGTAGCAAGCCATATGTGGGGCTTGAACTCACAAACCAAGAGATCATGACCTGAGCTGAAGTCGGACACTCAACCAACTAAGCCACCCAGGTGCCCCAAAGTAGTGATTTTTTAAACGTGCATATCACAGAAATTTAAAGAAATGTGTTTGATTATATTGGAAGGTATGTGCTTCCTTTTAAGATCTTCCCTTGAATGAGAGGTGGAAAGGTATATCTATTTATTTTAATAACATGCCATATGCAATGGATCAGATCATGTATAGTATTTTTTAAGTGTTTGCAACCAAGTTGTTTGCCAGATGCTGCAAATATAACCATAAAAGAGACCTGATCATATTTCCAGTCTCTTTTTCTTCCTAATTGGTAAACATTGGAATGCTCCACTATTCAGCCCTCTTCCTTCATTTTATCTGCCTCGTTAACTGAATGTGATCTCCTCTAGTTTTAAGGCCTTAAATTCTGTTTGTACTTTGATTTCCAATGAACCCAAACTGTCTCCTTTTAACTTCAAACCCACGTATCCAATTGCCTCCAGCAATTATCCACTTTGATTTGTAAGAGGCGTGTCAGATTTAACATGTCCAAAACTGAACTAGATTTCTCTCTGCCAGACTTGTTTCTCCTTTAGTTCTCCCCATCTTAGAAAGTTAATATTACTATTCACTCAGTTCTTAGACCAGAAGCCTACGTCTTGTTTTTAACACCTTTCCCTCTCATTCCACATCTAGTGCATCATCAGAGCAAGTTGGTTATATCTTCAGAATATATTCCATGTCCAGCCACCGCTCTCTACCTTCATGATTGCCATACTAGCTCAGGCCACCATTATCTCTTGCCAGGGCTCTAGTAATGATAGTCTTTTAGTGATGCTTTCCTCATAATCAGTTATTTGTGCACCCACCGGGTAATCTTAAACAGTATAAATCTGTAACACCCCCACCAGTACCCAAAGGTAAAACTAGTTGATTTCTCTTAAATTCAGAATTCTCACCGTGGCCTACAGAATCTTGTCTCTAGAGTTCTGACTTCATTTCCTACCTTCTGCCTTATTCACTTTGCTCAGATAATACCAGCTTTCTTGCGGTTTCTCAGATATACCATAACTCATACCATATGCTGCTTCAGTGCTGTTCCCTCTGCCGAGAGTGTTCTTGTCTTGGATATCTGTGTGGATTGATCCCTCAGTGCATTCAGTGCTCAAAAATGTTGCCTCTTAAAGTCTTTTCCTGACCTCTTTAAAGAATTCTCCTTCCTAATTCCCTTCCCAACTTTTCTCAGTGTACCCAGTCAAGGTTTATCAGGGCTTAGTTGTTCTCCCCCTCTCTACTGGCTTCTTCTGTCATTACTTCTGCTTACTTTTATCATCATCATCATCATCATCATTTGTATCATTTATGTTCATTGCCAGAATTAAAGTTCCATGATAGGAAATTTTGTCTGTATTGTTCACAGCTGCATCCCTAGTATCTGACTCAAGATAGACACTCAGTATCTATATAGTCCACCGAGAAGAGAGACTCAGAAACAATAGAAAATGGTTTTATTTAACCTAAAAAACAAAAGAAATTGCCCATCTCCCACTTTGTGTTATATTTTTGGTATGTTTGAGAAAATATGTAATGACAAAAGACTATTACAAATTCAGTAATGCTTTTCAAAGAAACGTATATTTTGTTCACAGCAAAATGGCATTTGGAGAAATAGTGGCTGTATATACAAGCACAGTTTTATTTAATTTACAAACAGTGCTCATATGGATTTACTGACCTTGTAATGATGGAGTTCCTCTAAGGAATTGTGGCCCACAGATTGTGAACTGGTGTAATTGACTCATTCCCAATCAACTTCAGATTTGCATTTAAATGGCTTCTTTTTAGCATAATTACTCTACCCAAGACAGTTTGATATAACAGAAAAAATGAACTCAAAATGCCCTTGGATTTCGAAAGAACTAAATTCATCTGACCCAGCTACTTTCTACCTTTGTGCTTTTGGTTACTTAACATCTTAGAATCTCATTTACGGCATTATGAATGTAAATATAATTACACGAAATTATTTTAGTTATGTTCTAGTTAATACATACTCCTTTTCCCTCCTTTTTCAGGACCTCATCTTTCTCAATTTATTTCTGTCTTTGCTGTGATTACAGCTCTTTACGAAAAAAAGTGTTCTGTCATCTCTGTTCATGGGCTAGCAAAGCTAGTCATTAATTATGTTCTGGTTTTAGTTCATAGATAAAGGGAACTTGGTTGAGCTCAAGCAGAAATCCATTCTTTTTCTATCAGACATCGATTACCCTTGTGTTTTATTTACTTTATTTAACTGTTTCTTTGAGTCTTTAACATGCCAGACTCAAAATGGAGTCATTCTGAAATCTCAAACCACTCAGGTAAATATAAGGATATAGGAATTAGGAAGGGTGTGTTTACATTTCTTCCAACAAAAATTTACTGACTGTAGTTTAAGAAACAGGCTGATATTAAGAGAAGGATAACTACGTTTCAGTTGTTTGCTGAAATCTAGTGGATAAAATGCCAAAAAATCACAGTGTACATAGTTTATAAGTGGTAGTATAAGCAGTACTGATGAGGATGTTTCTAAGTTTGCCTGGGGCTTGAGGGATGAGCTAAAGGATACTTTAGAATAAACTAGATTGAGAGTTGCAGGAGAACATTCTAGGCAGAGGACATTCTATGCTTAAAAGGCATGGAAGCATTGACATATATGTAGTGATTAATAAGTCAGTCTGATTAGAGCGTAGTGTGTATAGACAGAAAATGGTAGCAAGGGAGACTGAAAAGATAGTTTGAGATTAGACCCTCAGTGCTTTTGGGTATCATCCAGAAGTTGGAAGTCTTCAGTATTATTGGAAACCATCAAAGGTTTTTAGGTAGGTAGGTAGGTAGGTATGTTGCATATATGTATGTATTCAGTAATTTCTTTATTGCATGGGTTATTGAAGACACTGGAAGCTTTTCAAGTAAGAGAGATATTTGATCAAGTTAATCTGCTTCACAGTCTGAATCTTTAGAAAGAGTTTTGGCAGTTGAAAGATCTGAATATTGATTCCATGTACACTTACTAAGCTTGGTTCAATTTTAGACTTTTTTTCTTTAAATTTACATCCAAGTTAGTTAGCATATAGTGCAACAATGATTTCAGTAGTAGATTTCTTAATGCCCCTTACCCATTTAACCCAGCCCCCCTCCCACAACCCCTCCAGTAATCCTGTTTGTTCTCCATATTTGAGTCTCTCGTGTTTTAACCCCTCCCTGCTTTTATATTATTTTTGCTTCCCTTCCCTTATATTCATCAGTTCTGTGTCTTAAAGTCCTCATGTGAGTGAAGTCATATATTTGTCTTTCTCTGACTGACTAGTTCGCTTAGCATAATACCCTCTAGTTCTGTCCACGTAGTTGCAAATGGCAAGATTTCATTCTTTTTGATTGCCGAGTAATACTCCATTGTGTGTGGGGGGGGGGTATACACACACACCCACACACCACATCTTCTTTATCCATTCTTCCATCGATGGACATTTGGGCTCTTTCCATACATTGGCTATTGTCAGTAGTGCGGCTATAAACATTGGGGTGCATGTGCCCCTTTGAAACAGCACACCTGTATCCCTTGGATAAATACCTAGTAGTGCAATTGCTGGGTCGTAGGGTAGTTCTATTTTTAATTTTTTGAGGAACCTCCATACTGTTTTCCAGAGTGGCTGTACCAGTTTGCATTCCCACCAGCAGTGCAAAAGAGATCCTCTTTCTCCTCATCCTCGCCAACATCTGTTGTTGCCTGAGTTGTTAATGTTAGCCATTCTGACAGGTGTGAGGTGGTATCTCATTGTGGTGTTGATTTATATTTCCCTGATGATGAGTGATGTTGAGCATTTTTTATGTGTTGGTTGGCCATCTGGATGTCTTTGGAGAAGTGTCTATTCAAGTCTTCTGCCCATTTCTTTACTGGATTATTTGTTTTTTGGGGGTGTTGCATTTGATAAGTTCTTTATAGATTTTGGATACTAATCCTTTATCTGATATGTCGTTTGCAAATGTCTTCTCCCATTCCATTGGTTGCCTTTTAGTTTTGCTGATTGTTTCCTGTGCTATGCAGAAGCTTTTTATTTTGATGAGGTCCCAATAGTTATTTTTGCTTTTGTTTCCCTTGCCTCTGGAGATATGTTGAGTAAGAAGTTGTTGCAGCCGAGGTCAAAGAAATTTTTGCCTGCTTTCTCCTCGAGAATTTTGATGGCTTCCTGTCTTACATTTAAGTCTTTCATGCAGTTTGAGTTTATTTTTGTGTATGGTGTAAGAAAGTGGTCCAGGTTCATGTTGCTGTCCAGTTTTCCCAATACCACTTGCTGAAGAGACTGTCTTTATTCCATTGGATATTCTTTCCTGCCTTGTCAAAGATTAGTTGGCCATATGTTTGTGGGTCCATTTCTGGGTTCTCTATTTGGTTCCATTGATCTGAGTGTCTGTTTTTGTGCCAATCATCAAAGATTTTTAAAACAGAGAAAAGATGGAAGAAGTTTGGCAGCAGTATGGTGGATGGATTCTGTTGGGGATGGTGGTGTAGGGGGGATGCTGAAGTAGTAAAATAAATGAAAAGTAGATGTTATTAGTAGGATTAGTAGGTAGTGGATAAATTGAAAAGAGCCCGTGTTGTAGAATTACAGGCCTGGTTTTAAACCTAGGCTCTGCCTCTTTGTAGTTGTATGAAAAAATAAGCTGCTTTGATTTTCTTATTTGTACTAGGTACTAATAATACCTACTTTATAGTGTTCCTTTGAAGATTTTGTTATAGTGGATATGAAGTACCTGTTACAGTGCTTGCCTGATGCAAGCTAAGGGCTCAATTAATGATAACATGCATGACATGTACTGTAATTATTAAGGTAAGAAATGGTTAAGGGCCTGACTTTAGGGGTGGAAAAGAAAATAGATTTGGATGGATCTCTCTGAATTAGAATGAATATGATATGACTCAGTGACTGGAAGGCCTGATGACTGACTTAAGAAAGAATGGAATCAGACAGACTAAGATTTGGAATCTGAATGATTAAGGTTGAAGGGGTTAGGGATGCCATTTTCCTGGTAAGGAATACAAGAGTCACTGGTTAAGAAGAAGTAAAAGGAGTAGAATGATTTCAATTTGGACTTTTTGAGATATTTGGGATATCTTGGTGATGATATGAATGGAGGAAGCAGTTAGAAATAAGGTCTCGGGCAAGAGATAAGAGATTGGAGAGTTATCAGTATTATGCACGGTAGCAGAAATGTGTGTAAATCTTAATGGTAAGGCATATATTTTAAATACATCTTGTGTGTCCCCACACTGCTGAGCTCTGTATTAAAACTTGATTGGCTCTTGCTGTTAAATGTGATATTTAAAAAATAATATTCTTATGGTGGCTTTGTGTATAAGATAAGGTGTGGTTACTTTGATTTCTAATTTAATATTCACTTAACAGTTATAAATTTTAAAACCTACTTCTCCTAAAATACAGATCTTACTCTAATTTTAAACTTCTGATAAATTTTTTAGTTTAACTTTAAAAGCATCTTAATCTGTAACTATGAATTAAAATTTTTATATTTTCTCTTTAAGTATTTCTTTAACAAAATCTCCCTAAGTATCTAAGTAAATCTTATGAATCTAATAATTTAGACTTAATAAATGTGATTGTTTATAAGTTGTTTAAGTACTCTAATACAGTGTGCAAATTTAAGATTTCAGCCTAAAACCACAAGTCTAAATCAGCTCTTCGATTGCATATTTTATTTTTAAAAAATGTTTGTTTATTCTGAGAGAGAGCATGCATCAGATGGGAAGGGACAGAGAGAGAGAGAGAGAGAGAGAGAGAGAGAGAGAGAATCCCAAGCAGGCTCCACTCTGTCAGCCTGGAGCCAGCCCTGGGGCTTGATCTCACGAACTGTGAGATCATGACCTGAGCCGAAGTGGGATGCTCAACCAACTGAGCCACCCAGGTACCCCAGGGATGTTATTCCTAAGTCATTACTTTAAAAAGTTATGTTGTGTTTGTTTGTTTATATGTAAGTTTATTGTTTTGAGAGATTTATAAGTTTATGTTTGTTTGTTAGAGAGTGAGCACACAGGAGGGGCAGAGAGAGAGGGAGAGAGGATCCCAAGCAGGCTCCAAGTGCAGAGCCCCAGGCAGGCTCCATCCATGAAATGCTAGATTGTGACCTGAGCTGAAATCAAGAGTTTGACTCTTAACCAACTGAGCCACCCAGGCTCCCCAGGAGCAACTGTTTACACTTAACCATTAATTTTATTGGTATACTGCTTACCTTTTTTTGAGAGAGAGAGAGTGTGTGCGTGTGTAAGCATGAACAGGGGAAGAGCAGAGGAAGAGAGAGAGAATCTTAAGCAGGCTCCATGCTCCCAACTTGGGTTTCTATCTCAGGAATATGAAATCAAGAGCCAAAAGCCCAACCGACTGAACCACTCTGATGTCCCCGCCCCCCGCCATTATTTTTTATATAAACAGTGTTTTCTCTTTTTAGGAGGTCTTTGTTTTAAATTATTTTTTTTATTAGCTGAACTACTTTAAGTCACTCTTAACCCAGAGTGAATGCTGTCCTTTTCAAATCAGAGCAATGTTTATTAATTTTTTTTAAACCCATGTCTTTGAATAATAGACTGGCTACAAAAAGTGTGTGTTTTGTTTTTGTTTCTGTTTTTGTTTTACACTCAGAATTTTGTAAATATACCTCCATTGGCTTTTAGCATTTACTTTTACTGATGAAATGACTGGCAATCTAAATCCCTTTTCTCTTAAGTAAAAAAGAAAAATTTCCCCTTATTTGGAGCTTTTAAACTTTTATTCTTAAAATTGAGATATTTTACCAAGAGGGAACTATATTTACATGCTTTTTCCCCCCAAGTATTCTGCCCTAGTATTTCTCAGAGCCCTTAGACGCCATATTATATTCAACATTAGGAAGTTTTCTTCTTGTTCTCCTTCTGCCTTCCTTAATTTTTTTTTTTTTGTTTTGTTTTCATTTATGTTCTTTGCTTTTTCTTGGTAGAAATCGTGTTTTACAGTATTGAATGTCCTGGCCATCTCCTCATAATTTCTGTCTCTTCAGATTCACTATATATTATGAGGACATTTTATTTATTGATTGATTGATTGATTGAGAGTGAGCAGAGAAGAGGGACAGAGGGGAAGAGAGAGAGAATCTTAAGCTTCATGTTCAGCACAGAGCCTGACATAGGGCTCAACGGTGAGATCATGGCCCAACCCCAAATCGAGAGCCGGACACTTAACCAACTGAGTCACCCAGGTGCCCTATGAGGACATTTCTTAAGTTAGTTTTCTGAATCACTAATTTATTGTATATTTTTATGCTTAATACCTCTGGTTATTTGAACAGTTCTGTTTTTCTTTTTTCCTTCTCTCCCAAACACCTATTCTCCACTTTTTTCTGAGTGGAGAATAACATTTTAAAAATGTTATTTAAAAATAACATTCCCTGGTCTCAATAGAAATAACGATTTATAATTTTTCTTCAGGTTCTAGTATTTTTTCTTCATTTGTTGTTTTATTTTGAGCCATTGGTTGTAATTAGGTTGTTTCTCTCAGTGTAGCTGGTCAGGTTTTTTTCATCAGTTCTTGTGCTGGGTAATTCTGAGAGTGATAAGGGTGCCAGCAAGTGGGCTCCTCACAGTGCATGAGCTGGGATCAGATGCTCAGGAAGAGAGGAAGAACTTAGTAAATGTAGTTGCCCAGCAGTGAGGGAGGAGGAGGAGGAGGTCTAGAATAATGAGAAAAGGAGCCTGGTTTTTGTTCATTACCTGTAGGAGTTCATCCACGTTTCTTTGGTTGTATGATACATTGAGAAAGATGGAACATCAGCAAAAAGGGATTCTTTACCTTCTGTTATCTTGGATAAAATATAAAAGATTATATAATCTGGTGCTTTTTTTTTTTTTTAACCAGCAAGCACTTCTGAACTGATATTTCATAAAATAATACTACTCTGTTGGAGACTGAGCTCTTTTATACCAAGCACCAAGTTTTACAGGATACCCAAGGACCTTGATGTAAAAATTGCAAATTTTCTGATGTGCCCTTAGTTTTCCTTTTTTGCACCTCTTTGGCTTTCAAACTGATAATTTAAATTCTATACTGATTCCAAAGGTTCCCACGACCCATGAGCCAGTTTTTCATTCCATCCTTAATTTATTTCAAAAGTACAGACTATATTGGTTACTGAATTTTTTAGTTGGCTGTGTAGTTGATATGTTCCTGTCCTGTTATTTTTCATAACCTACTATTCCTCTTTTGGTTAAAATTGAGAAAGTAGTGACTTTGATTAAGATTGAAGAGGGAATATATGAAAAATTTTAATCTATCTTTTGTTTTTGAGAGCTAGATGAGTAAATGGGAAGCTGCAAACCAAGCATGTAGTCCTCCTATAAGAGGAAAAAGTATGGGAAACAGGATGGCCTGCCTAGCCTTCCTGGAGCATTAAATCTCCTTTAGGAGATAAGATAAATGCATGAAAAGAAAAGAAAAATAATAAAGTTTCGATAGCCTATGATAAATTATATTTTACAGAATACTTGCATAGAGAGCACTTTGCATGTGACAGAAAACAAAGAAAACATAAGGAATTGACATTTATTTAAAATGGGAGAGTGATAAGTGAATTCTGAGGATGAGAAAACTGGAAACCCAAACTTCATGAGGACAGTCACCATGTCTGTTTCCCACTGGCTGTTCACACTGTCATTGCCTGCCACTGTCCCTGCTAGATGGTCGGCTCTCAGTTAATGTAAATTGAATAAGCAGATATGTATTTGTTGAACAAATTGAAGAGTTCCTTAAACGAGATAACTTATTTGGGCAGAGGTGAGATGCAAAGGCTTGAGAAAATACTTGACTGAATACATCAGAATACTAATGTGACAAGCTGTGAGAATGGGCACAAAGTTGTGGGAAATAAGGCTGCTAATGGTAGCTTGGAGCCAAATGATAAACATCTTTGATTGGTGGACTTAAGAATTTGGGATTTGTTTTTCAAACAGAGTAGAATTTTTCTGAACAGATAATGGCATTGTCAAAGCAGTGTTTTAGGAGCAGTTTGAAACCACAGTGGAGGTTGCTGTGAGGAAGACTGGAGACCAACTTTGAGACCCATTGTGAGGTTGAATAGGAATTCTGTGAACACTAGTTGTGTCCAATAAAATTATGAATATTTCCTCACATGTAATATATTCCATAAAGATGCTTTTTAAGCCCTAATGATTGAACATAATGACATAGCTGTCTTTTTCAGTATTTATTTAATTTTCCATGGCATTTTGTTATTGATCTCATGGCTTTTCTATGAGATCATGGTATAAATTTTGAATACATTTGTTCTTCCCTTATTTGCCTTTTGTTAATGTCAAGCATAGCACATGAGCCATTTCTTGTTGCTATGCAACTGCTAAATTCAATATTTAATATTAATAAAACTGAGTAGCATTAAATTCAGTTAACAGAGGGTAGTGGCTTTAATGTATTGTTGCAGATATGAACAAAATAGGAGTGACCTGTTTATAGTTGCTCTTTTGGTCAAAATTTGTGGTTAAATCACCAGGTTTTTTTTTGTTTGATTCTTTTTGGTCTTTCCCTTTCATGGTTTTTTGTTATGCGATTCAGTTTTTGTTAGTGTCTCTGTATTATTGATGAAATTTTTATTCTATTTCCTTATTTCAGATTCTGTTACTTTTTGTAATTTTAATAATTTTCACTCTCAGCTTATAAGCTTTTTTTTGGGTATTCTTGCTATATTACATTTTTCCTTCTCAGGAATTTATACTTAGTATGCAAGTTTGGAATTTGTCACAATGTCATATAAACCCAGGTGAAAGCATATTGCATGCGTTCTTTGGGACAAGAGCCAACCTGTAATCTCCTTTATCTATTTGCAGTGTGTAGTTGGTACTTGAAAGATACTGAAATGCTTTCATTAATATTTGTGAAATAGGACTTTAGATTTGGAGACAGGCTATGGGATTTATTTGCGGGGGATGGGGGGAAGCTAGTGTTGAGAATATCTAGTTTGCAGGCCCAAGATAATAGGATATAGAGATCTCTTCTCATTCTCTTAACCACCATCTCCCCAACCTCTAAACCCCCAGTCCAGCCCTTTTTCCTCCCTAGTTTGGGAAAAGAGGCCATAGTGATTTAGTAGAGAATGTTTTAGCAAAAAATAAACAGACATAGATAACTCTTTAGTTGCTTGAATGGGTAGTTTGATTTTGTTAATGTTTTTGGAGTAATTTTGATGGGAAGAATTAAGGAGAGTTGAAAAGCAATTGCTCCTTAATAATAAATGAAAAATCTAGAATCTAGAAAATAGTGTAGAAAAATCAACTCTTTACAATATAGCTAACACAATCTGTAGAGATTATTCTATTGAAAACAACGGTTTAATACTGCGGACCAAAGAATCTTTTGCACCACATTCTTCTTCTTTTTTTTTAAATTATTAAAAAATGTTTTAAAATGTTTTTTTATTTATTTTTAAGAGAGAGAGAGCATGAGCAGGGGAGGGGCAGAGAGAGACAGAAACACAGAATCCAAAGCAGAGCTGTTAGCACAGAGCCCAAGGGACTCGGGACTCAAACTCATGAACCATGGTATCATGACCTGAGCCAAAGTTGGGCACTTAATCTACTGAGCTACCCAGGCGTCCCTTTTTAATTTCTAAATTTTGATCTTTTTTAAAGTGTTTTAGTTTTTTTTAGATTTTAATTTTAAGTAATCTCTGCGTCTACAGTGGCACTTGCTTGAACCTATATCCCCAAGATCAAGAGTCCCATGCTCCACTGACTCAGACAGCCAGGTACTCCTGCATTATAATTCTTAGAAGGAGATAAAATACTGTTTCTAAGGACCATCTTTTCTACCCCTTTACCTTCAAACCCTTTATGGTGATTGTATTTGTAGCAAGGAAATGCTAACTATGTGTGAACCTCATGTATCCATCTGGCTATAGTATTTTAAATTGGTGGTTCCCTCCTTTTGAACATAAAGAGTACTTTCTATTTTTTAATTATAAACTTGTAAGTGATTATAGATTATGTGACAAAATCCATAGTGCCCCAAAATACATAGTACATACTAGGAATTCAGTAACACTTTGTGTATTTTCTTAATTTCAGTAACATTTTTTTTTTTTGCATTTGAACAGTACTACGTACGTACACAGAATGCACAAGACCCATTAATTCTTTCGAAAGATCATCTTGAAGTACATACGGATTCATGGACCCCCTTGTAACTGTTTGAGCTCCCAGTAAGGTGCATAGTTTGGGAGCCACCACTGTTAACCTGTTATTTTTGTGATGTTATGTAAAGGTACAATCTGATTCCTTTTCTCTTTTCCTTCCTTATTGAGAGACAGACAGAGACAGATCATGAGCAGGGGAGGGGCAAAGAGAGAGGGACACACAGAATCGGAAGCAGGCTCCAGGCTCTGAGCTGTCAGCACAGAGCCCGACGCGGGGCTCGAACCCATGAACTGTGAGATCATGACCTGAGCCGAAGTCGGACGCTCAACCAGTCGGACGCTCTACCGACTGAGCCACCCAGGCGCCCCTCTCCTTGTTCTCTTAATGAAGCATAGGAAACAGCAAGATGGCCAAGACATTTTCATTGTTTTTCATTGAATTGATCAGCCGTATTTGAGGTAATAAATCAGAAAAAGTTGTTTTCTTTTAAATAATGGTGGAAGGTGATAATATTCTAAACATTTATATACAGATATATTAGAATTTTTTCATTCTTTTTTTGTATGTATAATTAGTGAGTTCTGCCTTCATAAAGGAAACAGCAAGTCGTTATTGTAGCAATGTGAAAGATTAAAAAGATCTTTTTCTTTTAAAATATTATGATCTTTTTATTTAGTAATAAAGGTGTTCTCAGTGAGGATTTTCCTTCTTCAAAAAACTGTTGATTTGAGGGGTGCCTGGGTGGCTCAGTCAGTTGAGTGTGGGACTTTGGCTGGGGTCATGATCTAGTGGTTCGTGAGTTTGAGCCCCACACCGGGTTCACTGCTGTCTGTGTGGAGCCCCCTTCGGATCCTGTCTTCCTCTTTCTCTGTCCCTTCCCCACTTGCGTTCTTTCAAATGCTTCAAAAATAAATAAAACATTAAAAAAACTGTTAGCTTGAAAAATCTGTTATCTCAGTTCGTATTCAGAAACAGGCTATTTAGATTAATCCAGAATGTTGTGGAAATTCTGAAATGATTTGACTTTCATTGGGAAAGATGCCTTTTAAAATGGAGTTTGAGCATTTATGTAAAAGAGGTATTTGGGCTTTTAAAATGATAGGAGAACCCGTGGATTTCCATTCTTTCATTGGTTGTTTCTAGTGTTGTCTGTTTTGTGTTGTTCTTGAATGTGTTGTGAATTTGTACTGAATGTTAGTCATGGACACAAAAATGCAAGTGTTCCTTTAAGTTTGTCATTGACACTCTTTCCTCAGCATCCCTTCTGTAATAATCTGGGGATCCTTGAGAACTGGAAGAACACACCATCATTTTTCAGGAGCAGATTAATATTACATTACTACAGGGAGTGTTACTATAATCATGGATTTTTTTTCTTCATCCTTTCAGGGTTTGAAAGTATTCTTGAAGGGCTGTTTGGACCTGCATTATTAAAAGATCTCAGTTTATTTAAAGGTATTCAAAATCTTTTTTTTTCTTTTTTTCTCGTTGGATTTCAAATTTTTCCTGATGACATAACTGATACTTGTGTCTTTCTCCTTTTTATTCAATTTTATGTGAGTTAAAGCTGTATCCCTGTAAACATCTTTTTGTGCTTAGTTGATAATGCAAATGTATATATTAAAAAGATATATTAGTGAGCAGTTATTAAGAATTTTAAGACAAGTAAGGGACCTGTTGTCTAAGTACTTAGGGTTTTTTGTTGTTTGTTGTTAAAATAAATAATATTTTTGAAATTCTCATTTCAACTATTTTTACAGACTGTGAACCTGAAAGCATTTCTGATTGGACTTTTGATGAAAATTGTCTATTCTGTTGCTTGAGAAGAGATAAAGTAAAGGTAACGAAAAAACTTGTGTAACTTATCTACTGTGGTATTTTATAGTTTTTATTTTTTCAAAATTTGATTACTTTGTTGGAGGATTTGTAGGAAAAGGAAGGCATGATTTCGTATTTATTTATAAAAGATTTGAAAGTAACTGAGTTTTGCAATTTAGACTGTTTCTAGAAGTCTGTTGATTAGCCTATTGAGAAACCTATATCCCAACATGCATTGCTTTATTTATATAGTTCACTAGGCAGAATAATTAACTAGATCTCAAACTGTTGAGTGTATTTTAAATATGAAATGTATGATAATTCAAGCAATGGGAGTCATTTGTACAAAAAGAACAGTAGCATGGATCTGGATCAAGTAGTTACTAATTCATGTAGATTTATGATAAACTATGGTTTATACTTTAATGTAGATGTTTCTTCATAATATTGGAGGATGAATGCTGTTTATATTCAGTTGTAGAAATTGGCTGTATTCTGTTTTTATTGCTTTGTATTAAACATAAATGGAGTTTGGGTTTAGAAACATCATTCCAGATGTTGGAAGCATTTATTAATAATGGTTTCCTAACTTACGTTTCTTTTCATGGTAATTTTGTTCTCTGTTCTAAAGCCTTGGAAGCATTGTGAATTCTTTCCTCCCCCTGTACACTTTTAACTAGATCATTGACGGGGTTCTAGAAGTTCTCTCTTCATATGGAATTTCATTCTTTTTCTTTCCACAGTCATTACCGTAGTTCAGACCGTTAGCATTATTTCTAAAGTACTGAAATAACATGATTGGTCTCTTTCAGTTTTCTTCAGTCTTTTAAACACTGCTACAAGTTTATCCTCCTTCCCCCTAACCCTCATCCCTCATCCCTCAAATAGTGTAGAAACAATCTTATCCCATACTCAGTCTCCAGTGTCTTTCTCATTGTATTCTGGATTTGTTAGCCTAATGTTCTGTACCTCAGTACTCTCCACAGTTCATTTCACTTCTCTTTCTAATGCTGCCCCTCAATTGTCTTTTATACAGTTTTCTTTCAGCTAAACTGGTCCGATCATTTGTGGGTTTTGTTGTTGTTGTTGTTGTTGTTTTTGTCCAATCATTTGTATTAAACAACATGCTTTTACTATTTGGACTACAGCCCTGCATACCCATTGTTCTCTATAGCTTGAAATTGCCCTGCCCTTACTCTTAGCTTAAGCTTCTATCCTCCTCTATCAGTGGTATACCTCTGCTCTTATTGCTGTGCTGTTTGAACCCTTCACACAGCTGTAGTAAATGTTATCTATAGCAGTTATTTGTCCATTAATATTCTGCCTTATTTTGTTCCTGTTTTTCTGTGTTTGCATCTTGTGTTCTTAACTGCGTTGTCAACCTCTGAACACTGTGAACCATGTTGTATACTTCTTTGTTATCTCTGCTTATAACCAACTACAGTACCATTATTTATTTATCATTGTTGGCAAGTTGCTTTAAAATCTGAAAGACAATTTAAGAGCTTTTTAATGTTCTTTTCTTGTTTACTACATGAAAAAGTTGTTTCTGGGACTTCCCAGGATTATCTGTTTCCGTTGAATGAATGAGGAGAGTGTTTTGAAATATAATGTGGTTTGAGAAAGACCAGAAAATTAAGCCAACTACCAGTGAAGTTGGAAATTGGTCATTTTGAATTGTGTGTGTATGCACACATGTGCATCATGTTGTGACTATTGAGAGTCATTTAGTAAGCATTTTGATGGAATAGAAGGAACAACTGTTAATTACCTTTTTTAGAGTAGGATTGGGAGGAAAGCCCTTCTGTGGTCAGTAATTGAGTACAATATATTCTTGTAACATGATTGAGTTTTCCATTGCTATATGAGGGTAAAATATTATATGAATATTTTTAGAAGACAGAATTACCAAGACATGGAACTATATAGCATTTAAAACAATCAATATGGAATCATGGATTCTTATTCTATGGATTACAATTCATTACAATTATTCTTTAATTTTTTAGTGCAAATTGCCCTAGATTTGGCCATTAAGAGCTCTTTCAAGTTGGCTCCTCATCTTTTTTGACTTTTTTTTTTTTTAATAGCACTTCTTTTCTTTTTGGCACCAATAAGTGTTCCAGACTTATCTTTGCTTTCTCTGTCTCAGCCTGGATTTTTCCAAGGAATCTTAGTTTCTTTTATTTGGAGAATTGTATAAGAAAGAAAGCAAGGTCTGGGCACTAGGTGTCTTCATTGGATCTAGAGTGTCATTACTTCTTTCTAGGTCTTCTCAGTTGTCTTAGCTAGGAAAAATATATGTACATATACATATGCATTTCTTTATTAAAAACCATTTTGTGAGGCTTTTATTATGTTATGATGATAGTATGAAGAGTTGATTCAGTAGTAGTGAGAAGGGGTTGGAGAGATAGGAAGAATAGAAAATTGCTGTCAGTATTTATTGTCCCTAAAAATGGGCTAATTCTAAGTGATAAATTTATGGTAAGGCCGTGCTTGTGTTTGGGTGACATAGAGTAGAGATGGCTATTGTAGAGTAAAGAGCATGGATGTTTTATTGACTAGGGCTGATGGGAGATAGGATGATATACCAAAATATAAAATAGTTGTTTTTTTAAGAAGTTTGTTATAAGACTGTTAATACGTTTAGCATTTGACTAGCGTTTTAGGAGGGTGTTTTAAGAAGATGAGACTACATAGGCATATATGAGAGGGGATGTGTTCTAGGTGGAACCAGAGCACTTTTGGATATAATCAGAAGGTTGGAGACAAATCCTATGGATATCCTTCATTGCCCAGCTAGCTGAAGAATCATGTAATGAGATTCTTTTCATGTTTATTATTAGTCTGTCATGTTGGCATTCAGTATGAACGTTCATAATTTGTTTCACGAGTATACCTTAATTAGACGTTTAGATAAATCCTTTTTAACATTTTAATTTTTATTGCTGCTTTAGCACTTTGAAAGTGTATAGTGAGAGCAGATGGTGATTCTGGTTATTATTTTCTTGTCATATTCCAAAACATGTATTTATGTCTAGTATGTTAGCTTGGGTGTATTCAGTGCTGCTTGATATGAACTGTCATCTTGTCCCAGAGTACCACAAATCAGTAAGTATTTACAGTACCTATTGTATAAAAGCACCTGTGGAAGAAAATATATTAATATAGTACATATCTATTAGGGGTGAGAAAGAAGAAACAAATCTGAGAAGTTTCAAGGTTGTTTATTTATGAGAGTTAAATAGATGCAGGGCAGAATTAAATGGATACCACAAGTTATACATGATTAATTGCTCCATTAACTGTACAAATCTAGATTGTGAGACTTAACCTTGTTGTACTTTCAGAGTCCTTTTATATAGATTATTTTCATCAATTAGGGAAAACCACTTCACTCAGTGAAATCAGTGCTCAATCCAGGATCCCATTAAATATCAAAAGTGGGTTATTTTGAACTCCCAATCTGTGGATTTTTCCCTAGAACAAACAGGCCTCAATAAACTATTAATTGATGGTTAACCCAGTTGTGTTAAGTTTTATGTGGTCAGAGTTAACAGATTTATCATTTGGCACATTTATTAAATGTCTAGATCTGTGGTAGGCCAGAGTCTACCAAGGAAGTAAAAGACTGATCCCTCCTTATGGGCAGCTAAAACAATTAAAGGAGATTTAAATTAGGGAGAGTTAAATCATCCATCGGACATGCCCAGAACCAAAGCTCTGATGTAGGTAGGAAACATTAAGAGTAGTAAAGCCCCCTCCTTCATTCTCATATATAATATTCAAAAAGATAGTGGATAGTACAAGAAAATGTTAAGTACTGTGGTCCTTGAGAGATGAAGTAGATGCACTGAAGTTGCTTAATCAAGGAGATAGAACTCATCCTGAACCTTAAAAGGCTCTGTGTTATAGATTGATTGGTTTGGTAGTCATTTTTAGGTTGTAATGCAGAGGAGTTTGTAGTGATAAAATTATAGAAGGCTCTTCTAATCCAGAAAATTAGCCTGAATTAGGGTTGTAGCTGTGAAGATGCAGAAGGAAGGGATGTATGTAAGGAATCTGGAATAAAGAAGTGTTAAAACTTAGTGATTGCGTGAGTATATAAATAAGGGAGAGGGAAATAACACTGCTGTTAGGCTTTCTGAGCCAGGATGACTTAGCGTGATAAATTAATAGAAGTTGAGAATTGAGAAGAGGGAAGGTGTGGTGGCCAGTATTTATGGTGAGGATAATGAGGATAAACTAGCTGAAAGCAGTTTGTGGTGAAAGTGAGCATTTAATTGGAAATGTCCAGTAGAGCTGTGGAAATGGAGTTGAAATAAGAGGTCTGAGCTGACTACTGGTAGGATTTCTGAATACATATGGTGATTGGAATATGCGTAGATGAATCTTTGGTGAGGGATAAAACGTTCTTCTTCTCCTATTTATTAGATTTCTGTCCCTTTTGCAGTCACATTTAGCTGTAGATTGTGCCTTTCATATTGCTTTTTTTGGTAGTGTGCTAAAATGTACATTAATATAGCACTTATTGTCTTATCATCCACTTTCAGGTGTACAGTTAAGTAGTGTTAAGTACATTCACAGTATTTTGCAACCAGTCTCTTCATCTTACACAGTTGTAGCTATATCCGTTAAGTGCCTCCTCAT
The DNA here is from genome assembly GCA_028646485.1 of Cryptoprocta ferox. Classification (NCBI taxonomy): domain Eukaryota; kingdom Metazoa; phylum Chordata; class Mammalia; order Carnivora; family Eupleridae; genus Cryptoprocta; species Cryptoprocta ferox. The sequence goes on from CM053561.1 coordinate 52,212,742, forward strand.
TTCCCTTCCCCCAGCCCCTGGCAATCACCGTTCTGCTTTTTTGTGCCTGTGAGTTTGACTGTTGTGGATACCTCGTAAAAGTGGAATCATGCAGTATTTGTCATTCTGTGACTGGCTTATTTATTTTACTTAGTATAGCATCTTAAAGCTTTGCTATGTTGAAGCGTATGTCAAAGTTTCCTTCTTTTTAAAGGTAGAATGATATTCCGTTGTATGTGTGTACCACATTATGTTTATCTAGTCATCCAACAACATACATTAGGGTTTGTTCATGGACAGTAGACATTTGGGTTGCTTCCACCTTTTGTAAATAATGCTACTGTGAACATTGGCGTACAAATACGTACCCAAGACCATGCTTTCAATTCTTTTGGGTGTATACCCAGAAATGGAATTACTGGGTGATGTGGTAGTTCTATTTTTAATTTTTTGAGGGACCACCAAACTCTTTTCATGTCGGCTGCACTATCTTACATTTTTACCAACAATGCATAAAAATTCTAATTTATCCACCATTCTAACCAACATTCGTTATTTTCTGTTTGTGTTTTGTTTTTATAGTAGCCATTCTAATGGGTATGAAGTGGTATCTCATTGTACTTTAGATTTGCATTCCCTTATGATTAGTGATGTTCATGTGCTTTTTGGCCATTCGTACATGTTCTTTGCAGAAATGTCTATCAACAGCTATGTATTTCACTTTTATGTTATGTCAAAAGCAACAGCTACTGTAGTTGAAATAAAGGTACTGTGAATGATTAAAAGGAAGTTTTAGCCACAGATGCTCTTTTCAAGAAATTTATAGTCTAGTGGAGGAGGTAAGAAACACACACACACATAATACAGGTTGTAAAACTAGTACTGTCAGAGTAGTATAAAGTGCTGTAAAAGTTTAGAAAAAGGCCTCATAATACCATTTATAATACCATTGCCTCAAATACGCAGTTGGATATCCTTCTGTTTATAATGGTCTTGGGCATCTGGAGACATCCACGGTCATTATGGAGACTAAATTGAAATTCATGAAGTTTTCTGATTGAGGTTGGGTTGTGGATAAGAATGGATATAGTATAAACTTAATTTCTAGCCAGTGGAAGGATATAGGAAGCCCATGCTATTGACTGTGGAGGGGACTTGATTGGTTTTTTAATATTTTTCATAACTGTACATGTATAAGGGGAAAAAAGCTGTAACTGCAAATGCTGATTATAGATACTGGTGAATAAGTATAGTGGTAATAGTCATTTGCCACTTATATTTTAGGCTTAATTTGCATGAAAAGTATTAACAATTAGATGTACTCATAAAAGTCATTCGCGGTGTGTTGTATATTTTGAATACTGTATTTAACTCTTGGTGTGTATTCAAGCTTCAAACTTATTTTTTTTCTATTCTTGAGCTTGATGGTTTGCTTACCAATATTGACATATGGTAAAAATTGCATTAAGCACAACAATTTTTATTTTGTTAATGTAAAAAAGCAATAATTTACATGAAGTAAGCTTTCTTTTTAGATAACTGACCTTAAAGAGTATGAGCATTTAAAATGGTAGAGCCATTTTCCTTAAGACTTGCTGGCATTTAAAATAATAAGATGTAGGAGAGTGGCATTTAAATCAATGAGTTGCATCTTGTCAGCTCTTTTTAGTTCATTGCTTGAAATGTCAGTAAGCCATGGGTAGCAGACATGGATGTAGCTACAGGCCCATGATCTACTGGGGTAGACTTGCTAGCATAATTATTACAAAACTTGCATGCATGCACATGCTTCTAATTCCTAGGTTTTCTATACTATATCGTATGAATTTTAAAAACATTACTTAAATTTGGAGAACACATGTACATAGGGAAGAATGGTCTTGAATTTAGATAGGGATGGCCCTAAAATATTACCCCCTCAGTTTTGTATCACACTTCTGAAATCTAGGCCATCTTAACCTTTCCCCAGTGAAATTTGTCATTATTTCTCCCATTTCCTTTCCTGAAATGTTCTTTCGCATAAAGAAAATCAGCAACTGTATAAGTGTTTTTCCCCTTCTTACCCTCTAAAACACCAAAACTCACAAGGTGACAAATAGTAGAGTTAACAAAAGAAACTTTAAGAAATGTTAATCTTTATATTTTGTTTAAAGTTTAATTTTATTAACTATTGCCCTAAGAACGAACTTCCATGCTGACATGCTTTTGTTGCTTTATTTATTCAGTAATATCCTTGCTATTTCAGGGACCAGTGGAACTACTTTTGTTACAGTTCTTGGAGAAATTTAATAATTCTATCAGGGGTCAGCAAACTATGCCCTGTCTCCAAATCCACCCACAGTCTGTTTCTGTAATGCCTATAGGCGGAAGAGTTGGTTTAGGGGTTGGGGGGAAGGGAAGGAGAGATGCAACAAAGACTGTATATAGCCTTCAGAGCCAAAAGTATTTACTCTCTGGCCCCTGTTAGAAAATGTCTTACTCTTTTTTGAGTATCTTCATTAGTTCATTGAGTTATTAAGAGAAACCTGAAAGTTGTTAATTTCCCTATCTTGTTACTCTCTTTGCTTTTCTTCTGTGTATCAGAGCAACTCATAACACAAGCAAATACAGTTTAATGGCAAGACAGGTGGGGTTATGAAGGAGAGGATGAGAGAGAGACTTGTTTGTGGGAGAAAAGTACGGCTTAACATTTGTCCAACCTACCTTTTTACTTTGAAATAATTTCACATTTATAGAAAAGTTATAAGTAGTATAAAAACTTGTATATGCCCTTCACCTAGATTCACCAGTTGGTAATGTTTTCCCACATTTGCCTTACTATTCATTCTCATTCTTTCTTTCTCACAGATGTTACATATAACATACACAGATTTTCCTGAACCATATCAGAATAAGTTACAGACATCATACCACTCATGTATCTCTATTCCTAAATATTTCCTTGCATGTTTCCCTATTTAAGAATAAGGGTATTCAGTTACTAAACTGCACATTACACTTACCAAAAATCAGGAAAGCTAATAACTTCAATGGAATATTTAATCTATGAATTTCATTCAGATTTTACCAGTTATCCCAATGACTTTTTTTTTTTTTTTAACCCCCTCCTTTAGTTCAAAATTCAATTTAGGATCACACATCAAATTTGCTTTTCTACTCTTTAGTCTCCTTTAATCTAGAATGATTCTTCAGACTTTTATTTATTTTTAATGACACTGACATTTTGGAAGAGTACAGGTTGTTTGTTTTGTAAAATGTTTTTCAGTTTAGGTTTTGTGATGTTTCTTCATGATTAAATTCAGGTCAAGAATATTAAATAAGTCCTGTTCCATCCTTAAAATAGAAGGAACACATCGTGAAGTGCACGATATTAGTTTAGTAGGTGATGTTTATTTTGATCAGTTGGCAAGGCTGATGCTCACTAGTTTTCTTCACTGAAATGGTATATACTTTTTCCCTCTTGCAATTAATTAATAATTTTTGAAGAGATTACTTTGAAACTATGTAGATATCTCTTCATCACTAAACCTTCATCCACTCTAATTTTGGTGTTGATAGTAATTTCTTGCTGGAATTAGTTATTTTTCTGATGGCTTGAAATGGTGATTTTTCTAATTGTCATTCCTCTGCATTTTTTCATTTGGCTTTATACTGTGAAGAAGAGCTTTCCTATTCCCTCTATCAATCTGAAATCAAGATTCTTATTCTGTTCAAATATGTTATCCAGTATCCCAGATTCAGTTAATGGGAGCCCTTTCAACCCACCTACCCTTTTTACAGGTCCCCATCATTTTTTGAGTACTTTAATACTTTCTCGTACAACAGAATATTCTGGGTTCATCATGTTTTTCCCCTGTTGCAGTACTGGATTCCGTTTTCCTAAGGGGATCTGGTTCCTTTGGTGATACACATATCCCCTTTTTTGGCCAGTCTGCATACAACTTGATTAAGAAAGTCCAGCTTTTGTGCAATAATCAACCTCCTTATCTTGATTTGTATCGAAAGATATAGCAAAAATAGTGAAATGCCAACAATTCATGGTGACTTTCAGTATATCTATTCAGAATACTATGCAGAGAGTAGATAGCAAGTGAAAGATACTGTTTTATAACCTAAAAATTATGCTTGCCTGAGAGAAGGACATTCATATGAGGTTTTGAAAATAAGTGATACATTTCGTGACTCTGAAAATGTAAATAAGAATCATTTGATTTCAAATGGCCAGTTCAACAAGAGCCCAAATTCAGTGGTCTGTTCAGTATCGAGTATCTTAAAATACCCTGAGCCTATTTTTAATGAGGAAATATTTGTATACAATTAAATTCACCATTTAAGAGTTCAGATTAATAGATTTTGGTAAATGTGTACAGTTGTGTAACTACCAGCACAGTCAGCATTCAGGATAGTTCCCCTCACCCTAAAAAGCATTCTCATGTCCCTTCGTAGTCCCTTTCCTGGACCCCCAGATTCAGGCAATCACTGTAGTTTTAACTTTTCTAGAGTCTTATATAATAGGCATATAGTATGTAGTCTTTCATATTTGACTTCTTTCACTTAATGTAATTTTTGGTATTCTTAATTTTGTGTATACACTTGGTCCTTTTTATTGCTGAGTAGGTCTCCATATCAGTTTACTTTTTTATGGACTTTTAAGTTGTTTCCAGATGTTGGCTAATATATTGGACTTACATATAAGTCTTTGGGCATATACTTTTTTTTAAATTAATTTTCTTTAACGTTTATTTTTTGAGAGATGGAGCATGAGTGGGGGAGGGGCAGAGAGCAAGGAAGTCACAGATTCCAAAGCAGGCTCCAGGCTTAAGCTGTCAGCACAGAGCCTGCCACGGGGCTCAAACTCATGAACCATAAGATCATGACCTGAGCTGAAGTTGGACTCTTAACCAACTGAGCCATCCAGTAGCCCCATTGGGCATATGTTTTCATCTCTCTGGAATAAATACCTAGAATTTGAATTACTGGGTAGTAGTATCATTGTATATTTTATCTTATACTATTATATGGTTCACCAAATTGACTTAGCCATTTTGTGATCAGCAACGTATGGGAGTTCCCAATGTTTCCCATTTTGCCAACATCTGATATTGTTAGTCTTTTTTAACTTTAAACATTCTGGTGGGTCTATGGTGGTATCTCACTGTGATTTTAATTTTCATTTCCTTGTTGATCAGTGATGTTGAACATCTTCATACATCTTTGTGAAACATTTGTTTGAATCTATTGTTCATTTTAAAAACTTACTAACTGGTAATAGTTCTTTATACATTCTGTATAAAACCTTTTGTCAACTCTTTCTTTTAAAATTCATGTTTTTTATGTTCTGTTCAAGAAATCCTTGCTTAATCCAGTGTCACACACACACACACACACACACACACACACACACACACACACACACCTCTCATGTTTTCCTTTAGAAGCTTGCTAGTGTTGACTCTATTTTGATCCCTGATCTGTTCCTAGTTAATTTTTCTACATGGTATAATATAAGTGTTGAGGTTTATTATATTGCATGAAGTAATCCAGTTGTTCTAACACCGTTTGTTGAGAAGACTTTCTTAACCTCTACTTAATTCTTAGGCATCTTTGTTGCATCAGTTGACAACATGCCTATGGGTATATTTCTGGACTCTTAATTGCCATTGAATTATATGTCTTCTCTTTACACCAGTGCCACAGTGTCTTGATCACTATCTTTTTAAAAAAAATTTTTTAAATGTTTATTTTTGAGAGAGAGACAGAGTACAAGCAGGAGAGGGCAGAGAGAGACAGAGACAGAGACAGAGAATCTGAAGCAGGATCCAGGCTCTGAGCTGTCAGCACAGAGCCTGATGCAGGGCACGAACCCACCGATCATGAGATCATGACCTGAACCGAAGTCTGACGCTCAACCAACTGAGCCACCCAGGCGCCCCGATCACTGTATCTTTAGGTCTGAAAATTAAGTAGTACTAGTTCTCCAACTGTTTTTCTTTCTCAAACTTGTTATGCTATTCTAGGTCCTCAACCTTTCTATAGAATTTTTAAAAGCAATGTATTGATTTTTCAAAAAGCCTTTAGGCATTTTGATTAGGATTGTATTGAATATGTAGATATTAGCTACATATTAGCAACACTGAATCTTCCGGTTATGATCATTGTTCCCTCAGAAGTGTTTTGTAGTATCATTTCTCTTCAGCCTGTGAAATTTCCTTTAACATTTCTAGAAGTACAGAGAAATAACAACTCTTAAGTTGTTATAAACTTCTTATTTGAAAACATCTTTTGGATGTTTGTTTTATTGCCATTCCCAAAAAGGTAGCAAAGAATGATAAAATGAGTACATTGTATGGATTATGAAGGTGGTAGGGGTAACCAAAAGCTTAATAAAGAACTTGAGGTCTTTTTCTGTTGAAGATCCCAACCTATTGAGGATTAAGTCTCCTTTCCTGATGGTGATGGGTCATCAGACCACACAGTGTTGGTGGCTTCTGCAGCTTTCTTTTCTTCTACCTCTCCTTATCACCTTCACAGCTCCCTTAAAAGAAATTACCTTAAAAGGATTTGGGAAATTGACACAAACTTGTGAAGCTACCAGAGAACCTAGCAATTGAAGATACACAACCTACACTTTCCCTGAAAGCTGTGTACAAAATTAACTTTTACACACACACACACACACACACACACACACACACACACACACTTTCCTGCATTTATGCCAGCAGTTAGAAAATAAAGGAAACATCCTTTTCATATGGAGAATAAAAATGTAAAATAATAAATATGTAGGAACTACATGAATAAACAACAGAATTTTAATTCAGCTCCATTACAGCCCACTTGGGTATTTACATAAAGCAGCTCCTAAAAGAAAAGATGGAATATTTTTAAGGGCGTTAGTACTTTCTGAAATACTTTCTAAGTATAATGCTATTCAGATCAAAACGACCTTGTCAAAACAAAACAGAACAAAACAAAAAAACTTGTCTTCTTTGGGGAGCTGGTGTTGGTGGCAAAAAGAATTGATTGACTAAGTTATTTTAAATATAATCTGAAAGACTAAAGCTAGAATGGCCAGGACATTTTGGAAAATATAATAAGTAGGGGTTTGTCTTCCCAAATACTAAGATTTATTACAAATACATAATTTTAAAATATGATACTGATGATCTTTTCAGTTCTTAATTAAGAGAACTTTTTAAAAAATGTTTATTTTGAGAGAGGGGAGGAGAGGGAAAAAGAATCTCAGGCAGGCTTCATGCCCAGTGTGGAGCCCCACGTGGGGCTTGATCCCATGACCCAGGGATTGTGACCCTGAGCAGAAATCAAGAGTCAGATACTCAACTGATTGAGCCACCCAGGCGCCCCAAGAAGAGAGCTTTTTAAAAAACCTTTATTTATGAGACAGAGCCAAGTGTGAGTGGGGGAGGGGCGGAGAGAGAATTTCAAGCAAGCTCTGCAGTGGGGCTCAGTCTCACGAATTGTGAGATGACCTGAACAGCAATCAAGTGTTGATCACTTAACAGACTGAGCCACCCAGATGCTTCATGAAGAGAACTTTTAAAAAACATGACTGAAAAACCTGAGAGCTACAGAATCAAAAGCTTTGGCAATATGTTCTATACGTATAAGCTTTTAAGAAGCTCACAGTAGGAGGAAAAGAAGAAACTCACAGTGGATTTGATATGACAGAATCACCCATGGCTATGAACATACCAGTGTAGGAGGACCAATTCTTGAATTCTGAAGGAAGCAAATTACTAGGAGATATAAATTCCATTGCATAGCTCCAACTTTATTCCTCTTTTGTTTTGGGCCAACAACTTGTTCTTTAATAAATAAGGATAATTACTGTAAAGAAGTACAGTAGTTTTTTACTTACAGAAGAGTAGGTCATAATCATCTTTTTTTTTTTTTTTTCTTTTTGGTCCATATCATACATAGTGACTTCTTTTGACTTCTTTTAAATTTCACATGTGGCAGGGGGGACTGGAGGGTGGTGATGACATGAATTTGTTGTTTCTGGATCTCCTAGCTATTGGGTTATTAGCTGTATGTCATATGAATGGTTTTGTTCTTGTTGGTTAATTTAATTTTGGCATATAGTATGTACAGTAAGGGAGGATGACCTGTATTTTGTTTATACATCATTGCTATAAATTTTTAACTTGCTGACCCAGATGCATTTGAAAAAAGTATATGATTTTATATTACAGTTTTCATCTTTATTATTCTGGATAAAAACAAGCAAAATAACCATTTAACTGATGAAATTATTATTTTAAAGCAATCATTTAAACCCTAGAAATAATTATCTTAAGGGCATGTAATGGAGAATGATTTGTTCAAAAAACCTACTAAATCTCAGTAAGAATAGGACTCTGGCATTTGACCCATGACCCACTTCCACCCACCTCCCTGAGCTCAGCTTAAGGGAAGCTCTACTCTGAGCAGGGGGAGCAGACTGTGGGCATCACTCATACCTTCTAGCTTCTTGTTGCAGATGCTGTCTTCCAGGCACCTGAGGTCAAAAAGCCTAGTGCTCCCTTCATTCTCTCACCCTTTTCTCAGAGTGGAAGCCTGCTCCAGTCTCAGCAGATTGAGAATATTGAGGTTTGGTCCAGGCCTCATTCATAAGGCATAAGTTCTGTGCCAGGAGAGGCAAGTCATCTAGCACCCCCTGTCAGAAAGCACAGATGTCACTCTCAGAGAAGTGGGTTATTGTCCCAGCCTCCAGTTCCTGTGCAATGGCACAATGGTTCTTCCAAAGGGAAAGGCAGGCCTTGAGAACAGAGAACTCTGTAGCTCTCTCAAGGGGACTGACTTTATTTGGAACAGAGCTTAGAAAAAGTTGTTGTTCAAAATGATGGAGATCTTTGCGGTGAACAGTTAAGAGGAGGCTGGTAGCTCCATGATACTAGTAGCAACAAGTGGAATGACAGACTAGTTAGAAGTTTTACAGAGAGAACCAGAAAAAAAAAGAAGGGCTGTCTTGGGATTAGAGTAAGCCTCAGAGACTGGCAAGGCAACACCCTGCCCCTGCAAAGAGGTCTCGCTTTTATTGGATCAAACACTGGTGCAATTTATGCCCCAGGATGTGGCAAAAACACACCAGTGAAACAAATTAGTAGAGGCTAATGCCTGGGTGTGTGATAGTGCTACAGGCAGATCAACAAGAGCTGTATAAATGCCAGAGAGTCTAACTAAACCCATAGTCATCCCCAGTGGACAGGTAGACTACATGCCCAGGACAGCATCCCCTGAGAAAAGTGGTAACAGACGCTGAACACTGCTGGGGAAATAGACTTCAATGAACCTAGAGATGAAGAGGGACATTTTTAATGATAAAAGGGTCAATGTATCAGGAAGACATTATATATCCTTATCTAACAACAGAGCCCCAAACGCACGAAGCAAAATGTGACAGAAGTGAAGGGAGAAATAGTTCAAAAACAATAGCTGGATACATTACTACTCCACTTTCAATAATGGATAGAACATCTAGACAGATCAACAAAGATGGAAGATTTGAACAACACTATGAAGCAGCTAGACCTAATAGATTCGTATATAGAACACTCCACCCAAAAAGAACAAAATATTCATTCTTCTCCAGTGCACATGGAACATTTTCCAGGAAAGACTTTCTGCTAGGCCATTAAAAAATTAAAGGATTCCAATCATACAAAATATGTTTTCCCACTACCAAAGAATGGTATTAGTAGAAATCAGTCACAGAGGATATATGAGGAATTCACACATATGTGGGAATTTAATAATGTATTTCTAAATAATCAGAAGAAGGAATCACAAGGGAAATTAGAAAAGAGTTTGAGATGAATGAAAGCCAAAACATACCAAATTTTATGAGATGTAGCCAACTTCACTTAGGTGACAATTTATAGCTGCAAATGCCTATATTTTAAAAGATCTTAATTCAAGATGAACATAAGGGAAGGGAAGCAAAAATAATATAAAAGCAGGGAGGGGGACAAAACATAAGAGACTCTTAAATATGGAGAACAAACAGAGGGTTACTGGAGCGGTTGTGGGAGAGGAGATGGGCTAAATGGGTAAGGAGCATTAAGGAATCTACTCCTGAAATCATTGTTGCACTATATGCTAACTAACTTGGATGTAAATTAAAAAAAATAATAAAAAGTAAAAGATCTTAGTTCAGTGCCCTGTCTTCCTTAAAAGACTAGAAAAAGAAGAGTATACTAAACCTAAAGCAGGCAGAAGGAAATAATGATTAGAGCAGAAATCAGTGAAATAGTATAAAAAAATAGAAAAAGCAAAATCACAAGTTGGTTTTTTGAAAAGATCCAACAAAATTGATAAATGTTTTTGATCAAGAGAAAAAGACTCAAATTACTAAATCACAAATCATGTAGAGGAAATTACTACTGACCTTACGAAGATAAAAAGGATTTAAGGGAAATACTGTAAATCATATATAAATTAGCAGACTAGATAGTTTAAATGAAATATGCAAATGTCTAGAAAGACACAAACTACTGAAACTGACAGAAGGAGAAATAGAAAATCTGAACAGACCTGTGTTGCAGGTTGAATTGTGTGCCCCCCCCCAAAAAAAAGTATGTTGAACTTCTAATCCCTGGTACTTATAAATGTGACCTAATTTGGAATTATGGTCTTTGCAGATTAATTAAATTAAGATGAGGTTATCCTGGATTAGAGTGGGTCTTCAATCTAGCGCCTGGTGTCTTTATAAGGGAGAGTTGGAAACCAAGACACACACATGGAGGAAGGCCACACAAAGCTGGAAGAAGTAATTGGAGTTATGCTGTCACAAATCAGGAAATGTTGGATTGCCGGAAACCACCAGAAGCTAGGAGAAAGCAGGGAAGGATTCTTTTGGAGAGCCTTCAGGAGGAGCATGGCTTTGTTGACACCTTGATTGCAGATTTCTAGATTCCAGAGCTGTGAGAGAATGAATTTCTGCTGTTTCAAGCCACTCAGTTTGTGGTAATACGTTACAATAGCCCTGGGAAACTAATACAACCTAGAACAAGTAAAGAGATTGAATTTGTAATTTTAAAATTTCCATCAAAGAAAAGCCCATGGTCAGATACCTTCAGTGGTGATTTCTGCCAGATATTTTTAAAAGAATTAATACCAATTGTACACAAATTTATCTAAAATATAGTAGAAGACTTCCTCACTTTGTGAGATCAGTAATATTTGAATACCAGAATCAGATCACAAGAAAACTGCAGACCAGTATCACTTAGGAATACCAACAACAACAATAAAATTCTCCGCAAAATGTTAGCAAACCAAATCAAGGAACGTATGAAAACTGATATACTCTCTTACCAAGTGAGATTTTTCTCAGGAATGCAAGGTTGGTTTGCACCACAAAACCAATTAATGTAATACAGGGCATTAATGGGAATCAGTGATAACCACGTGATCATCACAATGGATGTCCCCACAAAAGGTGACCAAATCCAACACCTTTTTGTGATAAAAACACCCAACAAACTAGGACTAGAAGAGAAATTCTTCAGCGTAATCTACAAAAATACACAGCTGTGGTGAAAAACTGAACATGGACAAGACAAAGTTGTCCACTCTCAATACTTCTATGCAGTGTTGTACCAGAGGCTCTAGCCTTGACAATTAGGCAATAAAAAGAGGGGTGCCTAGGTGGCCCAGTTGGTTGAGCATCTCACTCTTAGTTTCAGCTCAGGTCATTATCCCAGGGTCATGGGATCGAGCACCATGCTGGGTTCTGCACTGAACATGGAGGCTGCTTAAGATGGTCTCTCTCCCTGTCTGTCTGTCTGTCTGTCTCTCTCAAAAAAAAGGGAAAGAAACCAGAGTTAACCAGATTACAAAAAAAGTAAAAGTATTTGTAGATGACATGATGTTGTAAATAGAAATTTTTAGGAATCTACAGGACACCATTAGAGTTAATAAGTTCACCAAGGTTGTGGAATACAGCATTAAAAAATTTTTTGATTATATTTGTATACAAGAGCAGTGAACACTCTGAACTCAGAAATTAAGAAAATAGTTCCATTCACTATAGCATCGAAAGGAATATACTTAGGAATAAATTTAACACAAGTTTAAGACTTATACACTGTAAATTAAAAAAATTAAAGATCTAAATAAATAGAGATCTCATGTTCATGGGTTGGAACACTTAATATTATGAAGATGGCATTACTCCCCCAAATCATCTGCAGATTCAGTGCGTTTCCTACCAAGATCTCTGGTGGCTTCTTTGCAGAAATTGACAAACCAATTTTGAAATTGATGTGAAAATTCAAGTGATTCCTGAATAGCAAAAACAATTTTATAAGAGATGACTCACACTTCCCAATATCAGAACTTATTACAAAACTACTGTGATCAATATATTGTGTTTCTGGCCTGCAGATGGATATGTAGAATCAGTGAAATGATAAGAAGGCTCATTGATGGGAGAAAATATTTGCAAATCTTATATTTGATAATGGAATCGTGTCCAGAATATATCAGGAATGCGTAACAACTCAACCATTAAAAAGGTAGCTCAGTTAAAAACTGGGCGAAGCGTATGAATAGACATTTCTCCAAAGAAAGTATTTAAATGACTAGTTAGATGTTCAACATCACTAGTCATTAGAGAAAGCTAAATCAGAACCATTAGGCACCACTACTCGTGTACTAGAATGGAAGTAATAAAAAATGATAGCAAGTTTTCATGAGTATGTGGAGAAGTCAGAACCCTCACTGCTGTTGGGAATATTAAATGGTACACCTGCTTTGGAAGATGGTTCAGTGTACTTATTCGGAACGGTAAACATAATTAACATATCTAGAAATTCCACTCATAAATGCATATCCAAGAAAAATAAAAATATGAACACAAAAACTTGTACACAAACACTAAAGGCATCATTATTTGTATCATAGTAGCCACAAAGAAATCCAAATGGTCATTATCAACTGATGAATGGATAAAATGTGCTATATCCTTACAATGGAATATTATTTGGCAATAAAAAGGAACGAAGAACTGGTATCTGCTACATTGTGGTGAACCTTGAAAATATTATTCTACGAGGAAGAAGCTGCACGCACGCGCGAACACACGTGCGCAGCATGAATATTGCACGATTCCATTTATATGAAATATTCAGAATAAGCAAGTCTGTAGAGGCAAAAAGTAATAAAATGGTTGTCTAAGGTTGGGGCAAGTGGGAGAATGGGGAGTGAGTGCCTGTTAATGATTTGGGGTACAAAAATGTTTTAAAGTTTATCATGGTGATGGTCCCACACCTCTGTGAAGCTACAAAAAAAAGTTGAATTTATACTTTAAATGGGTGAATTGTATGATAGGTGTATTATATCTCAATAAAACTGTTTAGAAACAAAACAAATAGGTGTGGCCATAATTAATATGAACCAACTAAAAGTTATCTAAAGGTTTCAGAGTCCAGGTTGATAAAATTGGTAATTAATTGTTTAATTCAAGAAAAAACACATAACAACTTCCTTCCTGAGTGCTGTTAGTTGTTATGAGTTGATTTAGAGAGTAGCCTGAATGCAACATGAAACATGTTTTAAGTATAGATATTACTGCGCTTGCTTTGGCAGCACATATACTAAAATCGTAACAATACAGAAAAGATTAGCATGGCCCCTACGCAAGGATGACACAGATTCATGAAGTATTCCTTATTTTTGTGGTGAGCACCAAGTGTTGTATGTAAGTGTTGAACCACTAAATTCTGTACCTGAAATTAATATTACACTGTATGTTAACTAGCAGGACTTTAAATAAAAACTTGGAAAGACAAAGGATACACGTATTTGTAAATGAATATGTAGAATCAATGGGAATAGCTGTATGCTTAATGCATTGAAACTACACTGTGTACAATGTGTCCTTCAACTAACATCTTCTCTCATTACAATGTAAGTTTCCAAACATGAAAAATAAAGATATTCTGCTGAAAGGCTGACTAAACTGACTGAATGTAGGACTGAGGAGTTAACTACAGTTTATAAAATGGTCTGATTTTAAAAATCACTAAATAATGAAATGCCATTAAAATATAATTGAGAATTTTATTGGGTTCTTTAATTAATACCTATTCCTGATGCCTTTTGGATGTTAAATCTATATCAAAATTAGATTATTTTGTGATTCATTTTTAAAAATTACTTAATAATTTCTTTAGGCCACAAAAGAGAATGTTGGCAAACACAACTGTAATAAAAGTTTTTCGGGGCACCTGGATGGCTTACTTGGTTGAGTGTCCAACTCTTGATCTCAGCTCAGGTCTTTGTCTCAGAGTCGTGAGTTCAAGCCCTGTATTGGGCTCAACGCTGGGCTGGGGAAGCCTACTTAAAAATAAGTAAACAAACAAATAAATAAAGGTTTTCATAATTTTATAACAATATTTTCTTTATGTGGCAGACTTAATATGTCTAATATGGAAATTTTATGGGACGATTGTTTTAGTTTGATTATGCAAGAGAGTTCATAATATTAAACTATTTATTTGTAATATATAATTGATGCTAAATGTGTTTTTGCAAAATTCATATTTTGGTTGTGCTGTTGACACAGTTTGGACAGTGGGGAAATCATAAAAAGCTGATTGCACATGTCATTGCTTGAAATCTTTGAGAAAATTGTGGATTATAATAGGGCCTTCAGTGTCCTGTTTACTTCCTTTTCACTGAGTCAGAGTGTGTCCCCATTTTCTTATTTAGAGTACTTTTAAGTTTTCCATGACAGAAGTATATATGCATGTGGTGATACATTGCAGTGATTCAAAGTAAATTATATGCATTGGAACTTTAAAGAACACACTTAAAAGATATCCTTTAGTCTCCTGTTCATTAGCTATAAGAGTGGAAGTAAGTGCAAAGCATTGTCAACCTAGCCTAGTGCTCCTGCAGCCTGACAGCAGATTCTGGGAGTCATAGGGATGAGTCTCATGTGGCATTTTGAAACTTTTTGATCAGGACTTAACATTTTTAAGTTGTAAGCGTGTTCAAGCATATATAGAAATGTTTACCTTTAGAACATGTGATGCAATCTATTTTTAATTCTTTCTTCTAGAGCCAGTTTTAACATATTAATTTCACAACTCTAAACATTTGAAAGCTACAGTTTATGAAATTGTATTCTGAGGACAGAGTTATGAATTCAAAAACATTCTTTTGAGTTTTCTCTTCTAATGGCCCTTTTAAAAATGTTTGTTTTCTGTCTGGAGAAAATATACTGGGAGGGCAAACATGATTCTCAAATAATATGTGGGGTTTATGCTGTCTTTTTGTCTGAGTTGAATTGTCTGTGAACTATTGGTGTATAATGTAATAAGAACTGATATATTTAAATGCTCAAGAAAAATTTTCCGTTAGTAATGTTAGTTTAATTAGAATTTATCTGTAAGTTTTAAACGAAATTCATAAGATAAATAAAAACCACACAATGTATATTTTTAAATTCACTTTGCTTTTATACATTTGTGGAAATAAATTTTATTCTGATTTGAAGTTTTAAAATATTTTAATTGTATTAAACTGATTTATCTGTTACTAATTTGTCTTTGATTTTTCATCTGTGCTTTTGATACTGAATGGGGAAAGATTTTTGTGCAAATATTTCACCAAATATTTTTGCAGGGACACTTAGTCGGTCTGGATGAACCAGCTTCGGGAGCTGGGCAAGAAGCTCTGCTTAAACAAGAGCAAGCAAAAATCATTCGATTCGAGAGACAAGCAGAAGAGTTCCTCAATGCAGTCTTTTATAGAAAAGGTTGGTTCTAGTGAAGAATGGTGTTTAGCATCTGCTTGTCTTATATTTTCTTAATTTTAATGTCATTTTTAAAAAGTTACTTTTAAAAACATTTTTCTTTGTTGATTATACACTTTATAGTCCTCTGGTCAAGTTGAATTTGAAATAGGTTAAGGCAACTCCTCTTCCCTCCTTTTCAGTCTGAAGTGAGGGAGCCATGTAAGTTTTATTAGTTAAATAGTTCCTGAAAGTATTATGAAAGTCTGAAAATTCTAAGGTCTCCGTAGTACTAAATTTTGTCAAATTTTCTTACATACATAGTGACAGTTTTATTTGCAGATAACCATAAACCCAACTGTATAAAATTTTACTAATTCCTTGCTGAAATTTCATGTGGAGAGATGTGAAGTTGTATTTTAAAATTAGATTTGCAGGCATGTTTTTCCCCTTGATATAGCCTTGTTTTCACTGAAATTTCTTTAAACTATTAAAATTAGAGAAAGGAATTCATTACTATATAATAAAACTTTTCCCCTTATATTTGAGGTGGATTTAATAGCTCCACCTCTTATATTTTTCTATTTATCTTTCTCCTTAAAACTTTTGTAGACATGATTTACATTTTGTTCTCTATTCACAAAGCCTAACTGCCATCAGCCAAGACCTTCAGAAAGCTTCCTTCCCTCCATGATCTGTTCTAGCGAAGTCTTTACCTTCAAGACAGTCTAACTGGATTTGTATTCCTTAGTTATGTCTTTCCTCTAGTTCCAAGATGGAGGTCACTGTGATAGGTTCTAAAAAAGTTTCCTACAAACTCCTGATGACCCTGAATACTCCTTGTTTAATATTCAGCAGACTCACTGATTCTGCTTTCTTTAATGCTTTTTATAGGTTCTAGTTTATACCTCTCATTCTTTCGGGAATTCCCTCCTTCCCTCTGAAATATGAAGGGTGATTTTTGCCTTTACACTGATTGAAAGCCTGATAAAGTGCTATGTTATAATTGGTTGGTTACAGTTGGAAACCAGCTGATGTTCTGCTTACTGTGGTTAGTATTTTCAAAATGGAGTATGAAGTGAATTGTTCTATAAAATTAAGGAATGCACAAGATTATTGTTTTCATTGATGCCTTTTTTCCCTTCCATCAGATCCCTATGCAAAATTAAATCTTTCAGTACATCCTCATTTCTTTTTTAGTACTCTCAGCACCTTCTGACCCTAAAGCTCCCAACTGAGACTCCCATGCTAATTTATCATCCCCTAAGTACCCTGAATTCTAAAATTATGTTCTAAATAGGAATTTTCTGTTTTATAAACATTTGATTATTAAAGTAATTCACATTTAAAGTATAAAAGATAGATTCATTCTGTCAGTGTATTATATAAAATATTTTTACAGCTCCTCTGCTGCTCCTGTCCTTTAGGATATGTACTGAGTGAGTCATAGGCCTAATGCTGCAGCAATCTTCCTTATCTGGAAAGAGGAACTCCTCTTCCTATACGTGGAGAAACCACTTTTCATCCACTCTTTGCTTGGAGGGAGTTAATAAGGTCAATCATAAGCATATTTCCTAAAGAAAATTCTAGCCTAATTCTCTACTAGTCCCATCCCTTTGTCATGTAGGAATAACTTAAAGTTCTTATAAGTTTTATTTTAAAATAAACTTTTGGGTACATGAGGGAAGGAATGTTTACCTTGAAATCAGTCTTGGGTAAACTTTAAGAGATGAGAATCCTTTGAAATTATATGTAAAGTTAAGTTTGTGTATTTGTATACTGGCATATGATCAGAAAAAGAACTATTGCTTTGCTACTAGAAGTTTCTTCCCCCTTGTATTATGTATTAATATTGATATTTTTAAATATTGTATTAATCGTCATGGAAATGTCTGAGATAGTAATTAGTACTCTTCAAGTTATACCAAAAATGTATATAATTTGCAGAGATATGACAGGCAGTTTAGTCTGAAGGGTGTGTGTGTGTGTGTGTGTGTATACACATATACAATATATATATATGCTATTTAATAAATAGTTCAGAGATTTGGATTTAGTTCTTTGTTTCCAAGTATTGGGAATTGTGTGTTTTAAATGAGTATGAAAGGCTCTTTAAGCTAAGTAGGAACATAGATGCAATAAAAGTAGGCTTTTGTGGTATGGACTCAGTAATAAATTTTAGCTTATGGACAGTATACCTTCTATAACTGTCATTATCAAATATTTTTCAGCTTGCTTTGTCACTTGTGTTAGAAAATTTGACAATTTTCTAAAAGTTAGATTTGCATTTTTAAAACACAGGTCGTCATGATGTAGCATTTACTTGTTTTCCTGTAGTGTTAATTTTGATCTGATTTGTGGTTTTTATTTGGCTCAATTGTGCATGTTCCCCAAGCATGTCTAGATTTATAGAAGTTGTGTTTTAAGTAAGTGAAAGAATGAAATGTGTTCAGGAAACTTTTCAAAACATGTAGAAACTCAAACAGCAGCTGTGTCATCAATTTGAAAATATGAATTGTGTTTTATGGTTATGTTCTTCATCCAACAAAGAGGCAAGGTATACTGCAGTCATGTAAAGCTCAGAGGTAGCAGTTTATGGTCTTTATCCTAAAATCTCTGATTCTTCATATATCTAATTATATTTATGAATCTAGTTAAACTCTTCCTATTTGCAAACTTTCTTCTTCATGTATTACAGGTGATAAGAAGATGCATTAATATATAAAACTTAAAATTATATATAGTCTTTTATTTGGAGGATAGATTTTAAGTGGGAAGTTAAATGAATTTTAATAATATTCAGTGGGTAGAGATTTTTTAAAAAAGTAATGTATGGCTAAAATGTTTATTAAAACATTTAAGGAACTCGTCAAAATATATATACAGAAATGTATATAATTTGCAGAGATAGGACAAACATCTTATTAACATATCTTATTAAAACATTTAAGGAACTCGTCAGTGGTTATAATAATTTCTGAACCTTACCTAATTGAATACCTTGATTCTCAAACCATGTAGCATACTTAGTATCTATTTATAGAGAAGAAACATGGGGTTAGAAGTACTTTTTGGTAGAACAGAGATGTTGGCTGTTGGTAGAAGAAAACCTCATTAAACTCCAGAGAATTAAATATTCTGACTTTAGCCTGTCTTCTGGTTTTGAATGTTGCCTTTCAGGGAAAAAAAATTGTTCTAACTTAGGAGTCCCATTATGTTTTGATGATGTGTGCATTTGTTGTGGAGATTTTAGATTTTAATTGTAATGAGTCAGTTTATCTCTAGATTTATAAATCAGCCTAATTCCTGTACAGCTCCAACATCTTATGGGTAATTTCCTTCTGTAGTTAATCTTTAAAAGACCAAGGAAACTCAGGTTTTCTGAGAACTGTCTTCTAAAACCTCTGAAGTGTGGTATGGAAGTAAAGGTCACAGGTGAACATTAAGATCAGGGGGAGCGTTTTAATCAAGGGTCTACCACTAACTATTATGCAAATTTGAAGAGGCCACTTACTCTTTAGACACATTAACCTTATTTGTCTAAAGAAAAAAAATATTTGATTCTGATGGATTTGACTGATCCTGTTTATTACTCAACTAATATGAATGCATACTTTATGCCAGGCAAGATTAGATGCTGAGTATACAGTGGTAAACAAACATAATCTCTGCTCTTGAGAAGCTTAGTCTCCCTGAGAGTGTGGTAATGATAGAGATGTGATGATATATTTAGACCAAACATTTTCCCTTTTATTTTGCCCCATTTGACCTTCACGGTCCCTCCCAGTGCTAAAAGTTCTATGAGTTAATGAATTCATATGGTCTTTGTTTTAAAATTAACATGGATTAGAAATTGATAGCTTAGGTGTTTATTTCATTAATTCCCTAGCTATTGTGTTTCATGATTGGCAGAATATATTTAAAGAACTCATGGAAAATACATGGTGTTAAACTTTGAGATTTGGCATTTAAACTCCTAGCCTAGTGGTTCTAAAACTTTGGTCCTTCGATCAGCTACGTCTAGAAACATATTAGAAATGCCAGTCCTTGAGCTCATCCTAGAACTGCTAAATCAGTAACTCTGGGGATAGGACCCGGCAGTCTGTTTTTACAAGCCCTTAAAGTGATTGTTACGAACCTGAAAATGTAAGGCTATTCCTCCAGTCTGTCATGGACCTTATATTAAGTATCTCCTTTTATCATTTTGTTATGCCTTCAGTTTTTAACAAAGTAGATTATGTACTCATGAACTGAGTAATCCATTCTTCAACAATTTAGGAAGAGATGGCTGAGGAAAGGTCTAGGAAAAACCGGATGTGATCTATAGGTCATAGATCTATAGGTCTTTTATAATTCATAAAAGAAGGGTTTGAGATTTCTGTATCAGGTAAGTGATTGCCCATAAGATATACTATTTGTTATCCCTTTATTTGATTTCATAATACTGAGAGGGTGTTTTTATGAAATGATTTTATGAAAATTTTACTTTGAAAGTCTGCAGCTCATAAGCTTAGAGCTTAAAAATATAATTCTGAGAGGGAATACTATTTTTAGGAATTGCATTTTAAGAAAAAAGAAAATGAAATTTTATGTTTACTTGAAAGCTGTCTTTTTTTTTTTTGTAGTACATTGTCCCAATTTAAAAGTAAATAAATCTTTGTTTACAGACAGTCCCTGGGTCTCCGACCCCAATATTCCCCTAGTGGCCCGTGAGATCATGCAGCGAATGATCCAACAATTTGCTGCTGAATATACCTCAAAAAATAGCTCTACTCAGGACCCCAGCCAGCCCAATAGCACAAAGAACCAAAGCCTGCCGAAAGCATCTCCAGTCACCACCTCTCCCACGGCTGCAACTACTCAGAACCCTGTGCTCAGCAAACTTCTCATGGCTGACCAAGACTCACCTCTGGACCTTACTGTCAGAAAGTCTCAGTCAGAACCTAGCGAACAAGGTATGGTTTGATGTCAAGGTCTCCTCTGTCCAATCAGAATAATTTGGGGAGAAAAAAAATCATTGGCAAGTAGGGCAGCAGTAACAATAGGATAAAAACTAGTTTGATTCTTAAATTATTCCTGACTATGCAGTGATAGAGAAGTACAGATAAAATGGCTACTTTATATATTATATATCAGTAGTTTCTAGTCATGATCATGTAGTCATGTACCTACCACCCAGGAAAGTCATGTACCTACCACCCAGGAAAGTTAGGTGGTTACAGTTGTTACTGATCTTTAAGTTACTTGATATTTATGTAAGTACTTTATATTTTCTAAAGCATTGCCATATCCATTGTTTTTAAAAGCCCTGTGAAGAATTAAGTGTTCCCCCTATCCATCAATGTTCTAGAATTAGCACCTATCTGAGAAATACATGTATCTTGTTAGGTAGAAGTTATACTCTGCAAATGAAATTATAAGGCAAGAATGTGTATTGTTTGCATTTAAAAAAACGAAACTCCTAGGGTTAGATTTAATGAGGAAAACAGTAGACACACCAGGTTGTTCAGTGTATTCCATAGGTATACGGATATACATGAATATGTACAAGCACCTCCATATGTATATGTACTGTATTATGAACTAACCTTATAATATTTCCAAGGTAATTTTAATTTGTTGGTGAGGATCCTAATTAAAGAAAAAGGTTAAAACGTTATCAGTTTTGCTTAGCAAATATTTCTTGAATCTATGAAAAGTTTACTTTCTTAAATAGATTAAATATTTGTTTCTTTATGATCCATTTTACTTTTAATTTCACAAAGATGAAGTGAACATTTCAACTCTGCCATTGTTTGACCCATTACAGGTTGTAAATTGGTAATGTCTATTCTAGTGAGAGTTCATTGTCCTAGAAATCTCATAAGAGTATATAGAAAGTTATGAGATGTGTGGATTTATTGGTGAGAAATACATACTCATTTTGATAAAAGTAAGTTTAATTCATATGAAGAACCTCTTAGAAAAGACTTTCTTTTGCTGATTGTAAGTAATTTAAGAAGGATTTACATTTAATGGACTGGCTTTAGTTGATTAAAGATACATTTTTAAATAGTTTTTCTTTCCCTTTTTTTCCCCCCTGTTTCTGGGTAATGAACAGCAGTCATGTAATCTCAAAATTCTGAGAGATTTCCTAGTAGAATTCCTCATTGTCATATGTTCACATTGATCAGTGTACCTTTGGTCACCATATTCGCAAAATTGTGCGTTTCTGTTTTATTGAGGATTATCTTTACCAAAGATTGGTAGCTTTCATTAAAAGTCTTTTTTTAAATGTTTCTTCATATTTTGAGAGAGAGTTGGGGGGAGGCGGGGGCATGGAAAGAGGGAGACACAGAATTTGAAGCAGGCTCCAGGCTCTGAGCTGTCAGCACAGAGCCAGGCACGGGGCTCAAAATCACAAACCATGAGATCATGGCCTGAGCCAAAGTCAGACACTTAACTGACTCAGCCACCCAGGTGCCCCTAAAATTCTTTTTGCTCTAAATATTACATTAAAAACTTCAAGTTCACAATAGGAGAATGAGAGTATAGAGGTTGTATTTAAAATACTAATGATAGAGATTAACTAAACTAACATACAGAGAAATTTAACTTCTTCTAGTTGGTGCTGTGCTTAAGAGATGCATTGTACTGACAGTATGCTCTTAAGAGAAATTTGAGCTAGATGACAGAATCATAGTGTATAGACTTCAAGTGAAACAAATTTTAAAATTGTATTTCCCAGGTCCATTTTCAAGTGTTTTCAACAAAACCACAGTATATTTAGTATATTTAGGTAGACTTAAAATATGTTGCCTATTTGATGATTAGACAGACTTGGAAGTCTTTTTAAAAATTTTTTTAATGTTTATTTATTTTTGAGAGAGAGACAGAGCATGAATGAGGGAGGGGCAGAGAGAGAGAGGGAGACACAGAATCTGAAGCAGGCCTCAGGCTCTGAGCTGTCAGCACAGAACTTGATATGGGGCCTGAACTCACAGACTGTGAGATCATGACCTGAGCCAAAGTTGGACACTCAAGCGCCCCAGGCTTGGAAGTCTTTAAATAATAGTGTCTTTGGTTGGAAATATTTTAAGCAGTATGTTTGCTTGTTAGATGTCTAATGGGATACTTGGTGTCCTATAAGATTACAACTATATTTTTAGAAATATTAGTGACTTTAAAGGACAACACTTATTCTGGGTGAGTGTGGGACTTGGGGTTTACAAGCTCAGTCACATTTCTAACAGCCTAAAATCAGGAGTTGCAGTGTGTTCAGACACAAATCCTACTTAGGTTCTATATTGGGGCAGTTTTTAACATAACTAGATAGAAAAGCCTCTCTGCTTACCAGCTGAAAATCAGAGGCATTGATTATTAGCTTGCTCTGTTAATTTTGGATAGAATGGCAACTTTAAAAGTTGTATAGATGATGAGTTTTCTTTTCTAGACATGTCTGTGAGGGAAAGAAGTCTTTGTTGGGAAAAGAAAATCTTCTAATTTTATGTTCTAATAACATGAATTTGTTATTTGGTCTAGCTTCAGTAAAAAATGTTTAAACCTCTAGGCTGTCATCAGTATCAAGACAATTTCATTCTTCTTTCTTTCCTTAAACTTTGCTCACCAGTTTGTAGTAGCTTATTAATTGAAAAACTCTGCATTTATAAATACCAAGAAGGGAATTTTGAATCTGTGCAGATTTTATCCAAAAGATTGAATTCAAATATACAGTTCTTTGCAGATGTGTCGAAAGAGTAATTAGGACACATGAAAATTATAGTTAACATCTGATTCATCTTAGAGACCATCTTGTATATCAAGTAATTTAACCATATAAACTTACATTTTAAAATGATTTTCTAAATACAACTTTAATGTTCCTTTTAGTGTTTAGTGTTTAGCTCTTGAGGAGTTTCATTTTATAATTTGTATGATGTGACACTGAAATCTCATATGCTTTGATAAAGACAAATTTCGAAAACGAGTCGAATAGTTCTGATTACACACTGTGTAAACTGCGATTTCTAATACCTCACTATATCCTAACGCCTTCAGTGATAGGCTGTACCTTTTCTTTTGCCCTATTAATAAAATATTTAACCCTTGGAGATATTAGATATAATAAGCTTTGCTAAATGTATGTCCCTTTAGGAGGGAATATACCCTGTCTTAAATATATAGCTAGTATTGGTTGACTAGACCTGTTGCTTTGTCATTTTTAGTCTAAACAGTTCATATTTGTTCCTAGTTTTTAATATTCTCAGATATGTGTTTGTGTCTCCACAGACGGTGTACTTGATCTGTCCACTAAGAAAAGTCCATGTGCTGGCAGCACTTCCCTGAGCCATTCTCCAGGCTGCTCCAGTACTCAAGGGAACGGGTAAGGGAAAATACTAGTAGAATTTCACAGTTTTTTAGGGGACAGTTTATCAAAGATTGGTGAAAATCTCCTTTATATGTTTTAAAAATTAATTCTTCAGAGTAACACTGTTATAAGTAGGCCTTTAGTAAATTACTTAGTCCATTGATCAAGTAAAAGCACAGTCTGTGAAGTCCATAATTGACCAGCGTAGATCAGGTTTGCCAAGTTAGTACAAATAGTAAATGATTGAAAATATGGCAAGAATGTCTTGGGACTTTTTGTTGTTGAGTATTTGGGAGTGGGAAACCCAGTCTAAATAATTCCAGAGTTCAGATGTAAAGGCAGTATTATGTGCGCTGAAGTTGTTGAATGAAAATTGGGGTCCAGTATTTTACTTAGTATGTCTAATGAAATGTGCGGGTATGTGGGGGCCGTTCGTTTTTTTCTTGTTTGTTTGTTTTGGTTTTGTTTTAATTGTTGATTTGAACTGCAGTTTTAACTCTGTGTGGCAGTTCAGAAAACGTAATTGTATGTATTTTTTGTTTTTTAAGTGGTTAAGACTGTAGATGTTGGGAAAATCCTCTTATGCTATCAAGACATTATATGCTCAGTTTTGATAACTCTTAGCAGATGAAAGTGAATTTTCCCACCACTTAGTTTTATAGTGTAAGAATTATCTTAATTCTCACTCTGCATGTACATAGAAACCATTTAGAAAAGCCAGATATTAATGAAGACATTTAAATGCCACATTGGGAACTAATTTCCATAAAATTGTGTTACCAAAAATCAACTTCATTCATGAAAAATCACTTTGGTAAGCTAAATTAGGTAATATTCAGGTGTATTAACTTTTTAGAATGTCAACATAGGAAAGAAAGTTGTTTAGTTGTTAAAGCAATAAGTACACACTAAATGGACTAACCTTTTTTTCAACTTACTCTTTACCTTCAAATTGAAGGATTCCTTTACTGACTTCTAAAATGCTGCCTTTATTTTCTCTAAAATTCCATCATTTTTCCTTTTCTCTCCTCCTTTATTGTCTAAAATTAACTTCTTAATTTAATGCAGTTTGCATAGTTTACTAACCTTTTTTCTTAAGCCCTCCTTTTCATATAGTTTATACTAGATATAAGTCCTTGTGGTCCCAAATCATTGAATTCCATTTTTATATATCAGAAAACTTGGATTGTGTAATTGAGGACACATGTAGGAGAAGCTTAAGTGTGGTTTGTATAAATGAATCCCTCGCCTAAGATTTACTTTAAACTTGGCCACCAACTCCATGTATTATGTGGTTGAAGTTGCTGTGTTTATCCATGGAAAAAAAGTGTTTTTTATGTGGTATCGTTTTCTGGAAGACAAATGCACCAATAGATTGCCCATCTTTTAGTTGACTATTCATTGTTATCTTTATTATGTTTTATACTGATAACACAGGGTCCCTGTAGACTTCTGGGAGAACATAGCTGGTTTATCATTTCTTCAGAGTTCCACATTTGTGGCTAGTAAATGTAATTATTCCCCTTGGGTGTGCTTTACCAGTTGCCAGTTTTATCAGTGATAATCTTTATACCTTGTGAAAAATGGGAACTTTATGAATTAACTTTGTGTAAGTAATTGACTTTTTAAACATTATTTGAAAGTTGTCCACTTACAATTTCAAAATTGATGTTTGGTATTTTAAGAAGAGACTATTTTAACTAAAAAAAAACTGCTTTAAAATTGTTTATATACCTCTGACAGTAATTATTTTGAGTAGAACTTAAGGAACAACATTTGGGGAAAATAAAGGGAAGTTCTTTAAAGATTGGACTATTTCAAATGGAAAAATAGTGGTACTCATATGTCTGCAACTGATAGTGTTTAAAATGAAGATGTGGTAAGTTAAAATGTGATGGGTATTTTGGTTGGGGTCCCACCCTCCCTTGGGGCTGATAGCCGTATTTTTTTCCCAAGCAAAATAAGAAATGTTATTTGAACTTGTTTGGTTTTTTATAATGAATATCAGCTTGTTTGTGGGATAAATGAACGATTATCTATGGGTTCCACCAATGTAAATGTTTCCAGTTTTATAGCTGGTTGTCATGAATGTTGAATATGTTGCATTAAAATAAATAATTTGGCTTACTCTTTTATTACTGTACTTGTTTAGTGGTAACGTCACATTGGTAACACAATTCTGTGTAGATCTATGGAGACTCGATGATTACTTTGTAATTAATAATTAAGGTACTATCTTCAGACAGTTGCGCGAAACTTTTTCTCCGAAAATTTGTGAACCCAACCAGAGACCAGCTGACAGGTTTAATTTTTCTTTGCCCAAAAAGCTCCTGGTTTTTTTTTTTTTCTTTTTTCCTTTTTCTTTTTTTGTGAACAAGTTTTAAAACTAACTGCTGAGACCATTTTTTTTTTAATTTTAGAGAAAAATAAATAAATAACACAAAGTGATGTTACCCAAGCAAGGCCTTCTAATAAAGGAGTGGTCCCCTCACCCATCCCTCCCTACCTGTGCAAGTCCTGCTCACATCAGTTTCCTTCCATCCAATTAGGCGACCTGGGAGACCCAGCCAGTACCGCCCAGATGGACTTCGGAGTGGTGATGGGGTACCTCCAAGAAGCTTACAGGATGGAACCAGGGAAGGTTTTGGACACTCCACATCACTCAAAGTTCCATTGGCTCGATCCCTGCAGATTAGTGAAGAGCTACTGAGCAGAAACCAATTGTCAACAGCTGCCAGCCTTGGGCCATCTGGATTACAGAATCATGGACAACACTTAATATTATCCAGGGAAGCCTCTTGGGCAAAACCACATTATGAGTTCAACCTCAGCCGAATGAAGTTCAGGGGAAATGGTGCACTCAGCAACATCAGTGACCTTCCTTTTCTTGCAGAAAACTCTGCCTTTCCAAAAATGGCACTTCAAGCAAAACAAGATGGAAAAAAGGATGCGAGCCATGCATCTCCTGTAGATTTAAAGATACCACAAGTTCGAGGAATGGATCTTTCTTGGGAGTCTCGCACTGGTGATCAGTACAGCTATAGCTCTTTGGTAATGGGTTCACAAACGGAGAGCGCGCTTAGTAAAAAGTTAAGGGCTATTCTTCCAAAACAAAATAGAAAAAGCATGCTAGATGCTGGACCCGATTCTTGGGGCTCAGATGCTGAGCAGTCTACCTCTGGACAGCCATATCCCACATCGGATCAAGAAGGAGACCCTGGCTCCAAGCAGCCTCGGAAGAAACGAGGGCGTTACAGACAGTACAACAGTGAGATACTGGAGGAAGCAATCTCAGTGGTTATGAGTGGAAAAATGAGTGTTTCCAAAGCTCAGAGTATTTATGGGATTCCCCACAGTACACTGGAGTACAAAGTAAAGGAGAGGCTGGGCACTTTGAAAAACCCTCCAAAGAAAAAGATGAAATTAATGAGGTCGGAGGGGCCAGATGTTTCTGTAAAGATTGAATTAGATCCCCAGGGAGAGGCAGCACAAAGTGCAAATGAAACAAAAAATGAGTAGGAATACTGTAGAGTGCCAATTACTGTACAAACTGGGTGAGCACTACTGCATTGTTCAGCTATCATTGCTTGCGCCTGACTTCATTTACTGTGACACTTGTTTCTTTGCAGATTTTGCATTGACTTGTGTATACAGAGGTGAAAGGTGCATTCTGAATGTTGCATATTTTAAAATTTTCATGTGCAGTATGGCTCGGGATATTGTTTGGCCTTTTGCATGTTTCTCTACAAAAGAGAATTGAGTTACCTCACAGAGAACAGATACATGGAAGTGGACTCCTTGCCTGTAGAGCCTGCATGCTTTTCTTTCTTTTTTTTCTTAAGTTATATTTGCCTTTATTTAAAAAAAAAAAAAAAAGGAAAAACCCCCTTTTAGAAACCACCTCTGTCATACTGGGAGCTTTATCGTTACAAATTGGAAAGCCATCTTATAAAATCATTCATGTTTCTCTTCTACAATTCAACTAATTGAAGGATTAAACTAAGGAAAAATTCTAAGAACAATGAACCTTGGAAATTTGGTTATTCAATGATATGTAATTATTTAGGTCAATTTACGTTTTATGATTTTCTTCTCGCTATTAAATTTACTTAACAAATCAGCAATCTATTTAGTGCTCACCCAGAGGGAAAGGAGGTGGAAAATGTGCACACACTACCTTCAGAAATGCTTTGATTGATTACTTTGTAACACTACCTTTGCTGTAATTTTATTTGGGGGATTTTCTAAGGGTAGAATTTGGTCTCACCAACAAGTGAGGATATAGCCTTATCTCATGGAGGACGAGCTCCGTTCTTACTCAGGAGCAGTCAGGGTACATTACATAAAACAGTAGAGGATGCCTCATTTTAACAAACTAAGTTTCTTTGTGTTCTTAAAACCTTTTACAGATTTGATCATGTGCTAACTAACGACCGGATGTCGTTGCAGCAACTCGTTTAAAGTATTCAAGATCTGTTTATTGGGGAAAGGGAGAAGTAAGGAAAGAAGTGTGTTTAATTATAATATTGCAAAAGTGGTATCTAGATTTTACAGCCTCAGTAGTCTGCCCCTAAATACCCACACGAATGAAGGATCCATGTTTGTGGTGAGAGAGAAAAATCCACAACCCCAAAGTAACCTAATATGATTTAGGTTGCATTTTACATCTAATGATAATTCAATCAGAAATCAAGCTCAGTAGAATTTCTTTTTTAACCAATCCAACTACTAGTACTAGGGGGTTGTTTTTTAGTTTTTTTTAAATTTGTTGCTTTCAATTTTTCTTTTTTTCTTTATTTTGGCATCCTGTGTAATATCCCTTTCTTAACTTTTTCTGATATTTAGCTGATTTTTATGGTTGTTTAGCACACAGTTCAGGACTTTTCAGATCATTATTTATATAAGCACTCCTTAAAGAACATCTAAGCGGTTTTTGAGATGGGCTTTTCAAATTGTAGTAACTACATTTGGAATATTTTCTAAAATTTTTTGCAAGAATAACTGATAAAGCCCATGAAATTTAATTTTGCATTGTAACCAGATTAAAATTACTGTTTGTGCAAAACAAAATCCATACCACATACCACACCCTGTCTAATCTAATCTGCTGAGAAAAGTGGTCAGGCCCTTCTAAATGCTTAACCAAAAACAAAAAGGCATTGGAGTTTTTGTGTAAAATAAAATCAAACATGGAGCATTAAATTGAGGCTGATGATTTCCGATGGATACTAACAGTTTGAAGAGAAGTAGATCCAGATATTCCCAAGGCGTAAATTCTTGCCTGGCAACTTTGGAGCAGTTAATTAGGTTAAGGACAGTTTTCCCTCAGCAACGTCTGGTTCAAAGGTTAGGCACACCATTGCTGTTATTAAAATACATGCACTGCTCATTCTGGACAATAGCCTGGGCTTGGGTTCTTCTTTTGGTTGGTTATTTTGTGTAGCAGTTTAATCCATGGATGACTGAGCCTGTTTCTTCTTAGCTTTCTAGTCTTCTCAACAGAAAAAGCAGCTTGGGTTCAGAGCAGTATATGACTGCAATATTTTCTAGCCTAGCTAGAAGTTGCAATAAAAATATTTTATGAAATGTATGGTTTTCATCTGCAGTTGAAGGAAGTTGTAGAAAGTTTGCTGAAAGCAAAGGGCTAAGCTTGTGAAGGAATGCCTCCTTTGTTCCACACTCAGTAATTTGTCACAATTAATTGCAGCCATGGTACCTTTTTGCATGATGTTTGGGGTAGTTGGTAGCCCAAATTGCTGCAAAAAAGTCCTTTGAGCAATTAATTTGTGTTTGCTTTTGTCCCCTCTCAGAAAGGCGTCATTAAAGGCCCATTTAAAAATCTGGCCCTAAAAGTTCAACTTTGTAGTTTAACTGTTCAGAGAGGTTTAATCCTGTGTGGTAGT
Source organism: Cryptoprocta ferox (assembly GCA_028646485.1). Taxonomy (NCBI): domain Eukaryota; kingdom Metazoa; phylum Chordata; class Mammalia; order Carnivora; family Eupleridae; genus Cryptoprocta; species Cryptoprocta ferox. The sequence continues at coordinate 52,242,737 of CM053561.1, forward strand.
CTATACAGTGATGTATGAGTTGAGTTATGTAAATTTTGTCATTGTAGTGTACATGGAGTGATCATTTTACTAACATAAATATTTTCTATGTGTGTTTCAGTGGATGACAATCGAGCAGCAGAAGAATGGTGTGCCTACCCTTTAATGCTGCAGTTTAAATAAGAGAACTTGTATTGTGTCATTTCAGATTGTAGGCTGAGAGTTGTAAATAGTGAAAATTTGAGTACTTCTATTATTTGTTTTGGTTAGAAAGTGAATTTAAAAACAAACCAAACTCTAAACTTTCTCAGATTAAAAGTCCTGAGACCTGAAGATTGTAATATTCATGTCTGTGAAGCTTTTAAACATTACACTTGAGATCAGTCATGACTCGATATTCAGGTAAATTTTCTTTTCCAAGAAGCTTTTGAATAAGCATATTTCCTCCAAAGGTCGGTCGGTCTCTCTCTTTTTTTTCTTTTTGAGTGTAGATTATTTTAAAGCACTAATTGCATTACATTGGTAACTGCAATATAAAATAGCCATTATTGTTTTGTGAAGCATGGTTGAAATTAGATAGCGGTCCCTTTTAAATTTCATGAGCCTCTCAGAAAAAAAAAATCTTTAAAAAAAATACAGAAAGCTGCTGAATATTTCAAAAGATATATATTTTACCTTATTGTAGGTTTTGTAAAGTTAGTTTGTAATATTCAGGTGCACTTTTAATGTTAAATTTTGTGTTCAGAGTTCCATTATACCATGTATTTCTTGGAGGTGGCTCGTCACATGGCTGGCTGTCAGTCTTGGTGCCGCAGTGATCTTTTAATATTTGATTTCTCTCTTAATTTGCCACTGTTCTGTATTGGCACTTTCAGTGTAGATATTCTAGTTTGGGGACATCCTCATAAATGTGTAATAGAGATTGGTCTATTCGCATGCTTAATTTCTGCTAATCAGAGTTTTGCATGGCCCAAACAACAGTTGACCATTTTTATGGTATGGGAAAGTATAGTTCACAGCTGTCTTTGTCACAAAAGCCTTTTCTTCTCTCATTTTCCAGTAGTCAGATGATGGCATTACTCAAACTATATATTACTCAAATTAATGTTAGGAGATAATGTATTGAAAATCAGTTCTTGTATTTTTTACGAGAGGACATTGATATCTTTGAATGGATAAGCTATGGCACTATAAAGTCAAAAATACTAATAATCCTGTGGAAGGATATCTAGTTGGTAATTTTATCATTAGCTTTCTCATTTCTCAGACAGTAGAGTCATGAAGCTTGACAATAATGTAATGTACTATATTACTTCGTTCAGTAGGCTTTCAGGTGACTCTGAACTCTGTGATGAGCTATACACTTTTTTCTGTTCCCCAAATACCATGAAGGACAAGGTCTCTCTTTCAAGAAACATAATTTATATTTGTGTATAATACTTTTTAATATTAAGTTTGTTGTTACTCTGAAGTTTAGGTGTTGCTTGAGAAACCTTTGCTGCAGCAGATCACGAATATGAGTAAGGCTTTGTGTGATAATAGGGTCCTTATGTGAAGTTAATTACTGTTCAGTTCTGGTGAGCAAGCTCAACAAGTGTGAAGTGTGTATTAGCTTTATTTGGTACACTTTTACTTTACAATATTGAAGTGCTTTTAGAACTCTGGTTATCTTATAAAAACCATTACCTCAACCAATTGGCATTTTCATTCCCCAACATTTTACCTGAGCTATACTATGAGCTATATGGGATCAGATAGTGAAACAATAAGGCACAATGAGAAGTTCAGTTCCCAATTTTCTGGAGAGAACTCTAAATTAGACTAAAAATGACTACCTGCAAAGGCCTGTATCATAACTACCTTCTGTCATTAGGCAGTACTTAGCAACCTTTGAGCTGCTAGTGAGTTATGTGTTCTCCCCCTGTCCAAGTAAGCACATGGTGCAAGGCCTGGTTCTAAGCCTTTGTGATTCTCTTACATTTCATTGACCCATAATAGTGAAGCTTGGATTCAGTTAGTTATTTTTGTAAAACATATTAATGAGTCAGCCCAATGTCAGAACCTGAAATTATTTTGAGTAGTTACAGCAGTTTTGAGACAGTTTGGTGTCATTTTCTTTAACAGCTATTGTTCTGGTAGGTTTAATTTTGAAACCACATATTTTTGCTTTTGTAATTACTCTTTCTTTAACTAAATGCTAGGAGTTGTTTTTCTATGAACCACCCTTTTCTGAATATTCAGGTTGCTGTCATTGGTGATAGAATATGGCAATAGACTGAATTGCTCCACTTAATCTTTTATAGAAGACATTGAAAGTTATAGGTTAAATTTTGATTTTCATGAAGATATCAAAAATTGTTTTCCTTGTTAACTTTCCATTGTAATTAGGTCTTCATTTATACTCTGGTCAGGCCAGTGTTACTAAAAACATAATGGCTTTGCCCAAATGGCCCATTTAGGAGATTATTAAGGTATACAGGAGATTTAAAAAAAAAAAAAAAAGTCGATTGCTTTCAAACTCTACTGAAAAGGATAAAGACTATAATTCTGGTACAAGGAATGCAGACCTCCAAAGTCCTCTTCGTTTTTTGTACTCATTCCATCCTTGAGACTTGTAGGATTTGTGAACATGGTGACTGATGGGAAAATAGAGGGAATTCTTTGCATTTCCTCTGTCTCTTGTTCCCAGATAAACTCACAGTTGCCTTTTGCAGACATTAGCCTTGTAGCTGTGCGCCCTAAGTGTTGTGAAGGAGATTGGGGGAGGGGGTGAGAAGTAGAATGGGAAAGTATGTAGACTTGTGAAGAGGCTAAAGATTCTGTACTAAGATACTAACAAATGAGTTGCAGGATAAATAATATGATAAAGTTGGGCCACCTTCATTTGATAGAAAAATCTTTTAGATCGTTTGAAAATGAGAATCAAGGCTAATTAATGTTGATTTGCCAATAAAACATGAGTTAATCCTGCAACTGTTTGGGGGTTAATTTTAAGGTTTCCAGTTCATTTAGAGCTGTATTGGTAAAAATGCTGAAAAACAAGCACTTTTAGTTAATCATCGATTTATTGGATGTAGCAAGTATTATAATCATAATATTTAATCTTTATAGTTTGAGTATGGAAATGAACCCTTTACCCCATCTTGAACTGTCTTTGAACAGATTCAAGGTGATCTTTTCAACACTGGAAATGACCCTACACACATACCAAAAAAATCTAAAGCAGTAAGACATATTTGAAGATCCATACCTCTTAGACTTTTTAGATTTGTCTTGGGAAAGAATTTATGAACCTATAACCAGTATTAGTGCAGTCTTGGGTTCCTTGTTCTGCATAATTGCACCCTTTCTCAGGTATGTCCTGAAAACATAAATTTTAAAATAATCTCTTTAGAGATTAGATTCTCAGTGGATAGTGTGTAAGGGGACTGGGGGAGGGGGGTGGGGGGTTGGACACAGGACACTGACACAGTAGAGCAGGGATTTTTAACATTCAATAGCCAAATAGAATTTCAATCTAGAATATTTTTACCCCCTCAGAGTAAGTGAAACAACATCTATTATTTGGTAAATACCCGGTGCTACACTCCTAAAAGTCTTTTTCATCCAGGTAACTTTTTTTTTTCCTGCTTGGTGGAAGGGTATGTAGTAAACTTTACTGTCACTAGGAAAGCACTTGTCCGAAATGTTTTAAAGTACTAGAAAAGGGATAATTCAGCACTTTTTCTGTTACAACACTAAAGTCTTAATTTATCTTCAGAGTCTTAGGTACTGTAAGTTTTTATTAGCGTGATTATTTAAAAATATAAAAAGCATAACTACATAATACGGGGTCAGATCACATTTATATAAATAATTCTTGTCTTATTAAAAAAAAACAACATTCTGTACTTTTACAAGCAATTCCAAATGATTGCCTCACTTTTCCCATTTCATTAAGCATTTCAGGCTTAAGAATTTGGAATTTGAGAGGAGGTGAGGGGAAAATTCCCCTACATGAAAAATTGTGTCAGACCATTTTTGAAAAATAAATCACTAGGAAAATGGGTAGGGATTCTCTCTCCCTTTAAGTCTTCAGGGAATGAGCAGTATTTAGAATCTTTGGCTGAAATTCAAGCCTTTTTACTGTGTAAATTTTTAATATCAATTCACTGACATGCTTTTTACATCAGAGGACTGAAAATGGATCTTAATGTTTTTAAGTTGTGGAAGGGTATATTTCTAAAATGAGGGGGGGATAATTAACTAGGTTAGTATACCAGCATTAGTAAGTTTAAGGAATTTTAGTATGTAATAGCAAAGTGTTTGATTAAAAGTCTAATCCTATATTGCTAGTCAAAATTAGTTACATTCTGATCTAGGAAAGATAATAGTCATTGGATATTGATATGCTGTGCTGTCAGAAAACCAGACTAAGATAGAAACCTTTATCTGACTCCCACATGTTGCTTGTTCTGATGGGATGTAAACTTTACAGCAGCTTATTGCTGCTTTGAGAAGAAATGTATAAACTATACATTTGGAGTGTTTGCATATAATTCTTTATAACCTCCACTTTAAACTGTCAGACATTGGTATTTTATCAGTCCACACTGTTAAATAAAACTAATGTTCTTAGGAATCCAACTTGTACACACTGTTTAAAAACCCTCAGGGACAGTTTACACACTATTCTCACTCAATTCAGGTACTTTGATGCTATTCTTAAACCTAACAGTGACTTGTATTTTTCTGTTTTGCTTTTATTTTGACGTGCTGGTAGCACATCTTTGATGAATGTCAACTTTAAAAACTCAGTTCAGGTATCCAGGTATAACTCAGCCAAACAGATTTTAAAGCTGCATATAACTCTCCAGCACACGGTGCCTCACACTCTTATAGTGGCATTCTATATATTCAGTTATTACTACTGAGCAGATAATATGGGGGTTCCTGTTAACAGTGTATTTTAAAAAATGTGCATAAATGTATAACCAGCACATGTCTTACACACACACACACACACACACACACACACACACACATACAGTTAAACTATATATTTTTAAATGCCACTAATAGCCAGCACAATTAAATGACATTCCTTGCTGCTTCTGTGAACTGTAACAGATGCAGTTCCTCCTCAATGTGGCTCTTGCTTCTTCACCACACTACTACTAAATTCAAGCACTGGTCCTTGGGTATCTGACCTCTACATTCTAGTTTATGCAATGTCTTTAGAGAATTCTGTGCACTGGCCACTGTGATGGAACCATTGGGCCAGGAGTGCTCTGAGTTTATTAGTAGTGATTCTGCCAAAGTTGGTGTGGTAACATGAGTATGTAAATGTCAAAAAATTAGCAGAGGCCTAGGTCTGCATATCAGCAGACAATTTTGTCAGTATATTTTGTAGCCTTGAATTCCTCTGTGACAAGTTTCGAATGATGTGAAGGTCTAATTCCAGTGTTTTAGTCCTTTGCATCTTTAATGTTAAGACTTGTCTACTAGAGGTCTTTATTCTTTAAGACTCCTTTTGTTTTCTACAGTATTATCTGTGGTTAACAAAATAGATTATTCCTCTGCTTTAATATTTGATATCTTACATCTAAAAGGAACTCTCCATATATAAAACCCATAGCCTTTGAAGATACGGAAAATGGCATCTTTCAGATTTCTAGAACTTCAAGTGTCATGCAACAAAACAGGAACCCCCTTTACTCTTAAGGACCTCATTTCAATATACTGTTTACAGTTTGACGGAATTGTATAATTTAATATTTCTCTTGTACTGTAGTTTATATTTATTTACAGATTTTTTTTGTACTGTGTGATTTGAACTTTTTGTTCCTTGCTATGATCAATGTTTATGTAGTAGAGCACTTATGATCACAAATTAAGTTTTTTGGTTTGATTGCACTACATTAAATTTTTTAATGCAGTTCTGATTTTTGACTGGACTAAAATAAGCTGTGTCTTAATGTATGTGATGAGTACTTAAAACTTTAATCCATGTGGTCCCCTTTTTTTTTTGCATTGTATGTCAAAAGCGCTAGTTCTTTCGTGCATGTGTAAGATTTAATGGTTCCATTGTATTATTTGACCATGACATTTTGGAGAAACATTCCCAGCTGTAATGTTGTGTATGGTAGTTCTCACTGGATGCTAGACTTTTCAAAACCACTATTCTTCTAATAAATTTTGTTGTGAAAAGCTGTTTTAAAAGCTTGGTTTCTACTTCTTAAGAGTTTATCGCTTTATTAAAAGGCCATAGAAGGGGTAAGATTTCAACATGTACTGTAAATGTACATGGTAATTGAAGTTGGTAATTTTTTATGGTAAATTCTTCCTAGATTATCTCTTAGATAGCTAGAAGTTGCTGCTTCAAAACTGTGCTTCAGTATTTGGGTGCTGCACTGCCTTGTAACTCTGTGCCTTTACTAATTTGATACTCCCCTACCTCAGTTTTCTTCATTTGGATTATTCACTTTAAAAGGTTTTTTCAACTAAACAAGATACTGTATATATTGATGTTTTCATGATACCTGCTTGCTGGGCTTGATCCTTCATAATTTTCTCAAGAGTAAAACTTTATGCTGGAATTGCTTGATAAAAATAATGATTTACTAGCTTCTGTTTGCTCTTTTCTTGAGGCACAAGTATGAAAACAACATTGTCAATCAGTTGAGGTTATTACAGTAGTTCTGATTCTTGGGAGGATGCTGGTATTTCTTTTTATCTGAGCAAAATAAAGCACATATGTTGCTCAACATTGATATTGTGGGTTTTAGAAAGTAGGTGTATACAGCAGTTCTGTATTATTATAAAGTGATTTCTGTTGTAAAGTGGTGAGGGGAATTATAGTGATAAAGATTAGAAATGGTATAGCAAAGTATTTGAGAAAGCTTTTTCCAGCTTGTGTGATATACATGTAATTAATGTAGGTTGAAGTGATTTCTGATCATTCCAATGGCATTTTATATTTAAAAATGATGCTGTTGGTAGTTGCTTTAGATTGTCTTAATATTTTTATTTTTACTTTTATTTTTTTTTAATATTTTATTTATTTTTGAGAGAGAGAGGCAGTGTGAGCAGGGGAGGGTCAGAGAGAGAGGGAGACACAGAATCTGAAGACAGGCTCCAGGCTCTGAGCTAGCTGTCAGCACAGAGCCTGACGCAGGGCTTAAACCCACAAACCGTGAGATCATGACCTGAGCCGAAGCTGGACGCTCAACCGACTGAGCCACCCAGGCGCCTCTAATATTTTTAAAAGTTTGTTTTTTAAAGTTTTATTTATGAGAGAGTGCATGCGTGTGAGCATGATTGGGGGAGGGGTAGAGAGAGAGGGAGACGAGGATTTGAAGTGGGCTCTGCTGACAGCAGAAAGCCCAATGTGGGCCTCGAACTCCCAAACCATGATGAGATCGTGACCTGAGCTGAAGTCGGACACTCAACCGAGCCACCCAGGTGCCCCTTAATGTTTGTTTATTTTGAGAGAGAAATCGCTCGTGAAGGGGAGGGGCAGAGAGAAAGGGAGAGAGAATCTGAAGCAGGCGCCATGCTGTCAGCACAGTCTGACTTCGGACTCCATCCCACAAACCGTGAGATAGTGACCTGATCCGAAATCAAGAGTCAGACGATTAACCTACTGAGCCACCCAAGCGCCCCTTAGTTAGTGTAGTATTTCTGTCTTCTTTCTTTGGCTATTTCTGCTTTTTGGTCTGACGTTTATAAATTTGGAAATTTTGTTGGTACATTGGGTTCATTTGTTCTCCTTACTCAGTTATGACACATGTTTATAGAACATTTTTCTGGAAACCTAATTATTACTTCTTTGTAAATTTTAAAGTTGTGACTACTTGTTTCTTGCCATTATCCATTCCAAATGGGTGGTCAAATCAATATAGTTAGGATTATAATCTAGCATTTCAGAAGTGAATTTATTTTAGTGATCCTGTCTTTAAATTGATATTTGGCTCCCCCATTATATTTTTAGAAAGGACTTATTCCTTCTAACCCAGAATTTTCTGATTCTGTTGATACTTCGAAATTAATTCAAGTGACTCTCTGTCTTAAGGTGTAGGAATCAGGGAAATGAAGTGGAAAAAATGGAAAATGGTATAGCTTTCTGCCATTTCCTGAGTTGTGTATATGTTATTTTTTCCATACGAACTGTTCCTTTCACTAGAGATTTGTATTGAAATGTAAAAACATGTAACTAAGTCATATGGTACTAGATTTCATCGCTGAAATGACTGAAAAATCTTTTTTTAAGAGAAAGTATTAAGTAACATGATCGATAACTTACTGTATTCTGAGTGTACCCTTTATCATTATTTGCTTCTAGTGGCAAGCATTTAGCACAGAATTTTATTAATCCTATTCAACTTATAAGTTATTGGACTTTTGCTTTTTGGGGAAGAAATGGTAATATATCAAACTGCATTTACAACTGGAGTAAAAAAGCCTTTTTTTCAGAGGTTGGTGGAAAGTTCTCAAAACATTATTTTGAAAGACTTGTCAGTATATATAGTTAATAGTTTAAGCCATGATTTGGTTAGAGCTCAGCTTGGAAAGTAAGAACTTGGGGAATAAATAAAAATATATAAAAATTCGTAAGAAATCTTGAGTCTGGACCTTTTTGTAGGCATGTAAAAATACTTTACTATGGTTTATTGACTGATAGTTGTAAGATGTTAATTGTGCTCTTGCCATCCTTATTTGGTCAGCAATATGAAGTGATCAGGGATTATTTGGTACTTTAAATTTCTGTCAATTTGGTATTCTAGAAGGGTCACACATGTTTTCATCTGTGAAGTCTGAGTGGTAGCCTGAATGCTGTTTAGGCCTCATTTCAACTCTAAATTCTATTAAGAATGCAATCATCTGGGCGCCTGGGTGGCTCAGTCGGTTGGGTATCCAACTTCGGCTCAGGGCATGATCTCGCGGTTCGTGGGTTCGAGCCCCGCGTCAGGCTCTGTGCTGACAGCTAGCTCAGAGCCTGGAGAGCCTGTCTTCGGATTCTGTGTCTCCCTCTCTCTCTGACCCTCCCCTGCTCACGCTATCTCTCTCTCTCTCTCTCTCTCTCTCTCTCTCTCTCTCTCTCTCTCTCTCTCTCTCAAAAATAACCACATTAAAATTTTTTTTAAAAATGCAATCTTCTATTAAATCTAAGATAAATACACTGATTTTATCTGTTCTAACATTGTGAAATACAGTAGCAACCCTTATTGAAGTATAAGGTATAAACCTTATACATATCTTTTCATTGTACCTTTTTCTAAAGGAAAAGCAGATAGAACTGGATCTCATTTTAAATGCTTTTTATTTAAGACAAGTCTTATTTTTTAAAGTTTTTATTATGAACTGTATGAATGTGATACTTTTATAAATATAAGATATGTTCATTTTAAGGTATTTATAATTATAATCTGTTTTAAGAATGCAGATGCCTGGGTTCTACACCAGGTCCACTGAATCAGTTCGTAAGAGTGAGGCCGGAACATATTTTATATTTTCAAAATGTTAACAAATGATTTTTTTTGGTTTGGGTGTTTTCTTTTTGTATTTTTATTTTAAGTTTATTTGCTTTGAGAGAGAGAGCAAGAGTGAGTGGGGGAGGGACGGAGAGAGAGAGTGAGAGAGTGAGCGAGCATCCCAAGAGGTTCAGCACTGTCAGTGCAGAGTCTGATGTGAGGCTCAAACTCATGAACTGTGAGATCGTGACCTGAGCTGAGGTCACGGACTGAGGTTAGTCAACTGAGCCACCCAGGCTCCCTTCTTTTTGTATTTTTTAAAATTTATTTATTTAGTAGATCTTTTTCTAATCATGGCAGAGACACACAACAAAATTTACATCTTAAGCATTTTAAGTATACAGTTCAGTAGTGTTAAGTATATTCATACTGTTGTGACCATAGCAAGTTTTGATTGACCCACCGATTAAATACTGTTCATCCCGTTCTAGTCTTTCAGTTTTTTTTTTAAATGAAAAACATGGAATGTGTGGTGTTTAAGGAATCTGTCCTTGCATAATGAGTTGCCTCTAATACTCATGACTCCAAACCATTACACAGATGTGTGTGCCACTTTGGAACTTTTTACTCAACCTCAGAATGTGAACGAGAGCTTTTATCTGCTGACTTTTTCTTTTAGATTCACTTTTAATTAAATCTCAAGTATTAAGTTAGTTTCACTCTTGAGAAGACTCACATTGCTTTTTTAGAGAATTAAATCTATGTTATGAAGTTACCAGTTAAGAAATTACATTAGAAGCTTATAAACTTCATTGTTAAATAGAAGTTAGCATTGTTGATTCGGTGCCAGAGGAGGGTGAATCTTGAAGAGTAGGTAAGGCCTAGAGAGGACAGGAGAGAATCTCTCAAGTGACATTTGACAGGCCTGGTTTAAAGTGCCATCCCTTCAACATTCTTCATATGTGATCTTGAACAAGTTACTGGGACTTTCTGAGCTTCAGTTTTCTTATCTGTAAAAGGAAGCTTATACTACCCACCTACCTCAGACATTTGCTGTGAGACTCACATGAGATTCTGTATGTTAAATACTTGGTACTTTGTCAGGCTCTTTGCAAATACAAAAAAAAAAAAAAAATGGAAGGAGTGAGAGCATCTGGCAGGAGGTAATGTAGCGCGTGGGGCAGGGAAAGGGAGAAAGTCCTATTGAAAGTTGTAGAGGAAGCCATTTGTATTGATTAGAACTTTGAAAGAGGCAGGTAAGTCTGTAGTACACAGGGACACTGGGCAGCCAGTCTTGTTTTAACTCCAAAGACATAAAATGTTGGAACTGTGATTAAAACCAGGAATGCTGCTTTTCTACAATTCTTGGTGCTGTTCAAGGGCAATATTGTCAAACTATTAGTCATTCTTTGTTTCTTTTCAAAGACTAGAAGTTGTTTAGAAAGTAGGAGATGCGTAAGATTAAAAATTACAAAGCTGTGTAGAATTTATCTGCATTTCCATTGTACACTGATAGTCAAGGTTGAAAATTTTACGTGGCGTCGAATAACAAAATGTAAGAGCTAAGTGTTGGACTGTGAGGATGTGTGTGTGCATATGCGTTTAATCATCAAACTTTTAGCTTTCCAGTGAAAGAATTTGGGGAATCTTCTGCCAAAGATTTAGTAATTTTTAGTTATACTCTTCTCAAACTGGAGTTCTGAGCATTTCAAACATAGATCAGCTAGTACAGTTTAGAGGTGTTCATTCCAGCAAACATTAAATCGACTAGAAACATTTTTGCCAGGAAAACTTGGCAGTGTAGCTCTAGCTAGATAAAGATGGATTAAGAACATAACCAGGATAGCAGATTCTTATGAGGTGCTAGGAATTGGTGAGTCTGTGTAGACCAGTTTTTCAAACTGAATCAACAAATTGTGATTGTTAGTCAGTGGTAAGATCAGTTTAGTGGGTTCTAACCAACATTTTAAAGAGAAATAAAAGTAGAGTGCATAGCATATAATAAGGATAAATCCTCTTTCACGGAAATGTATGTCATACATACGCAAACTGGGATAGGTGTACTATGTCACTTTATAAAGTATTTCTTTTTCTGGTTTCCAGTCAAAACTCTAATAGCTTTGGAAGCCATTATGTAAACCATACCTTTTCATCCCGGTTACTCTGATACCTTGGAGAGCATACTAGCATCCTCCTGTGTTAGAAGGCTTACAGTTAGGAGCCTACACACTTTACTGTCTGACTTTCAAGATTCCCTTCTTCCTTTCCCTGCCTTGTTGATTTGAACTCATTCTTCTTTTTTCCTATGCTGATTTCAGTTCCCTCGAAAAATGTCTTAGTAAAATTATTTGTACTACATAATAATTTATTTGGTTATTCATTGCTTACTTATGCCTGAAATTATCTGAGCCCTGTGCTTTAGGCAGTGAATCTACTGACTTAAAAAGGACTTAGGTCCTGGCTCTAGAGAAGGTTCACAAACTAGTGGAGGAGATAGCCATGTCAATCATTATGTTACCATACAACGTAAGTGCTGTTTAATAATAATTTGAAGAAACCCAAAGCCATGAGAGCAGAGTAAGAAATGCCTAACATGGCCCCCAGGAGAAGGTGCCAGGAAGGATGGAGTAGGAGCAGTGGGAAATTGACAGAATTTTATGCAAAAAAAGTGATAAGATCAAATTTGGACTTTAATAAGATGGTAGTTCTGGATGATGTGAAGCAAAGTAAAATGAGAAACTAGTGTCAGAGAGCTTAGAATTATACTGTTCTTCAAGGAAAGATGAATCAGGGTAGTTGAACTAAATAGTGTATTGGAAGCAAGAGAAATGATACAACCTAAGAGTAAGGAGTGAGGTGTGTGTGCGGGTACATTTAGTTACATTTTGTCTTCAATATTTCTGAGTGAAACCTTGAATATACAGATGATTCTGCTTGGTGCATCCCACTCCAGCACATCTCCATTAGTACACTCAAGTTGCCAGAGAGGTGAAGTGTTCAAGAATGAGAAAGGACTTAATTCCAAGTGCACCCCAGAATGGTAGCTCTCAAAATGCTTGATTATCCCTACACATTAAATTTTAAAATTACAAACCTCCTCTAACACTCATGAGGTGAACAAATGATAAATGACGTTAAATTTTGTATAAGGTACCCTAGGAATCCTTTTATAAGGTTTTACATTTTACAAAGTGATCAGTTATTACTTAGGAATGCTATCATTGTGTCAGCTTTAAGTGATTTACTATATGACAGCAAAAGCAGAATTTTCCACTTTTAAGGCTTACGCCACAGATTTGTATGGTTTCAAGAATAGAGATTAAGAACCTCAAAGGAACATGAGAAAAGTTAGGATGTAGAGGATCCCCTAACAATCATGAAAAGCTTGGGATGCTATCAAATATCTACTGCTTATTGAGCAAATATAATCTGCTAGTCTCCCTCTTCACCCCAAAGGAAACCAAGAATATTTGTCGAAAACATACCACTATTTCTGGAGAGGAAAGAACATGGTGTTGGGATCTGTCATGTGAACTGTTAAATGTCCTCGTTTGTTTTCATTTGTGTCAGCTCCCCACGCCTCCTTTAGATCCCCCTGTGCGTACACACTGCCTTGAAGGTGGCGGTGTGGGTTTTGAGTTTATGGTTACTGTTATTATTGCTATTATTACAAAAGAAATACATTGCCATTGTAATGGGAATCTTGTCTGGATGCCAGGGAAGCCATGAACAGTGTTTGGCTTTGATGGGCCTTGACAGATTTTTTCCCCTTCATCCCCCTTTAAAAGAGCCCCATGATATGGTGCATTTTCTCTCAGGTGGGGAATGAGCACCTATTTTCTGCTTAAGCAGTGGTATTTTTCTAGTCCATTGGTGTGCTGCTCATTTAATTTGGGAATGAAAAGGCGATTTCCCCAAAGAACAACATATATTTTAATCCTCTGACTAAAAAAACAAAAAGAGAAATAGGCCAGTCTACTAGCTTGTCATGAGCTCTCATGTAATCCTGACCTTTTAAAATGTCAGTTCTGCTTTTACTATCCAGATCTCTCCTTACTCTGGCTTCGATAACTCAGGCTAATGACACACTTTTTCCGTTCAAAGCAGCCCAAGGCAGAGTCTGTCTTCTTCATCTGAAATTATATTATTTGCTAAAGTCTATTTCAAAGTGTTTTCTAAGAATTCTTAGTTATAGTACTCATTATATTAATAGTTTAGGTTTGTGCTGTCACCAAACCAGTATTTAGTTCTATTACTTAGGGATATTTCTTCCCTCACTTCCAGGAACTATTATTTTTTAATCCATGCCCCCCAGTCCAGAATCCCATGCCTTTCACTGCTTGTAAACCCTCCCTCCTTTTGTTTAAAATTAATACCCAAGTGTATTTGGTCTTACACACATAGTCTTACCTGAGATGATAGAAACAATTTATGGGAACAAAAACTATCAGATGTAAATAGTTTGACAGAAGTGTCTGTGAACTCATTACATTCCTGAGAGGAGATGAACACATTGGACTGTGTGTGGTGCTTAATGACCCTTTGCTCTGACTTCTAATTCACCAAGTAACTTTCTAATTATATTTTGGCTTCCTGAGTGCATTTGCCCATAGTGAAATGGATGAAAATATGTTAAATAGAATTTTCTTGATAATTATATTTTTATTTTAAAGAAATTTGACAATCTGGTTAAATTGAAAAGAAATAGAAGGGACAAGCCCTAAAAGGCTTCTCTCATATTTAGATCTACTCTGAATAATAGCCTTTTATCAGAGATATTAAACCCTGAGATACAGAAAAGCTAGCAAACTATGGCTTCCTGCTCAGTAAACACCCCCTGAAGCACCTCTTCTTCCCTCATTTAGATAATCATAATTTTTTGAACCTTTGTTCTGCCCTGCTTCTAGTCAACTTGGTTAGGAACATAGTAAACTTAGCTGTTACAGAGGGATTGCATGTCTTTTGTTTTAGATCAGTACTTCTTAATTGTTTTTCCACCTCACACCCGCACAAGATGCCATGTTGCCATCAGTGGTAGCCCTGGGTTTGAAAGCACACGCACGTGTGCGTGCATACACACACACACACACCCCTACTCCCCTACTCCCCTACTCCTTCTCCATGGTTCTGATATCTGGGGAGTGATCATTCTCCTTAATCCCGATTTTGAGAATTGCTTTTTCTATCCATCTAAATTCTATTTCAGAGAATTTGGATGTCAGCTACCTGGAAATCAGGTATTAAACTGCCTGATTTTAAGAGGTCACTTTCTCTTCTGTGATCTTCTGAACTTTATTTCTCAATGTTTCTTTGTCACCTTTATCTACTCTGCCCTTTTATGGTTTCTCCTAGTTCAGTTCTGTGGAAGGAAAACTTGGTCGTTCAATAGTTTAGAGGTTCAGCTGTACTGTACATGGCTTTTGGAAAATCTGCATGCCCAATGTGGCCCCTTCTCCTCCACTACATACACACATAAAATGTTGTCGTAGCCCTTAGAATATTCTTGTATCCAAGTATGGAAGATATACATATGTGAAATAGCCAAGGATTGATGCATTTCCCACTGCAGAGCGAGGACTTGTCAGTAGGCTTATCCAGGCCCTTAAATATACTTAACATTTTCCGTGCTCAAAGGACCAGAAATAAGGAATTAGAGAACATAGTTTCAGATTATTGTCTAGCAAAAAATACAGTTCTTAGCCTTGAAGGGAACTCAGGATGCATTTTTATGTTTTCTTGTATTTAAGTAGAAGAATCAAGCCAAATTAAAGTACATTTCTTAACTATTTGATCTACTCTGTCAAGTGTTGTCTCTAACTTTCTTCCCCCTCTGTTTTCCCAGGATTACCTTTTTCTGCTAAGATCAGCTCCCATCCAGACATCATTCAGTGTCTTTATTGCCCTTTTTCAGTTAAGAAGAATATAGTTTGGTCATCATTGATAATTGCATTTGCCATCAAGAGTTTTATTGGTAGTTAGCAGATATTGGAGAGACTACCTGAATTCATCAATCCCAAATTCTAGACTCTTAAAATTGTTGGTTCAGCCATCTGCCACATCTCCTCTGTTTGTTCTTTTACTCTAAGATAACCTAAGCATTGATGACCCACCATTTACATTAACCACAGGAATGCTTTTCTTTGGGAATTTAAGTATTGCAGTATTGACAAAGTAGGCCAGTTCAACTGTGTCTAACCTCTGATCTAGAAAAACATCATTGAGTAAATCATTACAGATAGGGTTGTGAAACAACACATCACTCTTAAACTGTGCATTTCAAAGTTTTTATGAATATTATCTTATCCTTTTACCACACCCTTAAGAATTAGGCATTGAGCAGAGGATAGAAAGACAAAGTGGTCAAGGTCATGCAGGCTATTTCTCTCCTGGGAGAGAAACTCAGAACTAATCCAGGGAGTTGGAAATCCAAGTTTTTCTCTTCTACAGCCCTTCCTCCCTTTTTACTAGTCCCTGGGATCTTACTACTCTTTAGTGGTGGTGAGGTATTTCTGATTGATAAATAATTTACTTAACTATTACTGAGTTCTGTTATTGAGCAGAAGAAACATGAAATCAAACAAGCGATTTCGAAATCTGTGATAAATTATTGTTCCTGTAAAGATCTTACATAGTGAGATGTGAAGGACATACCATGATACTGACTGTAATCACTGAACTAAAACATAGTGCTTTCTCTTCAGTTGAGTTGAGTGAAAGGGCTGCAGGACAGAAGCTTGCCCTTCTCTGGTTTACCTCCTTACTGCCTGAGAATATTCTGAGTCAAGGCAAATGCATATTTAGGCTCTATCATTTTTTCCTATAGGAAAAAATGGAATTACTGGAAGCAAAGATAAAGACTAGATGCTTAGGAGCACCTGGGTGGCTCAGTCGGTTAAGCATCCAACTTCAGCTCAGGTCATGATATCACGGTTCATGAGTTCAAGCCCTGCATCAGGCTCTGTGCTGACAGCTCAGAACCTGGAGCCTGCTTTGGATTCTGTCTCTCCCTCCCTCTCCGCACCTCCCCCGATCACACTCTGTCCCTCTCTGTCTCTCAAAAATGAATAAACATTAAAAAAAATTTTTTTAAAAGACTAGCTGTTTAAAACTCAGGCAAAACTAGCCAGGTTTTTTGTACCTCGTTTTTTTGGGGGGGGGGGTTGTTTTTTTTTTTTTTAGAAAACATGAAAAAATTGTGATAGAATTAAAAACTTCAGGAAGTTGAGGTTAATTTAAAAAGTTTTTAAATCCTCTGAAATTAAAATTCATCTAAACTTAGATCTCGAGAAAATTTCTAGAGAAAAACAAGGTAGGAAGCTCGATAATTTAGAGGTGCAGTCAAAAGTGATTTTATTACTGTAGTTATAAAGTTATTATAACAGGGCCATTTAATGACACTTGGACAAAGGTTAGTATTAATGTGAAGGGGTTCTCAGATCCAAGTGAAGCTGCTGGTCCACTTGCCTTCCAGACATCTCAGATTCAGAATCCTTTAAACACCTCAACTCAATGTGTACAGAACAGAACTCATCAGACACACATACAAACCCCAACAGTCACCAGCCCCCAGCTTCATTGCCTATATTCCTAGATAGGAATGATGCTAAATGATGTTGCCTGAGACTAAAACCCAGGAAGCATCCTTAATGCTCTTTTTCTCTCCTTTTTTGCTAAGAGAAAATAGAAGAGCATAAAAAAATGTGGTCCCTGCCTAGTTGCTTACATCTCAAGTAGCTTCTGCTTGGAAAGCTAAGACTAAGACAAGTCTGTTAAAGACACAAATTATATGATAAATATACATGATTCCTTATCGTCAATGTATTTTACAAACCACTATGGTTTAGGAGTTGGGGAAAAGATACAATCACTCCAAGTGGAGATGGTTTTGAAATAGCCCAGGATGTAACTGATAAAGAGCACCGTACTGCTTGCCTTGATGACCTGTGGTTCACCAGTACATTCACCCTGATCCTCTCCTTTTTACCAGGAAAACACACACACACAAATGACCCTTTGTTGATATCTCTTTTAAGCAAGGTTGCCATTTGTGATTTTAATCTTTTCATCTCCTGAGCTTCCCACCAGCAGTTGCCAGAAATGCCTCTTAAAGTTGGTATAGCCTGTGACTGCCTCTCTGATGCTGTTCTTCAGCACCTCGATGCTATACTGCTGTTCCAGGTTAGAGTTCAGTGGGTACTAATAACGTTTCTGCAGTATGCCTTAGGTTTGAAGGCACCTTCCCCTTGCCATGGAGCTGTGAAATAGATACCCACCTACCTACCTGTAGTTATCTGTTCTGTCTTTGGGGACTAAAGAAGCCTAATTGCCACAGCCACCATTTCAGGGCTGGTTTGATGGCCCTTTGGAAGACATTTTTACATTAGTTGAGGTTAATTAAAATATTGAAGTACTATTACTGAAACATGGGATAGCAGTAGATCCAAGTCTCACAACCATAAAAGAGGTTAGATCTCACCTCTGGATTAATTATTACTCAGTTTTTTATTCTGTGTGGACATAACTTTAAAAAAAAAACTGCTTTCTCAGTTTCCTTTAGAGTACTTTGTCCTCTTGGGTACCTCTTGATTTCATTAATCTCTAAGAATATTTGGCTTTATACTGTTTTTTATTCTTTTTTGTTTGTTTACTTATTTATTCTGAGAGAGGGAGGAGGCAGAGAGAGAGAGAGGGAGAGAATCCCAAGCAGGGTCCACACTGTCAGCGCAGAGCCTGATGCTAGACTCGAATTCACGAAACATGATACCATGAATTGAACTGAAATCCAGAGTTGGTCACTTAACCTCAGCCATCCAGGCACCCCTCTAAGCATATTGTTCACTCCAAATACTAAAGCCTACTTCCAGAGCACAACCCTAGGCATGTAGCAGTGTTGAGAAGATTTTCACACTTTGATGATGATGTGCTTCTCAAGTTGAGGAGAACAATTATCTCCAGTTTTTCTCTACAATAAGATGCCATGATATTTCTTAATCTTTTTTTCTAAACCTTGACCAATTCTTTTTACCTTTTTCGTGTACTGCTAAAATGCACTTAGAGTATGTATTTTTGTGCATTGAAAAGGCAGTGATATCCACTTATTTGTAGTCACCTATCTAAGTAACATCAGAAACACATCCAAAAACCAAAAACTGAGAAAAAAGGCCTCTGAGCAGTTGAAGTTGTTAGAAAATCCATGTACTTTACTCATGAAACTATTTCTGAAAACTTTATTCCAAGCCTGTTTATTTTTACTTCAAGGACCGGTGTAGCACTTGAGATGCGGTTCCTCTGCTGGCAGGCAGAGCACTCTTGATGGTAAAAGTAGGGCTTCTGGCCACAGCTGCTACCTGGAAGCCAATACAAAGGAAGATGTTAATAACACAGACTGCCAGCGTGACTTTTGCGTTAAGGCAGTCAGATTTACTTAATTTGAGTAGCCCCCAAAGCTATCAATGCATTTTAGTTCAGTATAATAAAAGTAACGGCTAAACTTTAATAATAGTGCACATGATAATTACCCTGAGTCAATAAGAAAGAACAAATTGTGGTCAGAGGAGGGTATAATTTTTAAAAGACTTCTATCAATAGTTTTAAAATTTTAAATGCTTGGTACTTGAAGTGTAAACTTTATGCAGAAAATTCACTTTAGGTTGAATGTGCATTTAGGTTGAATGCACATCTCTGAGTTGTTATTGAAGTATGTTTAATGTGATTAGCTGACAGTAAAGGTAACTGATGGCTTTGTAGTTTTTCCTTTGCACTAATCCTAAGTGGAAGAGGGGGAACGTGCTCTATTAAGACCGAAAATGTTTACATGTTTTGGCCAAGGTTACACAACTAGTAAGGGGAAGAATACTCACCACTGTCTCCCAGTGCTCTATCCTGTGACAAGATATTATGCCTTTGGTACCACCTGACAGAGTGGCAGGGTACGTCCCGGAAGGGTCTTCCAGGACCCACTTCTCTGTGAGCTACAAAGAGTGCAGCTGCATGAGGAGTGTGTTAAGCTCCTGTGTACATATCATTGTGTCTGAGAGTTGAAAATGACTTAACCGTCAGTCACCCAAGGGAGTCACTGGCCTCTCCCCTTTTCTAGATTTAGGAAGGAGATATTTGCCATTCTCCTACAGCAGGGGGAGCTTCTTCCTGGTGGCCTTTCAGATGTTGCCTTTTTGAAACTTTTACTGAAGGATAATATATAGGCAGGAAAATGCACATATTATAAGTATACTGCCCAGTGAGGCTCTTTCCCAGTCACCTTTTGTCTTTTCTTGTTAGATTTTGGCCCTGTTGCCAACACATAGTTTAAAGTTCACCATCCCCGAGGCACCTGGGTGGCTTAGTTGGTCAAGCATCCGACTTTGGCTCAGGTCATGATCTCACGATTGGTGGGTTTGAGCCCTGTTTCAGGCTCTGTGCTGACAATTCAGAGCCTGGAGCCTGCCTCAGATTCTCTGTCTCCCTTTCTCTGCCTCTCCCACACTCAAGCACACTTGCTCGCTCACTCTCTCTCTCTCAAAAATAAATAATAAACATTAAAAAAATTTGTTTTTAAGTTCACCATCCCCATGCACCTGGTATAATATTTCTGAAAGCATCTTTTTTTTCTTGGTTTATTCACAATTCAGTGACTAGTTTCAAATTTGAAGTAGGCATCTGCTAAGACATTTGTAGTCTCTCTAATCTATAGTCTCGTGTAGGTCCTTTCAGATGCCCATGGCACCACTAACTAAAACTGCTGTCTTGCTAGTTGTGAAAATAAAAACACAGTGGAATCTTTCTTCATGCACAGTAGTTTAAACAACAGATTTGACCAATAGTTTCTTGGTTTTATTTTGTTTTGTATTTAGACATGATGTTTCGGCAACTTTTCACCACCTAGTCTTAAAAATTTCCCTGAGTCCAGAAAGGGTGAGCGCCTGTTCTTTGGTGCTTGGTGCTTTGTGTGTGCTTTCTAACATCTCACAACAATCCTTTGAAATATCAATACTGAGTTCCAACTTCAGATGAGGAACCAAGGTTCAGAGAGGTTAAGTAATTTGCCTAAGATCCTATAGATCGTAAATGTCAGAGCTAGAAGTAGAATGTGAGTTTTTCATATTGCACAATCTGTGCTTTTTCCATTAAAAGTATACTGCTTCAGAGGCCAGAGGGGCGTGAGGAAGGTAGGAGGCCAATGTAGGCTGTCATAGGGTAAACTTTCCTAGAAAGGCACCTCGTGGCTGGGAGATAAAGTCAGAGATTGAAGAAAAGAAGAATTAGCTGGAAGAGACTATCAACATTTGTTCAACACATGTTTATTAAGCTCCCCTCAGTACTTCACCAGTTTCATAGTCAGGTAGTAGTATCCTGAGGAATTACAGTTCAGTGAGACAGAAATTGAAGTGTTGTATAAAAGTCCAGAAAATTGGAGCACTTCAACTATTTGGGCTTAGTTAAAACCCAGACATCCGGAAACACAGAGCAGCTCTTGAAAACACTAAGCGGTCTGAGCAGGAAATGCTTTTAGCCTTTCTTGAATCTAGTATCATCCTCGCCCACCACCCTCCACCAGGTTAAACTCCAGAGTTGTCCTGGATAACTTATGGAAGTGATTGACTGGGGTTGTCTGATGTAGAATGACTTCTTGTGGAGTATGGTAAAATGCTTCTTGAAGGCCTAGGAGAATGTAGCAGGTGGGGGCTTGCCTGAGAACACATCATGCTGCCTCCTTGCAGTGACAGAACCTTGCTGTTTACCATGAGATTTCCTGTTTCCTTGCTTAGAGCCTAGGAATCAGCAATTGCTTGTAATTCTGTCTTTCAGTGTATCTGAATTGTGAAATTATTGATCTCTATTTCTCATTGCCCCAGGAAGGGAGCAGAAGGATTCTTGTGTTACTGTTTGCAGAATTATAAGTCCAACCAATTAGTCATGCTGAGAAACCGTGTTAAAACTATAATTTCTCTAAATATTTCCAAACCAAGATTTGCAATATAGTGTGTTGAATTTTTGTCAGTGTTGTGGACTTACAAATAAATGATTATTTCACAGGAATACCCAGGCCTAAAACAAAAGTATATGTTGACCAACTGGAGTTAATAATGTGGCCAAAATTTTATTTTCCAAACAATTCTTTTCAATGATATTTCTTCTCTATCAGATAAAAATTACTGTGAATGATCTCTTAAAAAAGTATGAAGAATGTTACTAAAATTTGAGAATATAACAGGGCTGGCCTTATATTTTAATTAGGTAAATACCCCTCATTTATGGAATCAAATTTATGTGGGCACTTAGAAGCAATTTTAGAGTATCCATTCTCTTTACAACATGAGTAACATCTGGTGAATTTCATAGTGTGAAAGTGTTCTTTCGAGAATAACCATACTAATTTCTTCTTTCTCTTTGTCTGTCTAGTGAGAATTCAACAGAGGCTATAGCAGTAGATTCTAACAATCAGTCGAAGTCCCCACTGGAGAAGTTTATGATCAAACTGTGCACCCATCATCAAAAGCAGTTCATTCGTGTTCTGAACGATCTGTACACTGAATCCCAGCCAGGCACCGAGGACCTGCCACCTGATTCTGGAGCAATGGACGCATCCACTTGCAGTGCTGGCTGTGCCCAGCTAGGCACCAAACATAAGGAAAAGGATGCTGTGTGTCTCGATATGAAGTCTCCTACTTCTGTAGATTTGTTTGTAGACTCATCGGGCTCTCACAGCCCTCTACGCTTGACAGAACAGGCCCTGGAGGAGCCCCCTCCTGAAACAGAGTCTGTAGATGGAAGAGAGAATGCCTTGACTATTATCCAGAAAGATTCCTCTGAACTTCCAACCACTAAACCTAATTCTGGTAGTTCAGTGGATAGTTCCACTCTGGGATACCTCACTGCATCGAATTCTTCCCCATTAAACTTCCACCACATCCCTAAGAGCTTGGAGGGGCAAACCACTGGACAGGAGCAAGACACAAATGTGAAAATACACGAGGATGGTAAAGACCATATGCAGAGCTCAGCTTTAGTAGAAAGTCTAATTGCAGTAAAAGGGGCATCTGAGAATAGTGAGGAGAGCAACAGCTGTATTATTTCTCAAAGAAATTCATTCAAAGCTTTATCAGAAGAGGCTTGGGACTCAGGGTTTACGGGGAATTCACCTAGAACTGCTGACAAAGAGAACGCTTTACTGTGTACCTCGAAAACACCTTTGCGCCAAGAGTTAGAGTCCAGTGAACAAGATTCAAGGCCAAAGCAAGAGAACCATCTTCACTCACTAGGAAGAAATAAGGTGAGTTATCATTTACATCCCAGTGATAAGGGCCAGTTTGATCATTCCAAAGATGGTTGGTTAGCCCCCAGCCCGATGCCAGCTGTACACAAAGCATCTAATGGACATTCGCGAACCAAGATGATATCAACCTCCATTAAGACAGCTCGGAAAAGTAAAAGGGCATCAGGGTTGAGGATAAACGATTATGATAACCAGTGTGATGTCGTTTATATCAGTCAGCCAATAACAGAATGCCACTTTGAGAATCAAAGATCAATATTATCTTCTCGGAAAACAGCCAGAAAGAGTACTCGAGGATACTTTTTCAATGGTGATTGCTGTGAGCTGCCAACTGTTCGCACACTGGCCAGAAATTTATACTCCCAAGAGAAAGCGAGCTGTTCAACACTGGAGCCGGAGGCAGTGGTCACTCCCAAGCAGACCCTTACACTTTCAGCCCCTGGACCCGCTGTGGATGTGCAGCATCCCAGAGAGGATGACCACGAAGAACCTAGTAAAGAAATAACCTCCCTCAAGGAAGGAAACAGAGATGCTTCCTCTGAGAAGGAATCTCAAGAGACTGAGGTTTGCGCCATGACAAATAAACCAAATCCAACCAGTTCTCCTAGGTCACAGGAAACGACAGCCTCCAACCTGGTGTCACCTCTCCCTGTTCTCCTTCCTGAAGAGGACACGCCAGAATGCAGCTCCATGGTCTCAACTCCTGCAGCAAGTGGGGTGGCTTCCCCTGAACGAGTCCAGCAACCAGTCGAACTGCTGGAAATCAAGGAGGGGACTGTCACCCAAGACTGTCACCTGGTTTCCTCTTTTGAGAGCATTTCTGAGGGAGGCAGTGAAGATGTTGTTTCTAGGCCTCATTCTTCTCCTGAAACAGTCAGTAGAGAGGAGGGTCCTCTGTGCTCAGAAAGTCAGAGTCCCCCAGTGGGCGTGGAGCCTCCTCTGAGCCTGGGAAAAGCTGAAGACAACCAAAGCATCAGTACTGAGGCTGAGACTGAAGACACTCAGGAGCTAGATACTGACCCACTCTTGAAGGAAAGCAGCACTTTTACTAATGAAAATCCCAATGAAATTGAGGAAAGTGAGACAGCAGATGGTACAGGAAAATTAGAGAGACAGAGCAGTGATGTAAAACATTTTTCAGAAAAAGATACGTGTGATCAAAACATTGACTCACCCGAAGAGAATTTGGACAAGAAGAGAAAAGGTAAAAAACTCCCCGAGGCCTCTGACAGGTGCCTAAGAAGTCAGCTTTCAGACCCTTCTTCTGCTGATCGGTGCCTAAGAAGTCAGAGTTCAGATTCATCCTCTGCTATTCCTGAGATCAAGGTTTCCAAAAATCCTGTTATGAAACGTTCTAAAAAAGAAGGGTGCCCCGGTGAGACAACACCTGAGGGCCTTCTGGCCGATGGTTTCCATACAAAAGCTCTGGAGGACACTGAAAACCCAGATGTCAATGAAAACCTCTCTGAGAAAGATGCTGAGCAGGAGGGCAAAGAAGGTGGGATCATCACCAGGCAGACTTTTAAAAACATGCTGGCAAAAGAAGTCAAAGGGGAAGAAGGAGGTATTTTCCCCAGCGGTGATCCCGTAACCACAGTAGGCCAGCCCCTGCCTGGAGAAAGACTGGAAATCTATGTTCAGTCTAAGTTAGGTGAGAAAAATGCTCATGCTCCCTCAGAAAGTGTTCCTTGTACTTTCCCAGAACAATCAAAAGAGAAGCTGGAACCAATTCCTGCACACGATACGGAGGAGGTTGTGAATGAGGTTGGCGGTGCAAATACCCAGCATAAAGATGACGAGAGCAATGCGCCATCTAGTGCATTTGGCTTGTCAAGTAGTGGAAGTGGTGACGCGACCGGGCCCCCACAGTGGGTCCCAAGGCTTACAAGACTGACCTCTTCAACCTACAACCTAAGACATGCTCATTCTCTGGACTCCTTGGATACTGCAAAAGTGACTTCAGAAAAGGAAGCAGCACAGGGAAACCCAAAGCCAAAGGAAGGTGAAGCTTCAGAGAATGGAGATCCCTTAGACGAGGATGATGTGGACACAGTCGTAGATGACCAGCCAAAGTTTGTGGAATGGTGCGCAGAGGAGGAGAACCAAGAGCTCATTGCCAACTTCAATGCCCAGTACATGAGAGTCCAGAAGGGCTGGATCCAGTTGGAGAAGGAAGCCCAGCCAACGCCAAGATCAAGGAACAAGTCAGATAAACTGAAGGAGATTTGGAAGAGCAAAAAAAGGTCACGGAAATGTAGGGGCTCGTTGGAGGTTCAAAAGTTTTCTCCTGTTCAGATGCTGTTTATGACAAACTTTAAATTATCTAATGTTTGCAAATGGTTCTTAGAGACAACTGAAACCCGGTCTCTGGTGATCGTGAAGAAGCTCAATACTCGTCTTCCAGGAGACATCCCCCCTGTCAAGCATCCTCTTCAGAAGTACTCTCCTTCCAGCCTGTATCCCAGCTCACTACAGGCTGAACGCTTGAAAAAACACTTGAAGAAATTTCCTGGAGCTACTCCTGCCAGGAACAATTGGAAAACACAGAAGCTCTGGGCTAAATTTCGAGAGAATCCGGACCAAGTGGAGCCAGAGGACGGCAGTGATGTCAGTCTCAGTCCCAATTCTGAAGACAGCGTAGAGGAAGTCAAGGAAGGTAGAAATAACCATCCTCCCACAAACTCACCTACCCCAGCCAGTACTCGGATCCTCAGAAAATACTCCAATATTCGAGGAAAGCTCAGAGCCCAGCAATGTATCATCAAGAACGAGAAAATGGAGAGCCCATGTGGACAGGCTGTAGAGAGTAAACAGAGTTGTAAGAGTGTATGCATCAACCCTCTGATGTCCCCCAAGCTTGCCCTGCAGGTGGATGCAGATGGGTTTCCCATTAAGCCCAAGAGCACTGAAGGAATGAAGGGAAGGAAAGGAAAGCAGATGTCTGAAATCTTGCCAAAAGCAGAAGTGCAGAATAAACGCAAGAGGACAGAAAGTGGCAGCGCTCAGGACAGGAAGGACAAGGGACCTGCGGTGAAAGCCAGCAAAGAAAAGCATAGTGATGGATCCACCAAAACCCCTGCTGCCAAGAAGCCAGCTGCAAGGGACAGAAACGGCCAACTGCCCAAAAAGACATCCTTGAAAGAGAATAAAGTGAAGATCCCCAAAAAGTCCCCTGGGAAGAACTGCCCTCCCTCTAGGAGGGAAAAAGAAAATACAAACAAAAGACCTGCCCAGCCAGCCGCCTCGGAGACAGTGACAAAGCCTGCAAAGCAAAAGGGGGCAGGTGAATCCTCTTCAAGACCACAGAAAGCCACCATCAGGAAGCAGAGCAGTGGAAAGGCTCGGGCCAGACCCTTGACGAAAACCCCAGAGAGCAGTGCGGCCCAGAGAAAGCGAAAGCTGAAGGCAAAGCTGGACTCTTCCCATAGCAAAAGGAGACGGCTGGACGCAAAGTGATTGCAAGGCTGGTAGCCAAGAGTTAAACTGTCCTACAGAAGTAACCCTTCGTTTTGCATTAACTAAACCTGCTTTTATAAGCTTATCCAGCCTTTCAAATCTGCAGTTAATGGAGAACACCACAATTTAAGATGTCAGAAGATGCATCTCAGATGGAGAAGGGAACTTGCAGAGTCTTTCTCTGAGGCTGAGTAAGGGAAGTTATATATTATATTCTGGTTGTTCCTTGGGTTTTAAACTTGGAACCAAGCAGTTTTAGTTTTTAAAAGTACAGTGCCTTATTTATCCTTTTTGTTTTTAAATTTACAAAAGCTAAAAAGCTGATCTATGTGATTAAAGGCTTGTATTTTATACTTGATGCACAAGCACTTGTACTGTAGCCGAGAAGACCACCATCATGCACATAAAAGTAGCTTTTCAGCAGCCACCCTGCGGTGTCTGTACCTGAACAGACACTCCTCTTTGCAAACCCTAGCAGTGAACTTCCCTCTCTGTCTTGTTTGTTTGTTTAACTGATATTCGAAAGCTAAACCAAATCATTTTTATGGTATATAGAGAATGCAGAGGGAATTTATTATTATTATAAAAGATGAATATTTCTGTTACCCCTTTTAAAAAATCCTATTCTGCTCATTATTGGTCACTCCTCTCATTTTTGATCCTTTGTCATTTGAGAAAATGTATTCTAAATTATGTACCCATGGGACAGAAGATGTGTCGCATGGTGTTAATATTGGGTTATGACCTCTAAAAATTGTTTAGATCCCCCCAAGTGATTCGCATTACTGATTCTTGCCATCCTTTTCAGTTTTGGCCTTGCAAGCTTGCTAGCGCTCTAACGAGGTTTCCATCCAACTTTGGGCGGGGTGGGGGGTGGGGAATGTAGGATTTTTTTTCATCTTGTAACTAACTTGACAATTAGGCTAAGAGTGACTATTCTAATATTCTTTCTTACCCTGAATACTTCCATACTCACAGAAAGCCAGGTTGTTATTTCCAGTAATAGAAAAGTTTAAGAGTTTGTGCATGTGCATTTGCCTGTGGCTGTTAGCCACAGATGTCTCCCCGCCCCAGTTGTGCAGTAAAATTCTTTGTCGCCATACAGTGTGCTATGGCGTTCATAAGCTGGTAAATCAGCACAGGTCAGATGGTTTAAATGTGGCCCAGAGTCTCTGTGACAGAGTTTGGCATGAGACTCAGAAAGGTCTAAACAGCACAGAGTTATGTAAAGGTCAGAGCAATTTTGCTGTTGGAGGAAGCAGCCCCGTCTCATAGTGGGCCCACATCGCTCCTCCCATGTGGAGCTGATGTTCAGTTGGTGCGTTCCAATGTGAATGTATGTGTTTAGAGTGGGTGTTAGCATTCTAATTGGTTAGTGCCATACTGGTAGGTAATGCTTGTAGTGTTACTCCTGCCTCTATCATGTCAGGCTCTGTTCCATGGCTCAGAATTGAGAGCTGTGGTGTTTGTAAGTAATGTTGTTTGCCTTTCCTGAGTGACGCCTAAGGTGGTTGCATTGGCTTTACCTTGATGCCTGTAACATTGCTCCATTATAACACAGTGTGAATTCCACATTTCCACTAGGCCACTCTACACAAAAGGCTTGGTTGTTAAAGCTTCAACCAGCTTCTCTAACATGCTCTGTCACAGAAGTAGGCTTGTGTGGACAGGTGCCACTCTGTCCGTTTTACTAAAAGTTTTCCATTTAGACTGTTCAGATCTGTTTAGTCCATTCAGATCTGGATGGACTTTTTTCATGTATACGTCAGCCAAATGATAAAACAGGCCTTCTACCCATTCTGTGAAAAGTTTGCTGTATATAATGAAAATCTGATGACTGGATAGGACTGGAGAAAAGCATGTGATTCATGGGAAACTGAAAATTGTATTGAATTTCATAGATAGGGAAGCTTACTATCTTCAGTGAAGCCTTGAATTTTTTTTTCCAATGTCTCCTCTATCCCATGAGTCTCTTTTTTTTCTTTTTAATATCTTTGACTTTGGCCGTTCAAGAGCTACCTATATTAATGAAACTGCTGAGTGTGTATGTTGGCAGCCCTTTCTCAGCATTAAGTTGCACAGAAGCATTAGTATGTTTTGAGTAGGTTTGGTTTATCTTTTAAAAGTGGTTTTAAAGTTAAAAAAAAATATTTTCATATAGTCGTCACTGGATGCTGTTTTTGCGGTGACTTAAACCAGCTGAGGTCTGCCAATGTCACGTGTGCGGACTCCTGTGCCCCCCTTAGCTGCACGCAGACTGCCTTGTAGTGGTGCTCGGATTAACTTAGGGAGAGGTGTGGGGCAGTGTGAGTGGGTGGGACTCTTCCAGTTTCGGGTTTATAATTCATTCCATTACTTTTCTAAGTGCTTTTTCATTTTAAAAAGCTTACTTCAAGATAATAGCCTTTACTCCCGTCTTAGGAGGCCTTTGAGAAAAGGTATGCATGTGTATGCATTTTTTTATACCCTTCAGTGGATCATCTTTAAAATCAACTTACACTCTATAGTAGTAACTGCATTTAAATAGCCTGGGATTCTACATAATTAGAACACTTAAAAGTTTAGAATTATTTTTATATTTGTTGAATCTCATTTTTGCTGATTCAGTTAATTTTGCTAATAGAAGAAAGGAAACAAACAAACTTGAGGCCTGGCTCTGGAACGCCCTTCTACACTTACGGCCGATGCTGGCAAACCTGTCTCCTAGACACCTCCAAGCCAGACTTGGAATTGACTCAAGTTTCCCCCTGTTTCCCCTGTCTCACAAAGACCTCCTTTTTAAAGCCATCTTCACAGTATGGCTTGCCACCACATGCAAAGGCAATCTGTCCCACATTCCAGATTCCAAATTAAGAAAAAAGAAAATTCTGCTCCTCAGCCTATACTCAGTGAAGTGACTGTCCTAGTGTTGGAGCTGAAGTTGATGACCAGACAACGCTGGTATTACCTCTGAGCTTCTGGGAGAGCTGCAGGATGCCTGGGAAGCAAGGACTGAAGCTTGCTCCCCAGGGCTGGGCCCTCCTCACGAGACCCATTTTT
This sequence comes from Cryptoprocta ferox, assembly GCA_028646485.1. Taxonomy (NCBI): domain Eukaryota; kingdom Metazoa; phylum Chordata; class Mammalia; order Carnivora; family Eupleridae; genus Cryptoprocta; species Cryptoprocta ferox. The sequence continues at coordinate 52,271,936 of CM053561.1, forward strand.
CCCTCCCCCATTTTCTAGCCTATCAGCGTCCCTGGGTTTGGGAGGACAACATGGAGACTGCTCCCCAGGCAGGGTCCAGAGCCTCCCTCACTGCACTCCCTCAGACACATAGCAATCTTGCAGCACAGTGGGAAGGCAGTGAACATTTACTCTGCTCTTAAGGCTTCCTTCACCGGAATGTCACTAGTGTATGTTAATCTGCAGTTGGTAGTCCCTTAGGCTAATTTTTATGTTGCATTTGTACTTCATTAAAGGTTTCTACACAAGCCTTATCTAAAAACAATAATCTTGGGCTGTGAGTTTCATTCTTGCAGTAGTATGGCTAGGAGAGGCACAGGTCATTGTCTCTTCACAGGTGTGCTGCTTCTGAGGGGCTCCTCTGTGCATCACACGCTGTTCAGATAGGACATCAGTGAAACACACCACTGCAAGACAGTTGCTCTGAACCAAGGTTTGGTCTCTTTCCTGCCTTGTGGTGGATGCGTGGTGAGGGCTGAAGCTGCCACTCTCCTCTATGGGCAGCCTTCTGCTGATTGAAGGACCTAAGAGCTAAGTAGGAAAGGACAGCATGCTACATGATGCAGGTTGGAGATGCTGTAAGTACCACCATCAGCAAGGTGGGTGGCTTGTCACTGCACCAGGGGCTGCGTTGGAATTTCCCAGGGTGCTAGGCCAGGGAGCCACACCCATTCCTGTTGGTTTTCTGTCAGCCCACACAAGTGGTCTTTTGGCTTACAGAGGATCAAGGGTATGCAGAATATGGGCTGGTCACTCTTTTGTAAATAAAAGTTTATTGGAACATAGCCATGCCCATTTGTTTGTGTATTTTCCTTAGCTGCTTTGCAGCAGAGCATCATATCTACGACAGAGACCAGGGACCTGCAAAGCCTAAAAGATTTACCGTCTGGACCTTTCAGAAAAAGTTTGTTGACCCTCCTTGCTTAAGAAAATAATCCTTCCTCAGTAACAAATTTTGCCTGATTTATCTTCTTCTTTCTTTTTCTTCCCCACCTTTCTGTCTTCTTTTCTTCTTTTCCCCCGTTATCTTCCCTCAGTTTTGTTCTTCCTCTTACACTTCTTTATTTCTTCTTGCTACAGAAGAGACACGGTATATTGCTATAGCACACTGACTGCCACCTCCTGACTCGTGAGCTGCCGTAGCCTCACACCTTCCTTCTTAGAACCGCCCGTTACTGCAGCCACTGTGAGGCCACTGTGAGCCTCGAGAGTCAGACCCCGTGAGCGAACAGGGCTTCAGAGTTCTAAATGTGGCCTGGCCTCTCATTTCACTCAGTCTTTATCGTAGACCCGACTCCGGCCTCACTTCTTGTTTGTTCCTAAGGTAAGCCAAGATTTGGTTTTTCTCAAAATTAGTTGAGAATATTTTGGATGCTCCATTTTCTGACCCTCATGTTTAGGTACAGAAAAAGCCTTTCACAGAAGGGAAAACAAAGTCCAGTCACTAACCCAAAGTATTTATTATGTAATATTTTGGGCCAGCTTCTAGGAAAATAAAAATGTATCAGCACTGGTATTTTTTTAGTCATATACTCTCCTTTCAAAATAATTCTATTAAAGGCAAGCCAGCAAACGAAAACCAGGGGCTTTGAATGTGCTTTTAGGCAAGAATAGAAAATTGGGGCATATTACTACCTGAGTGTGACTGAGAAGTTGTGGATTATGTCTTTGGGTCGAATCCAGTCAGGTTCCAAGCTGTTGGTCTTCCCCATCCCCCAGAACTCAAGGATAAGCTCCCATACCGGTTTTTTTTTTTTTTTTTTTTTTACCCCCAAAGGAACTTGAATGTCATACCAGTGAAAAAATTTCTGTCAATGACCCCAGAACAGTGACTATTTCAATTATTTTGAAACAGTTATCATTTTGACTTCTCAACTATTAATTTTTGACTTCCTATTGCTTGATACCCACTGAAATACTGGAAATTTTCCGTAGAACACATCGGCAAGGCAGTCCTCACCCCCTGGCAGGAAGTATTCTTTGCCGGCTTGCTCCCAAATCCTTTTTCAGGGAAACAATGAAAATAAAAGATTATTGCGTTTAAAACAAGCAGAATTATGGAAAGCTTTTTGAGGCAACCTTCAGTTCATTCCATGAAATGTCAGAACAGACTGCTTGTTCTACAGTGGACAGATTGGAAGACTTGAAGGTCTGGCCTCTTTCCCTTAGAGATAATAAGTCACACTCAGGCAGAAACGCAGAGCTCTCTGATGACACTTCCGACATACGGCTTCGCCGTGTCGTGCTGGGGACCCGGAGAAGCGCCTGGGGCACTTCTGCAGAGGGTACGCTTGCTCATGCTTTTGCTCTTGGGATTGAGCCAAAGCTGCTCAGTTCCTTCCATTACCTCCTGTCCGATCTTCCTTCTCCCAGAGTCCCGGTGCTGTTTGCTCGGTGCTTAGGAGACACCCTTAGCTTCGTTGTTCAGAGGGGCAACGGTGTACTTAGGCCCTCCTGACAAGCACCGTGCTGCTCAGAGGCTTTCTCACCTCCTGAGACCATCCCACCTAACGCAAGGTGGTCAGTAGGCAAGGGACGTGAAGGTACAGACTGCCCATAAAACTATAGCAACAATGAAACAGGTGCTCATAGTTTTATAGTATGCCAGAGGTTGGAGAAATGCATTTTACCTTTTATTTTTTAAAGGATTATATTTAAAAACAAAAGTAACAGAGACCACATGTAGCAGACACAGCCTAAAATACAAAATATTCGCCACCTGGCTCTTTACAAAAAGGTTTACTGACCCTTGCAGTATGTCGTTCAGGATCAGTTATGAGGACAGCTAGGCACAAGCATTTTTCTCATGTAATCCAGCACTGCACCACGTCCTTCCTTTTAGATTTGAAAGGGTCTCGCTTGTTCATCTCGCCATGCAGCTGCTATTGCACATTATTTCCGAGTGATGCCTGTGCACTAAAGAAGAAAATATTCCCCTTCATTGATTGAATATTTGTTGAATCGTGATCTGATCTACTAGGATAAGTAGTTAAAACCAGAAGTGCGAAGTCTTTTACATCTTCCTCTGTGGCAGCGCTCCCCACAAACAGATTTGGTAATGAACCTGAAGCCCAGAACAGCACCTCCCCTGGCCAGCACAGGCATGCCCCTTTCACCCTCTAGAGCCCCTCTTCTCCTTTGCCTTGTACAGTATATTTGCCAGCTCACTCCCCAAGCTCTGGTCACTGCTTGTGAACCTAAACGGCTGGCCCGTGCCTGTCTGCACTCGAGCCCAGCCCGCCCGCTCCCCACCCTCACGAACACCAGCATGTCGATGGCCCCTTGTTGGCACACCAGCAGCTGTAGCCTGAGAAGTTCCGGGCTCTCTGGCCTGGCTCACCTGATCCTGAGGAACTGTCCTTAGCCCCTCCCCTCTTCCCTCTTCTGCTTGTGCCACCCAGCCCCCTTCTAGGAGGAGGTCTGGGACAGTCCCACACCTCCCCAGCACATCACTGAGCACATACGTGTCATTCTAGAAGCATCTTTCTCTTCATAACTCTTAATTTTCCTTCTAGAATTTAGGCATGGAGTCCAAATACTCTTCAACTGATCAGCTTTTCAGCCCACTTGTTTTCTATAATCTGCACCTCCTGCTGGCTTGCAGCCGACGCTGTAGTGTTTGGGAGGTGGTTTGTGGGAAAGATGCCATACAAACGAGATGTACATGATTTTGTATGTTTATACCACAGGTGGGGATTCTTTTAGCGCCACTATATCTTATGGGAATCAGTTTCACCAGTGTTCTAGGAGACTGTGTTCTTAACTATGGTTTCAAATACACCATATAATGCACAGTTATATACACCACTGTGGAATTTATTTCACTGTGTAAATAGTGATATTTTCCTGTTCAAATGCTTCTATAGAAAGTATTTATTTTAACAACAAAAATTAACTGTCGAAAGGGCTTTCCAAAAAAGTGTTCTTTCTATCCACCCATCCTCCCCAATTACCGTGCTCATTCATCGAACCCCCAAACACAGTGAAGGCAGAAGGGTGCCGCCTCCCAACCCTCACTCTGTTTGGGCAGATGCAGCGTGGATTGGGAATCTGTGTGCTTCCCCCCACTGTTATCCCATCCCAGAGCAGAATGAGTCTCCCACAACTGGTGTGGCTGTGCCAGGCATGGCATCGGGGCTTGCCCCCAAGCAGCCCACTTTGTGCATACACAGTTGATCCAACTGTCCACCCAACACCCTTTGCAGGGAAATGAGCCTTAGTCGTAACCCCAAGGAACTCCAAACCCATACCTGTGGGGATATGGAGAAACCACTGGTTGCCTCAAGAAAGCATTAAGATATATTTTTAGTCTTTCTCATGTTTATGAAAGACACACCTGTTCACATTTATTAACCATGGGAGATAAGCACGTTTCCTTCCCGCACCTTGACAGTACTCTTGAGCGCCTCAGCTCTCCTCCTCCTCACCCTCGTCCTCCCCTTTACCCTGTCTCAGCAAGCATCTGTGCAGATGTGGGCCAGCCCCACCTGTAATCCATGGTTACAGGATGAGACCATCTGCTCTAAGATGTGTGCAGCTTTACCTCTCAGGAGTCTTGGTCTGCAATTTGGAGCACCCCTAGATTTAACGGGACTGATGCTTTATGATCGTGTTCCTCTTCTCTGTGCCCCGTTCCTGGGCACCTCTGTCTGAGCCGTGACTCTTCGTTCTCCACAGCTGGCTGGACTGAGAACCACAGCTCCAAGACCACAGAGAGCTTAGGACGGGACACATGGTGGGGGTGGGGGGTGGGGGGAGGTTGTCATCTGCTTGAACCATAATTTGCATATTTTCTTATGGCCTCCCTTTGTCTTTTCTAACAAATGAGGAGGACACTTGAACAGCAATGCTGGAGAATGTTTTTTCTAAGATACTATTTGTAAGCAAATCTGATTTTAAGATGAAATGTGAATGGGGTAACTAGGTGCCAGGGAATTTAGCACTGAACTAGATCGTCAAACCTTTTTTAACCTTTGCAGGAGGAAATAAATTTTGCTCTCATCTAATGTTCACAAGAAGTAATGTTGTAAATAGTTTTTTAAAAATATTTATTACACGTGATGTATACAGATCCATGTTCTGAGTGATGTTGGTTTGCATTGTAGTATTGTAGAAGACTCTATTTTGAGCAGTGGACTTCCTTTCATAACACAGTTCACACATGGAGAAAGAACAAAAACCAGCAGGTTGAGAGCTATTTGGGGGCATTTGATCTGTAACGCTACATCAAATCCAAGCTTTAATTGCCCCGTCTTCTCATCTGGTTATGTTATATATTATATATATATATATATATTATATATATATATACGTATGTATGATAAACTGGTCAGTTCCCAGATCTGCAGAGCAGATTTCCAGGTGTTCTTTCTGATGTGTTGCCCATAAGCAATAAGACCCTAGGTAATAACATTTATTCTGGGCTCTGCGTTGGCCCTTGTCTCAGAGGATAGGGTGGGGGTAGAACAGCTCTTGCTAAGACCTCTTGCCTTTGCCGGAGAGGTGGCTGTACTTGAATTTTTGCTTCTGTTTGTCTGCACGCTTCTTCATGTCCTACAACTCTAGCAATGGATGAGAAATCTGCCAGCACCAGACACAATAAAAAATTGGGCATAGAGATTGAAAACTGATCCATTTTCCATGAATTTGTAGGGCTTCCAGAATCTAGTTGAGGCCAAGCTCATTTGGCTGTAAACATTAAGAACTTTTTGCATTAGAAATTTAAATTGACAGTTAAAAGCCCTTTGCGTCTATGTGCCCTACCTTCGAAAGCTCAGCCCATTTCCTGTGATCCTCCTCTGTGCCTGGGTTTGAAATGTCTGGGGTTAAACGTTTAGATCCTTTAGATCGGAGCACGGACGTCCCAGCGTGTCCAGTTCAACAGGTTTCTAAGCTGTTTAGCAGCCTCTCCTTGTGACCGTCCTAAACTTTATGAAAAATACCCCACACCCGAATAACCATTAATAGAATAATGTAGTTTTTTAGGCTTTTGGAATATGTCTTCTCTTTTGTATTTATGACGGTGTTTGGAATTTTTCACTAGTGTTTTTTTAGATTGAAGTGGGTGCGTTAGGATAAAACTTTCCACTGCTGAGCCTGAAAGCAAGCAAGAGGAAAGAAACTGACCTATATTGTGTCATTGGGAAGGTGACTACTGTGGTGGGAGGGTGGGGAGGGGGCATCGTAGATTATGTGCGAGTAAAATAGAACTCTGGCCTGAGGCTCCCCACATGTTATTACCTTGTAATAAATAATCCCCTTATTAGCCTCACTTAATCTCAATAGAAGCCTGCTGTTTACCCTCAGGGAACAAGTAGTTTTCAAAATTGAGCTCCTCCAAGGTCATTGGCCACTGCCTGTGTACAGGCAGTGGTCGTCTTTGTGAACTCATGGCATTATTTTCCCATATGCATTATGGTAGTAAGAAATTCAACCCCAACCTGTATGAAAAGCACAGCCCAGGGCCCTACTTTAGGCTAGAGTTCATGCCTTTCAGGGGCCAGGGGGCCAGAGGAGGCCCATGCAATTTAACTGAAGCTCAGGTGCCGTGTTGGGTTTTTATTCTTTTTAGGCCACGACCCTTCAGAATGAGATTGGGGCAGGGGCTGCTGATCCGGCTGTGGATCCAGGGAGCTCTAAGATGAATCTCTACCGTTCCTTTAAGGTCTTTCTGGTTCCTCCCAGTGTTGTCATTGCCGAGGTCAATCTCGTAGTTGTTCAGATGTGCTCCTTTTTGCTGTCTTGTGAGTCTTAGCCAGTGATCCACATGCCCAAGGAGAGAGTCTCTGGACTCTCGGTACCAAGCGTGTGCTCCTAACGTGTGTGCAGGTGGTCTTTCCAAAAGCAGTGAATTGAGAAATTCTGCAGATGTTAATCTGGATGACAGATGTGTATCTCTTGGGCTTGGATTTCCACTGTGTTAGTGAGTGTAGGAAAATACTGTGTCTTTAATGGATGAAAATTCAATGTATGCTGTGAATTTGTTGGTTTGAAACATTGAAAATTTTTCATTAGACAATGTTTACATACCTCACCTGAAGAACCTTTGAGAGTGTATATATGAAATTTAAAAATATATTAAGTTGCTTTAAAACAATATGTATAGCTATAAAAGTTGGAGTTATTTTAACTTTGAATATGTACCAAGTCTCTTAAATATTGAAATCTTGTGGACTTTTTGTGCTTCTGTGTTTTACTTTCCTATTAGGCCATGTAGGGAACTGTGTTCTTGTTATTGGTAAAGGGGCCCTCACTGAAATCCATGCTTGGAAGGATTTCCTTTGTTGTTTCAGATTTTCTTGTTTGGTTTTGAGGGATGGGGTATGGAGCTAGAGGATGTGTGGGAGGGATTTCTCTAACATTGACATCTATTCCATGAGCTTTTTCTAGGCGCTTATTTTATCGCAGCGTATTAAACTTCTTTGATATTAAAGTGTGTTTGTGTAGTTACTGGACAGGGAACAGAATGCACTGAAGCCCAGTATTCAACTTGTAGCCTACGGCAAAGTTGAGAAGTTGCCAGAAGTATACTTCTAATACTTCTGCCTCGACCACGGTGTTGGTACATAAGGGAACATTGTCTGGTAGATCTGGGGCCATTTTGTGAGGTATGACTAACTTCAGGGGAAAGAAAGCACCGTGGATGAATCCTTGGAATTCCCATGGCGGAGTTGGAAAGGTGCCAGTGCTTCATCCTGAGGGGCGGGGACCCGGTGAACCAGGTAAGCCACTGTTAAATACCGGGGTGATAGGCACAGCTGCTGGGGGTGGGGGTGCTGCCCCAGCTGTCTGTAGCCCATGGTGGGGAATGGCAGAACATTGGCAGGAAAGTCTTACGTTTATTAGCCTCATGACTTGTTTCACTGTATTCTTTCAGTTCTGCTCCAAAGGGGTCTGTGTAAGGGTCCAGTGTGCCAGTGATTGGTGTGGAGTCAGCCCTGGTTTCCTGAATACGTTATATGACAGTGGCCATTGACGTGCAGAACTATATCTAGTGAAAATAACCCCGCAGCTGATAGTTGAGCTACCTCTGTTCATTTGAATTTGGAGAATTTATCTTGTTCCAGATTAGGACTTTTCATTGTTAAGATAGACTTCTTTTCCTCCCACATTCATCCCATGGGAGGATAACTGGAATATGGCCTGAGAGGTGCAGACTGGCTTGGGCTGAGGGGACATCTCCAAAATTAACTCTGAGAGCGCCGAGTATAGGGCTGATAGACATGCCTTAGCACCAGTCTCAGGAAAACTTGGCAACCCTAGATGGAAGCCTGGTTATTCTTTCTGTTGCTTCCACTCCCCAGCCAAGCCCTGCTATGTTGATTTCCTTGGCCGGGGATTTCCTTTTAACTGTTAAAGTCGCTACATACTTTACTTTAACTCAGAGATTGCAGACTGGTGGCTCACAGTTGTATTTTACTGAGCCCAATGTTTAAAAAAATTATCTATATACATGAACTGTGAGGGTTTACATAAAATTTGGTTTCTGGCTTCTCTTTTAAAAATGATAATGAAGATCTAATAAAGTTAGTGCATGGTAAGAATCAGGTGGAGCTCAGTAGATTGAAAAATGTGCCTTTAAGGTCACCCTAAGTCCCTAACTGTCAGCTACCATTTGTCCTTTTTTTTCTTTAACCGTAGGGAAATAGTTCTCTTACCTGCTGCTATATCAGAAGTGGTAATACAAATGATGGGCCAGAAGGGCATGTGCCCACTTACTTAGGTAACCTATTGGCCAGACACTCGAGCCTACAGCCCTATTTTAACCCATTTTCTCTTACACCCAGTTCACTACATTTCCTCCCAAATCCCTGATTGCTTTGCAGGCACTGCAGTTACCATCACTGCCCACTTCCAAGGTGACCATGTGCTGTTAAGGTATGACTTGTGCAACCACCATTATGATCTAGTGGGAAATCGGTCTGTGATCCTGGCATCAGAAGAGTGCCAGGTGGGTCTCCTGGGTGGTAGGGGCCTTGCCCACCCTGACTGCCAGGACCTGGCCTCACCTAGATGCTCAGGTCATGCATCCTAAAAAATTCCTAAGAGCAATTTTGCGGTCTGGCATCAGAGTAGAACTACTATAGAAATATGTTTGCTTTCTTTCTCCTCTGATCCCTATGAACCACTCTTCTAGCAACAGGTTAACCTTCCAGGACAGTTTGAGAAACCACACTGCTTTCTAATCTGTTGCCCTGATGAACTGAAACGTGCAGAGCCAGGTTAAATGTGGATGTGGTTCTGTTCACAACATCTGGGCATGACAGCAGATCCCTGAAGGGAAATGAGGATGAGGACCCCCTCCCCCCCAGACTCTGTGTGCTGTGTTGTGTCCGTCTCTGCCCTGCACGGACATCCCCAGGGAGCTATGACCAAGCCATCCCCCAGACCTCCCCTTCCTCCTTTGGGAGGAACCGACCTCCTCGGCCCCTTCACGAAGACCAGAGAGTTCCAGGGGCAGGTGTCCTACATGTGCTGCATCTGAGAGCCATCTCTGAATTGTGGCCAGTGTGCAGGTAGCCCAGAAACCCTCAGACCCTGGGAAGTGTGCATGTCAGCAGCCCTGGGCTCATCCTTAGTGCAGAAAAAGAGATCAACAAGGCAGAACCTGAGTGAATCAATGTCATGTTCACATGGAAGACAACAGACAATATCCAACATGTTCTAGAATAATTCTAGGGAAAGGGCAGGTATGGCTCCCTCACGGGCCTGTTCTAAACCAGTCTCTCTAAAAGAGTGATCCAGACAAGACTACAGAAACCCCTAAACAAAGTGTCACTACCACACAGCATCTGAAAATCAAAACGGGACACCGGATATTGACTTTAACATATAAAAATACTATAACAAAATGAAATACAAATATATATTAGAATCTGTTAAGTATTCTGTATAAAGAGATACTTTCATGGTTAGGCTAACAGCAGGCAAAGAGGAGACGAGTCCGGCCTTTTCCTTTTCCTGACACCTTCCCAGGGAGCCCAGGCCACCGTCGCCAGCAATGCTCTCAAAGCAGCAGCCACCTCAGGACTTGCCCTGCTTGTCCCTTCAGTGCATGTTTAATGGAGACAGCCAGTGGCGACATCAAAGCGAACGAAGGTCTTTACCAGAAGGGTGACAAGGTGTGGAGGTGGTTAATCAGAGCTGATTTCACCGGAGCCTTCTCCTGGGCCTAAATGTGAACGGGTGAGATGTGCGGGGATCCAGTTCCTTAACAACTTGCAGGTTGGTGGTTGAGGAAATGTTGATCCTGGGACACACCGCTTGGCCCCTTGCTGCCCTCACTCTGGTGGTGGATCCCAATCTTGCAGCTCCACTGCGGGTGTGTGTGGGGCCAGGATGAGACGCGGGGTGTTGTGGAGGGGCGGATGGGGGCAGCAGCGAGCTCACAGGGCACCCCCTGCGTGCACACACCCCGTACTCTGCCCTCCCAACCCCACGCCGTGGGATTGCGGGATTTCTGGCAGCCATCACGCATCCGCAGGGGTGAGGCTGCTGATGGCTAGTGCCCCTCAAGGCCGGGGAGCCACTTCTACTCCAGGGCAGTGGCGGAATGGCGGTGGCCAAAGGAAGGTAAGTGTCTCAGGGTCGGTTGGCCCAACACCTCTCTTCCGCGGAAGAGGTAAGTGCAGGTGCTCTTGAGCTTTCCTTCATATATCAGCACCTGCCTGGCGCTAGAGCTGCTCTCCAGGGTCCCACATGGTCCAGAAACTGTAGGTAAGAGAGGGATGCTGTGCAGCCCTGGGAGAAGCCCAGGTTGCAGTCCACGGAGGAGGGCACCGTGGCCTTGCTCAGAACCACAAGAAAATAAAGCTGGTGCCTGGTGAGGAGCAGATCCAGCCATGAAAATGCCTCTGAAGTTGGGCAGGGCAGGGTCCTCGTCCCATTACACGGGGTCCAGGGCTCAAACTCGCTGGCCAGAGTCCCAGTGTAGTGGAGCATGCCAGGCTTCCTCAGCTGTGAGAGGCTCCAGCCCTCTACTGCTCAGCGTCAGGAGCTCCTCCCACTGCCCATGGTGGCCGAGGACACAGCCGCACTACCGCCTCAGCCCCACCCAGCACGCTCCCCCAGACCTGTCTTCTGTTTGTTTGCAGATGGAAGGAGCTGGGACAGGGACCTGCTCACTCCCCTTGCCCACTGGGATCCCCTGGGGGCACACTCTCTTGGAGAGACATCTGGACAGGAGAGTGTGACCTGTCTTCTAGCCAGCTTGCTATTTAAGCTCAAAGATAATCTGTTTTCGTTCTGCGTGGAAGAGCAGTTGTAGTCAAATGGCCACATATTCCATGACTCTTCAAACACAAAGTACTTCCTTGGAAACACCTAGGGTGAGCAGCTCTAGCCTGGGCCACTGTCTGTGGTTGGAGCCCTCACTCGGCTCGACTCTTCCCAGACATCCTGGTCATATCTGTCCATGAGACAATGCCCACAGTGCCCAGCTCAGGCACATAAATACTTGATGTGATTCGTGAGCATGGATCTTCTAGCTCCTCTAGCCTCCCTTCTGGAGCCACAGTGGGAGGGTCTCCATTGCTCATATGTATGTTCAGTCAAACCACCTCCCCATTTGATAGCTGAGGAGACAGAGGACCAGAGACGGGGAAGATGTTTGCCCAGAGTGACAGGCACCAGAGGTTTCCTGGTGCCTGGACCCCTGCTTCTTATTGGCCTGCACTGTGAGCGGAAGCCTCCCTAGATAGGCAGCCTAGCCCACACCCTCTTCCCCCGTTCCCCTGCCCAGGGGCTTGCCAGCATCCTGTGGCTGGCCAGGGGCAGGGAAGGCCCTAGGAACAGTGCCTCTTGGGTGGTCGGTGTCTGGAGGGGGTGGTTCTGCTGCTGGAACCAAGACCCTCCCCAGCGCCTGTCCTCTCTGGTGGGATTGCCACCCCAAACAGACCCAGTGGACATTTTTTGAAGCTACAGTGGTCAACCCATAACTAACTGTAGGATTCAGAGGTCTGGTCCTAAGGGACCCACCTCTAGCCCCAGCCTCCCACACAATTGAGCAGTGGCTTTAGTGCTACATCAGCCCAGGAGGCAAGGGTCCTCCCTTCCTGGCCAGCAGGCGGGGGCCCTTCCCCTCCGCAGCCTGGCCTACTGCTGGCAGATGCTGCAGCTGCGGACAGAGCGGAGGTTCTGGCTGGCTGCCCCAGGGGACAGGGGACAGGGGACACGGGGCTTCTGAGAGCAGTATGGGCCACCGGCGAGAGGAAAAGGCTGTTTTGGGAAGGGGGCCAGTCCCTTCTTCAGACCCAGGTAGTAGGGAAGCAGGGGGTGTCACCATTCTGTGCACTTCTTGGCCTGACCTCAAGCACACATTCATTCAACAAGTATTTATTAAGCGCCTATTTGTGCAAGGCACTTCTGGAGAGGGGGGCCTGCAGCCCAGGCCACGCCCACCCACCCCACCCCCAGCTGCCGGCTGGTCACCCCCCAGGAGATTGGCCGGCACCCCCAACCCACTGCGGGCCCCCGGGCTCCACTGCAGCCCTTCCCCTCGCCTGCCTCACCCCTCCCCGTCCAGCCAGGCGCTACTCGCAGAGGGCACAGCCACACTTGGTGGGCTTCTCCACCTCCTCGGCAAAAGAGGTCCCGTCGCTGCACTCAAAGGTGAACTTCCTCCGCTTCAGCCGCAGGCCCTGGCAGCAGCCCTGACCCGGGCATGAGCCCCGGCACTCCACCCAAGACAGCGGGCGCGTGGTCTGGCAGATGGCATAGCCCCTCTGGACTTGGTGAAAGTCCCGGACAGGGTCCCCCCGGCACTCGGACTCTGGATAGGACAGACACCAAGAGAAAGCCTCAGGGCCCACCCATGGGCCAGCGCTGGCCCCGGGGAGGCCAGGGGAGGCGCATCCAAGGACCAGGTCCTCTAGCGCTTAGACTCCACCTCCGACCCCACCCGACATGCACATGCACAGGCTTCCTCCTGGGCCCAGGATCCAGTCAGTAGGAAGAACTTTCTAGCTGCCAGGTAAGTGGGCTCTCAGTTGCTGGAGGAGTGCAAGAGGAGTCTGGAGACTGGGAAAGCAAGGACAATAGAGAAGGAATTTGTGCCAGGAGCCGGGGGCCTGGGGGCCTAGGGGCCCCTGAAGGTGCTTGAGTTCCAGACTTCTGCTTCCCTCTGCCTAGCCTCAGCATTCTCGATCCCAGCAGAAGCATCTTGGTTACACAGGCCAGGGAGGGCCTGGGAAGGAGTTTCCAACCCTTAGATTTCCTGCTGCTTCCTGGCGCCCAAGGTGATAGGGCCAAGATGTGGAGGTTTGGGCAGGGGCTGTTACCCTGGGCAGCAGCCCCTTCTGTAAGGAGAGACTCCAGCAAGAAGGGGCACTTGCCCTGGATAAGGGGGCTTCAGGGCAAGCTGAACCATTTGTCTGGGGGTAGGGCTCAGAGCCCAGAGGGTCGTGGGTACTACAGCCCCAGGGCAGCCCAAGGTGCGGGGTGGGGGGGTGGGGTACACAGGGGATGCCAGGGATTGGAGGAGGAAAAGTCAAGTCACTAATGCAAGTTGTGGGGAGGGGCCCTGGAGAGGGCATGTCAGGAGGGGGGCCCCTGACCTTGCTCACACAGCTCGCCCGAAAAGCCAGGGTCACACACACAGTGCGCCCCCTTGGTGGCCAAGGCCTGGCAGTGGCCATGCAGGCACTGCAGGCCCACACAGGGGTCTACAGGTGCCCCAGCCTGGTTGCACAGAGCCCCCGAGTACCCATCCTGGCACTGGCAGCTGTAGGAGAGAGCATCGAGGGGCATACATTTCCCGTGGACACACCTGGAGGGGACAGAGAAAAGGTACTGTAAGAATAGGCTGGAGCCAGTCCAATCCCAGGGTACCCACACCCCCAGCCGTGACATCAGGGAATGTTATTCTCCCCAAACCGAAACAAAGGGAGAAAAATGTGATTCTGTATCCCTAGGGACCCCTTCCGTTTAATAAAAACTGATACCTAGAAGAAAAACCAAAAAACCCTATGCTGGGCCACATGTTCCAGTTTGGGGCTTTAAAAATACAGTCCATGCAGCAGCCCTCAGCACGGGGAAAGGAATAGGCAGGGAGTGAGGGCTCCCCAAACCCAGCTCAGGCTCACTTGTGGCCATGGCAGGGGCCGTCAGCTGGCTGGTCACAGTGTAGGCCCCCCCAGCCGGCCTCACAATGGCACACGGGCCCAGGGGTGGCATTGGGCTGGCAGATGCCATGCAGGCAGTAGAGCTTTCGGCAGGGCTCACAGCCTGGCACCACTCCTGGCTTCATCCGTGTCTTGGTGAAGTCCTGCAATTCGTTGTTAATGTACAGGTTTCGGATACAACCGTGGAAGCTGGTGCCATTGAGGATCTGCCACAAGCGGAAGGCGGCCGAGTTCACGTCCACTGGCATCCCTTGGATGGGTAGGAGGGAGCAGAGTTGGGCTGGGTCAGGCTCAGACCATTGCCTGACACTCACCGCCCTCGGTCCGCTGGGCATCTCCACAGTGTACCCTCCCGCCCTCGGCCTCTGTCTTTGCAACCCTGAGCCAAGATCCTTTGCCACCTTGGAGGGTCCAGACTCCTTTCCCAGGGGGGGAAAAAAAAAAAAAAGAAAGCCTGTTCCCTCAATGACCAGAACGCAGAGGTGCGAGGCCTGGCAGTGACCGGCTGACAAATGAAGCTTTGGGTGCCTAAAGTCTTTCTGCCCTCACCCAGGACTCCGTCCTGCCCTCTGGGACACTAGCTTTTACCTCCCAGAGACTCTACAAGCAGCAAAGGACCTGGGCCTGGAATTAATGTGTATGCCACTTTGTCACCTGCTGTTGTGGTCGTCACAGCAACCCTCTGAGGGAGGAGTAGCTAAACCCCATCTGGTGCTCGGTGACTTGCCTGAAGTTGTACGACTAATAAACCACAGAGCCGGGAGTGGAACCCAGGGCTCTCTCCTTCACACGTGCCTGAAGTCCCACCAAGGCCCTCTGCAGCACTGAGAAGGCCCCGCTACCGCAGAAACCTGGCTTGTCCGGACCCGGAAATGTTGGCAGGTGGCAGACGGGGGCATTTAGCCTGCAAAGCATGTATAGCCAGCTGGGAGGTCCCCAGCTGATACAGAGACTCCTGCTGGGCGCCTGGGCCTCTCACAGCAGCTCCCAGACTGGAAATGGACCCTGAATGCTTGACAAGCCCCTTCTGGCCCAAAGCCAAGAGGAAAAGTGCCCACTTTGAAAGACAGCTGGGAAAGTTCCAGACTCCCGCCAAGGCCAGGCCTCAGACCTAACCTATGCATCCATCCTTCTTGGTCAGTATGGGCTTGACAGACAACAGCCTGGGCTCCAGACCGGGAAAGACAATCCCCCAGCAGCTTGGAATACTCCTGTCATCTGGGCACAGCTCTCCGGGCAAGACTCAGGCCAGAGAGCAACAGAGGCCCCACCTGGAATGGCTGTCACATCGCCTGACAGGGAGGCCTGGGGAGAGCCACAGCCTCTACCTGGGCCCGGTCCTTACCTCCCACGTAGAGGGGGGCCTCGCTGTTTAGTGTGTAGTGTTTGCCAAAGTTGTCCATGGTCATGGGACTGCCTCCATCGATGGAGAGATTCACCATCTGGTCAAAGGTGACTAGCTCAACGGTGTGGAACTGCCCATCGTTGATCGTCTCAGCACTAGAAGAGAGGGGGTGCCCCCACCCCAGGGAAGGGGCTTCAGCTCAGCCCATCCCCTCCTGGGCCCTTCCCCAGAAAGGCCACTGGTCAGCAACTGCTTCCCAGGGAGTAACATCTCTCAGGGAGGAGACTATGGGGACTTGGTGGCCTGGGGCCTGGCCCCTCCTGCTCCCCTTCTTGGGACTCCCCGGGGAAAGCTGAGCAGTTTGGGGTAGGGGGTTCCAAATTATCCCCCCTCCTCTTCCCACTACAGACCCCCTTGTGAGGAGGAGGAGGTGGGATATGGAAGGGTGGGTCCACTGCTCAGGCCTCGGCCTCAGCTCCAAGATGGGCCCAAATACCGTATCTTCCTACATGGGCAGTCCAGGTTCTGGGGGTCCCCATAACCACCTGCCCTTGGCCCGGGAGACCCTGAGGGAGGTCGGTGGGCGTGAGGAAGCCTTACCTGTAGATGGCAGAGCTGGGGTAGCTGCCTGGGTCGTAGCTGACACGCACATGACCCTGGTACAGCTCTACTGCGATGTGGTCATTGTCCCCATTGTAGAGCAGGATCCCGTTATCCTCTGCTGTGGAGACCTGATGGGCAAGGGCACTTTCTCTCCCACCCCACCCCACCCAGCCGTGGCACAGGTAGGTGGGACAGATGGGGGACCCACATTTGGGAGAGGGATGCTGTGTGTAGAGCTGTCCTTCCCTGGCTGCTCGGGGGACACATCCTCCAGCAGATGCGGACAGAGGCTAGAAGCCCCTGGTTCAAATCCTATCCGCTGCCAGGCTGGCCTGGGCCCCAGAGAGAAGGCAGACAGACCAGCTGAGGCCTGGAAACTATGTGCGAGGAGGGGCAGGTAGGAGACCTTAGGACTACCTGCCCGGAGAGGAAAGTCAGATAGATGCAGGGTAGCCCATTCCATGGGAACCTCTGGGAACCACAGAGAGGACGAGGTGAAGAGGGTTCTCTAACAGCCATGACCACGCAAACCTGGAAGGAGCCACTCAGGGGGGTAGCACCTGTCTCTGAAGCTGTGTGAGCAAAAGCTGGAGTTGCCTGGAGGGGGTTGGTGGTGATCACTCTGTGAAGCTATAGGAACCATGATCCTGCCGTGTCCCTCTTCCCCATTTCTTCTGTCAAGAGCCTGACTCCCTGGTCTCATACATAGGGGGCCGGCCCATGGCCCAGGCTGGACCCATCATAGCACCCCATGTCGCTGGATTCAGTGGCCAGTCCAGGGACGGGAATGTGACTGAAGGCAGGCCAGTGCTGGGGACAGCAGGGTAGACCACGCCAATCTGAGGAGGCGCCTCAGGGCAGTGGCTGGGACGGTTTGGTGAACTTTATTTTATTGAGCAGCTCGGCTAGCTGTGTTCTTACAGTACGGACAGTGTACATGGACAAGACTTAGGAGAGCTGATAAAGTGGGGGAGAGCATAGGGAGCACAGTGGGAGGCTGAAGGGCCCTGTGAGAAGAGAAGAGGACAGAGAGGAGAAAGAAGTGGCCGCTGGGGTAGGGGATGCAGCTGTAGGGAGAGAGAGATGGCCAAAGAGAAGACTTCTAAACATGTGATGTGCACTGTTCTCTCCATTCCCAAGAAATGTTTAGCAAACAGTGCTGTTCAAATGGGACTTGCTTTTTGCCCTCCAAACACTGACGTTCTGAGATGAAATTCAAGACGTGAAATGGCAAAACAAGGGCCCCAGGGACAGGTGGCCAACAATATAAGCCCAGAGCCAACACTGGCCGTGACCTAACCATGTGGAGAAACTTTGATGCAGCATTCAAGGCCAAATTTCAGGAGTAGGCGAGACTGGATGGTGGGAGAGGATCCATCACCCATGAGACCACTTCCAGCCCTGCCCTGAGACTGCTTCTGTGACCCAGTAACCTTTCCAGATGTGCTTGGCCCACGTCCCAAGAGTTTTGACTGACACAGGCTCCTCCCAGTTCTGGGCAGGGATGCCGCTTGATGCTCTGACCTGAGGCCACAGCCCCCTGACGCCCGACTCCCCTCTGTGACTGGGTGCCCCAGCACGCACCTGCAGCGTGATGTTGGCACGTGGCCAGTTCTGCAGATCCGTGAACTGCAGGTAGGTGTCCCGATCCACAAAGTTGACACTGAGCAGCTTCTCACACTCGGGGCCGCCGAAACCTGGAAGGCACTGGCACACGGGCCCGCTGCCCTGGTCCACACAGTTGGCTCCGTTTTGGCACTCAGTCCCCTCGCAGGGGCTTCTGGGGGCAGGTGGGCGGGGAGGGGTCTCACAGAACTGCCCACTAAGAGGGAAAAGATCCAGGTCAAAGAAGGGGCAAGGCGACATCTTTCTCTCCCACAGTCCTGGAGAGAAACTCACAAAACATCTTGGGAAACTGGATCCTTAAAGCAACAGAAGATGCTCCTAATGAACACTTTCCCCTGAGGTAACTACAAGCCAGACGGATGTGGAAAACAAGGTGAGAAACAGGTGTGGTCCCCAGACCAGCATCCTAGATATCACCTGGGCATTGGTCAGAAATGGAAAACCTAAATCTACTTAACAAGATCACATGCACCTTAAAGTTTGAGAAGCGCTCAAGTCTGCTAGCAAATTTTACTATTGACAATTTTACAGAAAACAGACACAAGCGTCCTATAGCATCAGGATTCACAACGGCCAAAAGTGGAAACAACTCAAATGTCTGTCAGCAGATGAATGGGTACACAAGCGTGGTCTGTTCATCCAGTGGAACACTATTTGGTCACAAAAAGGAATGAAGTTCTAATACATGCTCCCACGTGGATGAACCTCGAAGACCTGATGCTAAGTGAAAGAAGCCAGTCACAAAGGACCACAGATTGTATGATTCCATGTGTATGAAATACTCAGGATAAGGAACCCTACAGACAGATATGAGGTTATTGGTTGCCTGGAGCAGAGATGACAGATGGTGGGGGGACAGATGAGAGGTGTGGAGTTTCTTTCTGGAGTAATAAAAACGGTCTAAAATTGATGATGGTTAATGCATGCAAAATTCGGGTAATATAGTACAAGCCACTGAATTACATACTGAAGCTGGGTGAATTATATCTTAGGAAAACCATTTAAAAAAAAGACCAAGCAGAACATGGGAGGTGGGTGGCCAGAAGGAGGGCAGAGAAGTCAGCTTTCCGAGAAGTCAGGCTGTGAAGGTAAATGACCTTTATGCCAGAACGTGTCTTCAGAGGTTTCGCTGGGCAGGTATGCGGTGGGCGGTGGCCAGTAATCTGTGCCCGCCGCGCCCTCCCTCCACCAAACAGTTTAGGGGCCCCGTGCCTATGTTCTGAGTGATTGGGGAACTTTCCCAAGACCACACAGCTGGGGATGGCATAGCCATGGTTAAAACCCCAGGATCCAACTTCCAGGCTCTGACCCTGGCTCCTTCCTGCTGGCTCAGCTGGAGGCTAGAAGGCCTCAGGCGCCCAGGGCACAGTGAGACCACTCACCTGTAGCCCTCAGCACAGAGGCAGGAGTAGCTGCTGACGCCATCCACGCACTGGGCCCCGTGCTGGCAGCGGTGGCCCCTGCAGTCATCCTGGTTCTCACTGCAGTTGTTACCTGCATAACCTGGCGCGCACTCACACCTGGGGGGCGAGCAGGGGCGGTCAGGAGCCCGTAGGGCCCAGGGGCTGGGTGTATGTGACAGAGAATTTCAAGGCCTGTGCGTCTGTGGGACACTCAGGAGATTGAGCAGAGCTCCGGAGAGAAAGATGCCCCCCCCGCCCGTCCTGGGACCCTCTTCTAAGACAAGAGGGGAGTTTGTGTAGGCTTCTAAGTGAGGGCAGGTTCTGGGCCGGGAGGATGGACACGGGGGGCATGAGGAGATGGGGATCCCGTCACGGAGGACCCACCCTGACCGCCAGCAGCACACCCAAGGCCAAACTTCAGTCCCTCCTTGACCTGCCCGACTGCTCCCCAGCACTCCTGGGGCTCAGCTAGCCCTCTTCTCCAGCCTCCGCAGCTATACTGGACCAGCTTCCTGGCCCTCCCCCTGTAGGGCTGGTGCCCCCTCACAGCCATGTCCGGCTAGACCCCAGCGCCAGTCATCTGGGGATCAACCATTTGCCTATTAAACCAGGAGCACACTCCTCCACCTACTTTTCAGTCACAGCCTTGCAAGATTTCCCCGGGCCTGCTCCCCCCACATCAGGCTCACCCCTGTGGTCAAACTGGTTTCCACTGGCAGCAACCCGCATCCCACCAGGGCTTTGCTACCTTCACACCCATTGATTCTGGAACATCCCCTTCTCTCTCCCTGCCCCAGTCCAGCCTGGCCAATACTTCACCTCCTCCAGGAAGTCCCCCCTCCCACCCCGGTCCCCAGCTGTCATCAAGAGATTCCCTGTTGGAAACTCTTCGAAACTAAACTGCAAACCATAGCTCAACCACACAGCCTGGCAGCCAGGTACCCCTGCCTGGATGTTTTTATTCATTCCCAGTTTTCCAAGCTGTAACCAACACCTTTCTACCCCAGTGAGCACACACATGCATGTACCCCTACAGCCGGTTTCATGCCACAAAACTTCTCCTTACTATGTAAAATGGCGTGATGCTCTGGCAGTTTCTCAATCTTAGTCTTTAATGTTAATCTTGACCCTCCCTATTGATCACGACACACTACTGGGTCTTGGGTTGCAGTCTCATGTACTCGCTCACTCAGTCATTCAGTGACGCACTGAATACATGCGGGGTTACTTCCACTCATCCACAAAGACAGGAAGCTGAGAGGCCCAACGCAGCTGCTCTCTGCTCATTTCTTGCGCTGTGAGGGACCATCCCAGCACAGGGCGACGACCATGTGCAGTCCTGCTTTATTCCACGTCTGCAGCCCAGCCCCTCTGAGTGGCAGGCACACCCCTTGATCAGCCACTGCTCCTTGGTCTGCCATGCCAACCCCACCCCCCAGCGGCACCCCACAAGTGCAGCACTGGGCAGCGTTTGGATGGGGGCTCCCATGCACCCCTCAATCTCAGACTGGACCTCAACAACCCATGTCTCTTGCTTCCTGTCACTGTCCTTGGACAGCTCCTGCTGGACACTGGGCTCCCTGAGAGGCTCCACCCCCCAGCCTGGCCTGAGTGACTGGGGTTGGGTCCCTCGGCCACGGGCCTTAACCCTGACCCCCTGTGCTGTCCTGATCCGGGGAACAGGCTCCCAGAAATGGGACTATGTTTGCAAAACTGCAGATGGAAACATTTTTAAAACCCATGACCTTCACATGGTCTTCAGGTGACAATGCACTTCCTTATAGGCCAGTAACAATGATGGTGACAACAGTCAATGGTCAATGACCCCTTACCCAAACCTCCCGGGGCTAGATAGATTTTGAAATTCAGAATCTTTTGGGTTTTGGAAAGGTTATACAGGCCTAAAGCATTATGTAACACATCAGTGGGATCTGGGGCAGCCCCTTAATTACACACATTCACATTTCTGCAGCAAGAAGAGGGACTGTTAAGTAGCCTCGTATCAGTGCAGGTCCGGTTTTATTACCAAACACATTCAGATCAGACCAGACTTTGCTATCAAATGGGCTTTTGACTTTCAGAGTTTTGCGCATTTTGTAATTGGGGATGAGAAATTGTGGATCTAGAAAGAAAACACCATTTATGGAGCACTTATCAGATGTCAGACTTGGAGCTAAGTGCTTTCCACGCATTTGCTCATCTGACCCTTACAACCACCCCAGGAGGAAGCTACTGGGGGGCCCAGTTTGCAGAGGAGAACACAGGCTCGGAGCCATCAAGACACCCATTCAGCGTCATGCTGTAAAGTCAGGTCTGTCTGACCAAAGTTGTGCCCGGACCACACTGAACGCTTGTGTAGCCAAGACCAAACCTGCTTGAAAAGGTAAAGAAATAGAATGGGGAGACCACAGGGAAGGGGACTTCAAGACCCATGCCCTTGCCTGGCCCTGGAAATGGGAAACACTCACCTGGGCCCATCTGGAGTACCCACGCACTGGGCTCCATGCTGACATGGGTTCAAATCTGGAGAGCAGAAGTCCACCAGCTGCTCACAGGCCCTTCCTGGGGAAAGAATGAGGAGGCAGCAGGAGAGAAGCTGCCCCAATCTCTGCCAGGCAGCTGGCCCAGCAGAAACCTCCCAGACACTGAGGGAGTGCCCCAGCCCTTCTGCCCACAGGAACGGGGCTCAGGGCATGCGCACCTGCCCTCCCCTCCCCAGAGGCCAAAATTCCACCACACTTACCCGTGTACTGCAGGGGGCACTGGCAGGTGTAGTTGCCCACGCCATCCACGCAGGTGCCCCCATTGGCACATGTGTGTTCCGCACAGTCGTCCGTATTCACCTCACAGGTTGGTCCTTCAAAGCTGGTGGGACAGGAACACCTGAGGGGCACAGGTGAGGAGAGATGGACAGGTGGGCAGGGCCAGGACAGCAGCCTTCCTGAGGCACCGAGGAAGCCTGTGTCTACCTGTGACTATATCATCCCAAAGCTTTGGTCCCCACTCTGGGCCAGGCCCTTGCTAGGTGCTGGGGTTAGAGTAAACAGCCCTGCACTCTGGTGGCTCACTCTGTCTAGCTGGGGAGACACTGAGAAGACAGGCAGCCAGGGGAGAGGCCAGGATGGGGCCACATGGAGGCTAGGGAGGTGGGGACAAAGAGGCAGAGGACACCTAGGCCATATGTCAGGGATGAGGTGAGAACAGCGTTGGGGGGTAAACAGGAGTCAGCTCATGGAGGGTCCTGAAGATCAGTGATCTTCCAGCTGGAGGAGCATCTGGGGTTTTCCAAGGGATATGTGGGTCAGAGATATCGGAGAAATTAATTTCCAGATCTTCAAGTTCTGCACAAATGCTTCCCTAAACAGACCTACCCAGAGCTTCAGAAAGGCACATGCACCTCTCCCAATTGGAGTCCAAGGTGGGACGTGCCTGGAGCCTAAAATCCTCAGGTGCCAAATAAAGGGATAATTAAGAATATAGCTGTTTCCAGGGGTGCCTGGGGTGGCTTGGTCGGTTAAGCGTCTGACTTCGGCTCAGGTCATGATCTCACGGTTCATGGGTTCGAGCCCCAAGTCAGGCTCTGTGCTGACAGCTCAGAGCCTGGAGCCTGCTTCAGATTCTGTGTCTCCCTCTCTCTCTGCCCCTCCTCCACTCATGCTGTTTCTGTCTCAATAATAAACAAACATTAAAAAAATTAAAAAAAAAATATAAATGGACAAATGCTTCTGCAAGTCAGAGGTTCCCATTCTGCGCATTAAAAATAACTGAAGGAAGACCTCATGGAATTGTCAGCTGATAGAGCATTAAAATAATTTCGGGGGGTGCCTGGGTGGCTTAGCTGGTTAAGCGTCCCAACTCTTGGTTTTAGCTGAGGTCATGATCTCACAGTTCGTGGGTTCAAGCCCAAGTCTCGTGTCGGGCTTTGTACTGACAGAATGGAGCCTGCTTGGGATATACTCTCTCTCCCTGTCTCTACCCCTCCCCCCCTTTCAAAATAAACTTTAAAAATAAAAATAATAAAAATAAGTTTTGATTACAGATCACTCTGGGGCTTTTGGTATATAAACTTGGAAGGGTTTCAAATAATTGAGTGGCATGCCACAATAAAACTTCTAATCCCATTTATTTGAATAAACTCTTTCTCAGCATTTATAGCTATATACATATATTTTTGAAAAGGAATCTGTTGGATCCCGAGCCCTCATTCTGTCACAGTCACCCTGGGACATGTGAATCAGAAGAAAGGAACACACAAAAACCTCCACCTATTATGTGTAATAATTATCAATAAAATTTTGTAGAGTTATGTGCTGATCAATTGTATATTATTGATTATTGTAACTCTGCAAAAGAAACCGTTCATCAGAAGTTTACGGTGACAAGAAATAAAAAAAATTTAAGCTTACATCCCCATGTTGGTGGCAAAGAAGTTTGGCAGCGTGCTCAGTAAACAGACTCTCCAGCATCAGAACAGATCACATTAGAACAAAAATGGAGGCGGGGGTGGGGGTAAAATGGAAATACTAGAGTTCGAGGAGAAAAAGGTAAAATGTGTAAGCGGTTTAACAGGAGATTGCTGGTGTAATTTTTAAGTGTATCAAACTGCTGTGCTATTCAGATTCCACTGGAAAGTGTTAAGAGAGTGAATTAAAAAGGGAGTTCTATTTTTAAATGTTAATAATACTTACAATATCTTAGAAGTTACCTCCCTTGCAATGCAAAGTTCGACTTACAATGAAAGACTTTAGCTGTCAGTCTCAGACTGTGTGAGAGGGGATGGAATTTAGAAAATTTATGGGGTGCCTGGGTGGCTCAGTCGGTTGAGAGTCTGACTTCGGCTCAGGTCATGATCTTACAGTTCGTGGGTTCAAGCCTGGCATCAGTCTCTGTACTGACAGCTCAGAGCCTAGAGCTTTCTTCCAATTCTGTGTGTCCCTCTCTCTCTGCCCCTCTCCTGCTCATGGTCTGTCTCTCAAAAATAAATAAATGTTAAAATAAATAAATAAGTAAATAAATAAAAGAAAATTTAGTGGGGCCATGTGAGCACAAGGGTTTGAAGCCCACTGTTTCGGGCCCTCAATCTGTAGGGCTGCTAGTTGTGAAGGGGCTGCCCCAGCTGCACCCACCCTCCACCTGGCAGGAGGTGTCTGAGGGTGCCCTCCCAGCCCCCCACTCTCCACCGAACCCCACCCCAGGAGTCTAACAATGAGGAGGGTGTTGGACAGAGCCTAGTGTAAGGTCGCCGTTTCCAAGGTGACGACCTGTGAGAGGCTGTTCAGGGTTTTATTTTTCACACCTGCTGATTTAGGTTTGCAGAGACAGGTTTGGCCAATCCTGCTAAATAGACTCATCATTTTCTGAAGAGCAAACGTGTTCGGTTGGCAGTTTATCTTCAGTAACTAAATACTATGTGTTCCTCTGAAAAGCTCTGGGTCCAGGAGGGCTCTGAGAAGGTGGAGGGCTCGTGGAGGGGTCCTGGGGGAAAGCAGGGTCAGTGGGCGGCTTGTGTGGTGAGCTCAGAGAAGAGTCAGGAGGCCCGGCCCTTCATGGAGTCCAAGGTGGAGGGAAGGGCTGCCCAGGTGTGACCCGTATGACCCAGGAGACCATAGGGGGAGGCACCAAGGACTTGCTCCCACCGCTGGGAAGGCCTCCCCACCCGTCTGGGGGGCTGCTTGATACCAAGGAGCTGGCTAGGGGGCCTGCCTTCAGCTGCACTGGCACAGTGAGCAGATGGTTGACTCCCAATTGGAGGCCTTGGGGTTAGTAGAGATTATAGGGATTTAAAACACCCCCAAACTGCCCCTTAGCACTGCCACTGTATATGGCATTGGCCATGGACTCCCAGTGCCATCAGAAGACCCTCTGGCACCTGGCATGAACAGGGAGGGGTCTGGAGCAGGAGCCCCCGTCCTACCTGCTGCTGGGAGCCTCAGCAGGCCCCCATCCCTCTGGGCAGCGGGGACCTGGGCTGGGCAGGCAGCACACCCCCACCTCCTCCTCCAACAGAGGGAGGCCCGGGCCAACCCACCCACCAGGTTCCGGCCCCGCCTGGCAACTCACGTGAAGCCGGCATCCTTGCCCTCCTGTGGGTGGCAGGTCCCGCCATTTCCACAGGGGCTGCTGGAACAGCTGTCCAGGGACACCTCGCAGTCACGGCCCTGGGCGGGTGGGGGAGGGGGACCGTGAGTAATGAGGACCTCAGAGAGACCCAGGGGCTAGTGTGAGCCAGCAGCACGCCTCCCTATCACGGGAGTTCCCTGTTCGTTCATTCACTCGTTCACATGCTGGGTCATTGACTAATCATTCCCGCAAGCAGCTGCCTTGGACAAAGTGGTGAACAAGACAGCCCAGCCCCACCTGACCTTGAACGAACAGCCCTCCTCCTCCCAGGCCCCAGCCTCCACTCACCTTATAGCCACCGGAGCAGGCGCACCTGTACACCTCAAGCGCGTCATTATGGCAAGTGCCCTGGTTCTGGCAGGGGCTGGACAAGCAAGGATCGCACTTGGCCTGGACAGCCAGCGTGGGGGGACCTGAGGCAGGCAGGAGGCGTTAGAGGAGAGCAGGGCAGGACAGCCCTCAGAGACAGTGGTGAAGCTCTCTCCCCAAGGAGATTTCAGCCCTCCCTGTATTTCCTCCGCGTCAGGGCCACGCCCCCTCTCTAAGCCCACCTTCCGGCCTCCAGACCCTCCTCTATAAAGTGGGGTTAATAACAGCACCTGCCTCAGGGGCCATATTGACTAAATAAGCTAATCTGAAAAGCGCTTAACAGGCAGCTGGACGCTCAAGGAGCCCCCACATGGCGCCACGGCAAATCACAATCACTGTTACTGAAGTCGGCTCTCGCTCCCCACCCCAGCACTGTCACGGAGAGCAGAAGACGGAGGGCGGCCGCCTTGGCAAGGAGGGGACACAGCTCTGTGAGAGGCCATGCTTAGGAGGAAAGGGCCCATTTGTCTTCTCCAAGGCTGAACAGAGGAGAACCCTTTCCTGACAGGCAAGGCCTTCCAGCCCCTCCAGGACCCAGTGGTCCCCGTCCCTGAACTTGGAGGTGGACGAGGAGCCAGCAGCCAGGCTGCCTGGGGCACCGCCTGTGAGGGCCATTAGGCCCTCAGAAGAATAAATAGGAGAACTAGCCGGTTAAGTCAGGTTTCCACTTAGGACTCGTTCTAGAAAATGAGAAATATTGGTTCTGCTGAGGAGGTATGAGCATTAAGAGAAACACTTTTCAGTAATAACTGGAAGGAAGCATGAGCGGATTTCCTGGGCACCGGTGGGATTCTGTGTCTTGATCCCTGGTGTGTTCGGTCTGTGAAAATTCAGCGAGCCATTCACTTATGATCCGTGTACCTTGCTATTACACATGTTCTATTTCAATAACATTTAAACAAAAAACAAACTTGCCAGTGCCAACCCCACCCCATGAAATAAATACTGAGCAAATGTTTCGTTCCCAACAGCCAAGCCCCGGATAGGGCCCCTCTGAACCGTCACCCCTGTGACAGCTTCCTTCACAGAAGGTGGCCATTAACCTATAGCTGTCAGTTTCAGTTTTGATGGGGGTCTGTGAGTTTGCAGAGGGCAGGGGCTGCACCCCCAGCTGGCCCCCAGCACAGGAAGCTGGGCCCGGGGCAGCCCTCAGCCACCTCCCTCGGCTCAGCTGGGCTCCCGGGCCGTCAGTCCATCAGTCAATCAACCTCTGAATGAGTATTTACAGATGCCCTGGGTGAGGCAGCTTCAGAGCAAAGCGTGAGCCAGTCTCCAATCACACTCAGGTCCCTGTATTTCTGCAAATGTCAGGCGAGCGGCAGCTGGGTCCAGAGGCTCAGGGTTTAAGCTAATTGCTGCGCACAATTCCTACCGTAGGGAGGCCTGAGCGCTCCCGCTGCTGAGAGGCATGGAGCTTCCAGAAACGCTGCTGCTATTTTTATTTTCCTTACATAACCCCAGGGAGGGATTAAGTCCCTTACAGGCTGAGATTTTCTGCCTGGCTTTTTTTGTTCGTTGTACGTCAGGATTAGAAGGTGGCCATGCTAACAAGCCGCAGGTGCCTCGCTCCTGCCACCTGGCCGCCCCCCCCCCCCTCAGCTGGCCACCATAGGGACACAGGAGCTCTTGGAACGCCCTACCAGGATTAGGCAGGTCCCACGGGCTCCCAGCAGTAGGTGGGGGGATGCAACCCTGTACCCACCACCCCGTTCTTGTGCTCCTGGCCTCACCTTGGCATTCAAACTTCTTGGCTGGTGTGGTGAGGAGCAGCTTGCCTTCCATGTCTGGGGGCCCAGCACAGCGGGCAATGCCCGGTTCCTTATAGCCTGTCTTCACCCAGCCAGACAGCCAGCGGAGGTGGCAGTCACAGTACAGAGGGTTGGCACCAATGGCCCTGAGTCAGAGAGCAGAGAGAAGCAGGCATCTGTCATGGGGGCCTTCACCCAGTAGGCACACTCAGCCAGGGGCTGGCAAAAATCCTAACAGCCCCCATTACACGAGCCTTTCCTGTGTAGCCAGTGCTGCTCTTAGCACTTCCTACATGTTGGCTTCCAAATCCTCCCTACACCCCACTGCCCCCATGGCACGCATTGAAAGAGGCTCAGAAAGGTTGAGGCGCTTGCCCAAGATTGCACAGATAAAGGGGGGAGGTGGGAATTGAACTGGCGCTGTTGGGGCCGGAGCCCATCAGTGTATCATCTCCAGAGTGCATGTTGGGGAAGGAGTCGCCATTTACCGCTGGGAGGAGCCAGCTGCTTTCCCACAGCTGAGCACCCATCTCCTCATTAGCCCCACGGTGGAAGAAGATTTCTTCTCCGCCTCAGACTTCGGGGACTGAGCCTCACGGGGAATAAATAATTTCCCTGGGGTCACACAACTAATGAAGGGTGGGCTCGGGATCCAGGGTCTGGATCTGACTCTGGAGCCCATACTGTCTTATTCTTCTTTTCGTTTTTAATTAAACAAGGAGGACATGAATGCATTCTCACTGTAAACTACTTTTAAATTCTGTGAACAGGAGTCTCCACCTCACACGACGTGGTAAACATGCTAAATGCTACTGAGCTGCACACACTAAAATGGTTAATTTTATCTTATGGGAATGTCACCTTCATTTTTTTTTCCAGAAAGGCACATTCCTGTTACTGATGGGAGAGCAAAACGATATAACTGTGACAGAGGGAACTTTGTGACATCAGATCACCCATACAGTTGCCTTTGGACCTAGCAGTTCTATTCCTGGAAGTTTATCTCACAGATACACCTCCACGGGTGTATAAAGGTGTCTGTGCGGTGGGACTGATCCCAGCCTTGTTTGTAATAGAGTGAAATGAACTACAGTATATCCACGTTACAAAGAAAAGCTGCACCCAGTGTCACTACCAATCTCCGAAGGACCCTGGTCCCATGGTCCCATGGTCCCCATGCTCGGGTGTGTAGCCTCCCGCTCCTCTCCCATGTTTGTGTATAAGATTCGTCACAAATTACGCCCATCTACTGCACATCATCACCAAGCAGCTTCCTGTCACCAGGTGGCATGTCTTGGAGATCCTTCCAGGTCAGCATCATTGGAGCCACCTCATTCTGTCCAAGTGCTCCCTGGCATCCCAAAGCAATGGACATCTCGTAGCTCACTGAGCAATTTCCCTGTTTCCAGGCATTCTGGTTGTTCCCAAGGCCGGTGAACACTCTCGTCCATGCTCCTTTGTGAGGTGTGAGCATTGCTCCAGAACAGGTGCCTAGAAGCAGGCTGCTACCTCTAGGTCGCAGAGGCTGTGCATGCAGGATGTTCACAGTGGCCTCCAAAACAAGGTTGCATCGGCTCACACTTGCCCGCAGCATAAGGCCATGCCTGCTCCCTCCCATCCCCACCGGCACAGCCAACTCCATAGTCTCTACCAACCAGAGGGCAACTTCATCATCTCATTGACTCGCAGTGGGAGATTTGGAGACGGGTGACAGACAGGGTGGGGGAGTGTAGGGGGTACAGTTCCTCGGTCTTCGTTTATACCAACATCATTTTGAAAATATCAGGCTGTGTGATGTTAATAAGAATGGGCACATTTATTAAGTAGCAAGGAGGCGCACTACTCTTTTCCACCCGTCTCTGGGCAGCAGGGAGGAAGTGGATCCCCCGAGGTGTGGTCGGTCTGATGAAAGCAGCAGCAACCCTGAGCAGGAATTCCCCAGAATAGCACAGCTGATGACTGTGCAGTCTTACAAAGCGGCCGGGCGAGGCCTGGACTCGGGCCCCGGCGCAGCTGCTCACTGCCCGGTGACCTTGAGCAGCCCGCCTCACATCTCTGGAGCTCACTTTACGACTCAATAAAGAGCCTGCAATCTGGAGGGGGGCAGAAAGACAAGCGCAAATAACCTAAAATGGGCACCAAGGGAATAAGGCAGTGTGGAAAAGAAGGCCAGTTCAACCTCGACGTGTGTTTAATTTTTTCTGTCCTGATTTGCTGACAACATCCATCCCGGCTAATGGGACAGGGGAGACACTTTCCCTTTGCCACTGAGCAGGGCCAGGGCTGCTCAGAGGTAGAGGAAGCTTGGACGCCTTGATTTTTTGAAGCTACAGTGTGTTAACAATAACAACAAGCAAGCCTTTAAAAAAAAAAAAACAGGAATACAAAAAATTGTGCTATAAAATGTTTACATTAACCTGATTAATGTTTTTCACATAAAAAGTGCAAGGTGATGTGATTGTTATTCAAGTGGTAAATGCAGAATTTATTTTAAAATATGTTTTGTAGTGCACTGCAGGGGTGTGGTCTGGTAAGGAGCCATGAGTTTAAAGTTTATTATGAATGACTTTTTTCAGTCCTGCAGCTCACTTCGTGGCCGAGGCCACTGTGACCGTGGACACCTTGACAGGCCAGGATTGCCGTGATTCCAGTCCCCAGGTAGCCCCCTCAATAAATGGCCGCAAAAGTGCACCTCAAATCCAAGTGTCCCTTTCCGACTCTTCACATAAAAACAGTAATAAAGGGGGCGCCTGGGTGGCTCAGTCGGTTAAGCGTCCGACCTCAGCTCAGGCCATGATCTTACAATTCATGGGTTCAAGCCCCACGTGGGGCTCCGTGCTGACAGCTCAGAGCCTGGAGCCTGCTTCGGACTCTGTGTCTCCCTCTCTCTCTGTTCTTCCCCCTCTTGTGTTCTGTCTCTCTCTCTCTCAAAAATAAAGATTCAAAATTTAAAAACAAACCGTAATAAAGAATAATAGAAAGCACCAAAGTCAATGGAAAGCTATTCAAAAGTAAATTCTGGTGTGGCCAACCCAGTTTCCTTGTTTCTGTAGAGAGCAGACTCTGAGCCACACCTGAATTCAACCTTTCAACCTTTCGTTTGCCCAGAGGCTGGGGTTTTGAGACCATTTCAGTGGTTCTACAACTTTGCTTTCACCTGGGGACCACTCTTCCCTCCGAGGGTGACTGCGAGCTCAGTAGGGAGTGGCAAGTGGCAGGCCCAGCTGGGTGAGACTCTGCAGTGGGGACGGTAGCCAGGCCGCTTGCCAATCCAGAAGGACCGTGGATTCAGGTTTACACCCTGGCAAGAATATAAATACTCCTGTGTTGTTGATCTTCGGTGTATCTTGGAAATAGTTGAAACGGTACATACTCGGGGTGTTCATGCCAAGGCCCCGCTGGGCTTCTATTAATGTGACCAGGACCAAAATAGCTTTCCTGTGGCTGTTCCCCAGAGCCGCCGACTGTGGAGTTCAGCACATACTGAAACTTCCATGCCTCCCTCGCCTGGGCTGTACCCCCTCTGCCCATCCTCCTTTCGGGCAGTGGATTTGTGCACATCACTGTCTCCTGCTGCACGGAGGCCGAGAGCAGAGACCACAATCCTCTACTGAGCCGACCCCGGCTGGCACCCTGTGAATGTCTGTGAATGAACACCAGCCTATGAGCATGAGGAACACACAAAGCGTGGTGTGAGAGCAAAGGAAACTCAAAAAGAAAAGGATCCTCTGTCATCCCAGAAATGTAACCAATTTGATTTTTGTGCATTCCCTTCCAGTTCTTGTGTTCGCACATGTGCATCAGTGAAATCGGCGTATACAGTCTTCTTTATCCTGTGTTTTCATCAAACAGCAAATGACAATATCGTAATTATAATTAACTACTTGCTATTCTGTCCTATGGGCATAGTGTGATCTACCGAATCATTCCAGATTTACTTTTTAAAGTTATTTATTTTATTTTGAGGGAGAAAGAGGGCATGTGCTTGAACAGGGGAGGGGCAGAGAGAGAAAGAGAGAGACAGAAAGAATCCCAAGCAGGTTCCGCACTGTCACAGTAGAGCCTGACATGGGGCTCGATCACACGAACCGTGAGATCATGACCTGAGAGGAAATTAAGAGTTGGATGCTTAACCGGCTGAGCTGCCCAGGCGCCCCACCATATTTACTTTTCACAAAATTCTTAATGAATTCGGGGTCTAGCTTCCCAGCACGGAGTAAATCAGAGGCAACAAAATGCCAGATTATAGACATGAAGAATGATGTTGGGGAACCTTGACATAGGATCTGGCACACCGTGAATATTTGTTGATGAAGAGATGGATGGATGGATGGTTGGATGGACAGACAAATGGATGAAGGATTAGCTAACTGCAAAGTAAATATAAAAGTGAACCACAGCAGAGTGAGCCCAGGGTAGTGTGAGCGTTCACAGTCACTATGGCATATGGACCACAGTGGATCTTAGCAATAACCTTGGTGCAGGCAAGGAAAGAGGCCTAAAGAATAGAATGAGTTGTCTGGGATCCCCCTGCAGGCCAATGACAGAACAAGGACCTAACACCACATGTCAGGACTCCTGAAGTTCCAGGGCCTGGAACTGGCTGACCTCAGCCTCCACCTCACCTGCCCACCCCATCCCCTGCACACTGCTAGTGCGGACGGGAGGCCTGGGCAAGAGTCGCAGGAGGGACGGAGGGCGCTGCAGGACCAGGGACTCTGGATGCTAACTCTCGGGCAAGCCCTGACTCGTTACAGAGCCGTGGGTGCCTCTCCCGCCGCAGACGGGACGTGGCCTTTGTGACGCCCAGACGGAATGTGGTGAGTCTCCGCCACCCTGGTACCATTCCCTGACTCCTTGTGAGTGCTCGAGAGCTCCTTATGGAACAGCTACGGCTATGGCTCCCCTGCACAGCGCAGATGGTGGGTACGTGCACGCGCACGTACACATGTGTCATCTGTACTGCATGTGCACACACACCTGAACCCAAGGACACACATGAGTCCCAGGCTGCTGCCTAGTTCCAGCTGAGTCCCTGGGTATGAAGGGCAGACCTTATTCGTGACGCTGCTTCACTGGAAGGTTTCTTTCACACAGATGCTGTCCTCTAGAGAGACGGGCTGGGATGCAGGGAGCAAGCGCTCTCATCCGCAATGCCGACGCCCTGTTCTACAATTACTGCTTAACGGATATTTACTTACCGGTTTATTTCTTACAGATTGGATCTAGCCATTGGCTGATGTCACTGTTTTCCTAAAGAAAGTCAGAATTTATAGATAGGTGTGGTTCAATCGTTGTTTGGCAGCTCTAGTGTTTTGTTTGTAGAAAACATGTTGTATGTTCCCACTTCCCACTTGAAAAACAAAGCCTCCAGATTTTGAGCTAGAGTCAAAATCAGAATGTACCTGGATATTGTTCGGTTTTCATCAGGAAGGAGGAAGGGTATTCAACCGCACATTTAAGCCCCGAGTATAAGAGATACACAAAGGGGGAATCCAAAGGCAAGAAAAGTGGACCAGATGCTTGAAGAGGCCTTGCCTGGCTGTGGGGGGAGAGTGGTGGGGGGAGCTAAGGCAGACCCTGGTCATAGCCTGCGGGTAAGCAAAGGCGGTGCATGGGCCCAGAGCAGCAGCAGACCCTGTGCATGTGAGGAGAAGCACAAACGCTCTCTGGAGAGACGTGTCTCTCATTCAGGTCCTCAGAGTTCCAAACATCTGCAAATTCTGAGCTCACAACACTAACTACCAAACACAGATGGAAACGAGGCCATGTTGAATAGGAGTCATCGCGAGTGAACCACACAGCCCTGCCGGCCTTTGTCTCGAGCCACCATCTCCAGCCAGGCTCCCTCCTGCCTCATCCCCAGCAGCCAGCCTCCACATGTCACCTCGGCTTTCCAGGAGTTTTCTACGACTTAATTCTCCACAATTCCCTTCTATCTGTAAAATAAAGTCCCAACTCTTTAGCAAGACACAAAAGGCCCTTCACAATGGAATTCAACGTTCCTTTCCAGATTCCTCTCTCCCGACCCCACACTTCTTGCCCAACCAAACCCCCTGTGTCCTAGGCTAGACAACATAGCATCTCTGAATACATCATCTACTTTCTTGCCTGCTCACCGCTGTACCTGCTGTTCCCTCCTCCTAGAATGTCTTTCCCCGTCTTCTCCAAATAGCAAAAGGGGCGTGCAGTGTGCAGTTCAGTAACATCAATGAACACTCACAATGTTGTGCAGCCGTCACCACTATCTGGCTCTAAAACTCTTCATCACCCCAAACAGAAGCTCTGTGCCCACTAAATCCAAATCCCCCATTTGCCCCTGCGCCCAGCACCCGCCAGCCACTGTTCTCCTTTCCGTAGCGATGGATTCGACTCTCCTATACCTCATAACGGTGCAATCCTACAATATTTGTCCTGTAATGTCTGGGTTAGTTCACTTAGCATGTTTGCAAGGTTCGTCCATGTTTGTAGCAGGGTTTCATTTCTTTTTGAGGCTGAATAAGATCCCATTGTTAGGGGCGCCTGGGTGGCTCAGTCGGTTAAGTGTCTGACTCGGGCTCAGATCATGATCTCACGGTTCATGAGTTTGAGCCCCACATTAGCCTCTCTGCTGTCAGCACAGGGCTCGCTTCAGATCCTCTCTCCCCCTCTTTTTCTTCCCTTATCCTGCTCGTTCTCTCTCTCTCTCAAAATAATAAACTTTAAAATTAAAAAAAAAAAAAGATCCCACTGTATGTCTATATCATATTGCCCACTCATCCATCAATGGACACTTGAGTTATTTCCGCTTTTTGGCTATTGTGTGAATAATGCTGCTATGCACACGGGTGTACAAGTATCTGTTTTCAATTTTATTTGTTTGTTTGTTTGTTTGTTTAGAGCATGAGGGAGGGAGGGATAGCAGGAGAGGGAGAGAGACATGGGCTCAATCTCGTGACTGTGAGATCATGAGCTGAGCTGAAATCAAGAGTTGGACACTTAACCAACTGGGCCACCCAGGCACCCCCAGTAACTGTTTTGAATATCTGCTTTCAATTATTTGGCATATACGCTTAGAAGTGAAATTGCAGGGTCATAGGGTAATTCCACATTTACCCGTTAGAGGAATGGGCATACCGCTTTTTAAAAATCCACATGGTACTGCCAGCTACATGGTTTTGGAAGCAGTTCTATCTCATTATACCACTTCTTGGGGGCAGTAAATTTCCAGAGCTTATCCCCCACCCTGCGGAGACAGAGGCCCAAGAGTGGTGTCATGCGTAAGAGCATGGGCTTTCGAGACAGAAGACCCCAGGCCCTCCCACCTATGCAACTTTGGGCAAGCTCCTCACACTTTCTGGGCATGTTTCCTCATGTGTGGAATAGGAATAATTGTGCCTACACTGTAGGGTTGCTGTGAGGACCACATTAGCTGATGCAGCCAGTAAATGGCCATCGCTACATTTATTATTGCGTCGGAAGACCTGTTCTCAAATTCCATTGCTGTGACTGATGAAACACTGACGTGTGAGAGTCTGAGATGGGGAGTATCTGAAGTTCACAAGCTAAATTCGTTTCAGGGCAAAAGGCACAAACTTTGTCAGTCACAGAAGATGGCGGTGGGGGGGGGGGTGTTTTTTGGAATACAAGTTCTTTTTAAATCCAAAGAGGCTTCAAGAACTGGGCCGGGGTTACTTACAGGTGAGACAGGGAGGTCACGTCTGTGAAGATGCCTTCTTGGAGGGTGGAGATGTCATTGCCATGCAGGGACCTGAGGAGAGAAGAGACTGTCGGTGCCTCATCCAGGGACAGAGACTTGAGAACTGATGGGGTGTGTCATGTTTACCCTTGGGTCTCGGTCAATGCTAGAGGGAGCCAGCACCACCTCAGAGACCCTGCCCTGCTGGCCACCGGCAAGGGAGAGGGAGCCCCTCATAATCCAAGTAAACAGCCCTGTGCCTCAGCCCTTCTCCGGGACTTGTTTTTGCCATCAAAGCACCATTTCTGTTTACAAGACAAATGGAACACGTGCAGCCCTATGCCCTCCCTCACTTGGCCAGCAAGTCTTGGGTCGGCGGGTGGTAAGCTCCTTCTTGGTAAAAACGTTACTACAGCAAGCCATCGGTTCGGGGTAAAGAATGTCCCCGTGCCCCAGGCTGGGCTACCAGAGGCTTCGTGCGGATACTCGACCGGATAACAGGCATGACTGAGTACTTTGATCACAGGGCAAAAACCTCCCAGTGGGAATTCTTAGAAAAGGTTCACAAATCTCTTGCCAACAACCTCCACCGGAACCGGAAACTCACATGCAAACAAGAGGCACCTTGGATGCCCCCACCTCCCCTGCAACCCCCAAAACACAAAGTGGGGCCGACAGCAACCCCCATTTCTCAGAGTTTGCCATTCATTCTTCAGCCTCCATGAGGGGCTTGAATGAAAACGGACAGGCCTCCCTGTCTTTGGACACTAATGGCCCTGCTGGGGCCACAGACATGGAGACATTTCTGCCCACGGCCCTCTGTGGGGCGGGTCTCCTTGGAGGAGTGAAGAACTGGGAGACTTACAGCAGCCGCAGGGAGCGCAGCCCCTGGAAGGCCAGAGGTGGGATGCACTGGAGGGCGTTGTAGCTGAGAATCCTGTGGGCAGAGAGGGAGGGGGAGGGAGAGGCATGGAGGGGGAGGGAGGGGGAGGGAGAGGGCAGGATGGGGGGCGGCACCGTGTTGCTGACCAGGTCCCTGCACGCTGGCTCAGCAGCAAAATGAGGGAGGCCGGAGCACAGAAGAGGGTGTGGGCTGAGCCCCTGGCCTGGTCAGCCCTGCGACCCGGGCCTGTCCCCTAACCCTTTTATGCCTCTCAGCTCCCTCAGCTGCAGAGCAGGGACACAAACAATGACGACCTGATAGGGACTTTCTGTGGGTAAGGGGAGATGGCCCAGGTGAAGCCCACAGCGTGGTGCCCGGCTCCCAGGGAGGCCCCAGTAAGGAGACAGGGCGCACTCCCTCGTGGAGGCTGCTCCCACAAGGGCCAGAGGCAGGGGCCCCGTGAAGCTGACACCGGACCAGGACGTGCCCCACTTCCAGAATGGACAAGTGAGGTCCAGGCCCAGCTAGTAATTTAACATCAGGAAGCTGTGGTGGTGACGAAGGCACTATGACTAGCCCTGTCATAAAGATGGGGAAACTGAGGCCCTACAAGATCGAAAGAACGTCGCCAGGGTGGCGTAATTAAGTCAGCAAGCTGGGTTTTTAATTCAGCTTCTCAGTTTCCAGAGTCCACAGCTAAAACCCTCTCCCCAAAAGCTTCCAAATAAATGAATCCCTCAAGGGCAGACGGGCAGGTTGACGACAAGGGAGGTGATCCTCGAGATAGCCCCACATGTCCGTCAGCGGATGGACGGACACACTGTGGTGCAGCCGTACAGTGGGACATCGCTCCTCGCTGATAGGAAAGAAGGAACTACCCACGTGTGCAATGACACAGGGGAATTTCAGAGGAGCTGTGCAGGCTGAAAGACGCCAAACAGAAAGGAGTATTGTTGCATGATTCCAAACTGGTAAAACCCTAGGCAGTGCGAACTGGCCCACAGAAGCCGACTGGTGGCAGCCCTGGGCCGGGGGTGCTGGGAGGGGCCAGGCAGAAGGGGAAGCACAGGGCGTGAGGAGGCTTCTGGGAGTGACGGAAGGGGTCTCTGTGTTCATTGTGGTGATGGTTCCAAGGATGTGAACATAAGTTGGGATGTATCCAGTCATATGCCTTAAGCATGGACAGTTTATGGGATACTACCCATACCTCACGAAGGCTATTTTCAAATAATAACGAGAGCACGGAGATGCTCCTGCCACAGGAATGGGCTGTTTCCCCTGCTGCCGCTGGACCCACCCAGACCAGGACTTCCCAGCCTAGCGCTCCGAACGATTCTTTGTTGGGGGGCTGCCCTGGGCATCGCAGGCTGTGTAGCAGCATCCCTGGCCCCTGCCCACGAGGTGCTGGTGGCCCCTCCTGCCCTGCTCTAGCTGTGACTGCCGGAAATGCTGCCAACATTGCCAAACGTCCCCCGGCGGGCAGAATCGCCCTGGTGGTGGCAGCTTCACACATGGGCTCCAAATGGGAACCAGTTGCTGAGAAGACTCTGGGGCAAGTAAGTGAGGGGGGTGACCTAGAACCAGCTTCTACCCCAGGGGGGTCTGGCTGGGTCACGACCCCGTCCTTCTTCAGGGGTACTGGCTCTACTGGTTGACCACAGTGGAGCCTAAGGGAACGTTCTTAGGTTCTTGGCTCATCGTCTGTAAAATGAGGTGTTGAGAAGGTGAGGGAGATACCTCCGTAAGCTTCAGGTCGATACAAGGGCTGCTCGCTATTCTCCCCAACTGCTTGGAATGTAATTAAAGCAATCGTTAAAACAGCTCAGAATATGGGCACAAAAGTGTTCAGAAGGTCATTGTTCACAATAGGCTGAACTGGAAACAACCCCACTATCCATCCGTAGTGAAATGGGTAAGGGAAGGATGGCATATTCCTATGCACAGCAGGAAAAATGACCAGACCACAGCTTCCCACGAGTGGACCTCGCAAACATAATGCTACCCAAAAGAAGCCATATACAAAAAAAAAAAAAAAATCTTGTATGATTCAATTTACATAAGGTTCAAAAATGGGCCAAATGAAACTGCCTTGTATGGAAGTGCACATGTAGATGGCAGTGCTATAAAGAAAATCAAAGACGTGATCACCATCAAAGTCAGGAGAGGGACTCCCTGGAGACCGGAGGGGAGAGTGATCAAGAAGGGACTGGGGGAAGGACTTTTGGGAGGGCTGTGTTCTGTTTTATGCCTTAGGTATTCACACATGTGCTAGCTTTATCATTATTTGTTAAATTGTACTTTATGGGGTTTTTCTTTTTTTGCATTTTTCTGTAGGTAGGCTATATTTCACAATAAAAAATAAGGTTTTCTTTTCTTTTTGGCTGGCAAGACCGGGCACACTCCCTGGTGGGTGGGGAGTGACCAGTGGGGCTCGGAGAAAGTCTCAGTGATACAGCATGCGTGCCCTCCCTCCACCTCCCCACTGCTGGGACTCACAGAGTGGTCAGCTGGCTCATGTTGGTGAAGGAGGAATCGCTCAAGGAGCTGATCTTGTTGTTACTCAAGTCCCTGGAAAAGACGAAAGCATCACTGTTTAGAAGAAAGAAGAACAGAGTCCTGGCTCTCTGCAACAGGCTCCTCCCCTGCCCCACTCTGCCCATCCCCTCCCCCCCAGCAGGTGGCAGCAGGGGCGAGATGGTGGTAGAGTGGGGCACTCAGTTCACAATCAGCTACAGCCCTTTGCTCTGCTCCTGAACTCTCACTGCGTCCTCACGGCTACCTGTTTCCATTTCCTTCCCCCACCCCCCCGCCCCAACCCCAACAAGGACAGCCTGGCTCATGCCCCGCCCCCCTACCGTGGAAATGCTCCCACCAAGGAAATCAGCCGCCTCCTAACTACCAGATCGAGTGGGCCCTGTGCTTTCTCTCTAGCTAGTATTTCACACAGGCTCCTTTCCTAGCCCTCCTACTGTCCTACCAGCGGGGGGGACAATAACCACTTTTTTCAAATGAAGCAGAGTGATCAAGTAACCCACCCAGGGTCGCAACTGATACCCCTCTTCTCAATCTTCTTCTCAAACCCCATCCATCCTCAGACCTCCTGACTGTCTTCCCACACTCCCCCCACCTCCTTGGCCATGCCTCCTCCGTCTCTTGGTGAAGCTTCTTTCCCAGACGACCCAACCCTCTTGACCCTCTTCCTTAAGTCCCCACCACGCGCAGTAGTGTCCTCGCTTATGAACTCCCCTCCAGAGACAGTCCAGCTCCAGTCCACATCTTGCACTTCTCCTACCCCTACCCGCCTAGTCCACAGCCCGTGGACTGTCCATAACCCCAAGGACCTGGAAACACTGCCCTACCCCCTCCCCCACCTCCTCCTCTCTCTCAGCCTCCTCCGTTTCTGCTTACCCAAGCCATCTCTTTTCCTGGCTTCTGCCTCAGACTCATACCTCATCTCTCCTCTAAAGCTTTGTTCCCTTTCCATCTACACAGGTGGGCACCACCTCAATCTTCCTAAGACACAAATCTGACTAGGTCACTTCCCTGCCAAATCCCACAGTGGCTCCCGTTTGCCTAAATAATTAGCCCAGCCACCTGCTAGGTGCTCCCGGCTCTGGCCCCCCTCTCCCTCACTGCCTCCCACATGCCTGGCATAGATTTGCTACACTTCCTGAAATTCTCTTCCCCACTGGTGAGTTCTACCTCTGCCCTGGCCCCCCACACTGAGTTCATCACCCCCTGCTTTGAGCCACATCCCTAATGTGCATTTACCTCTGCTGGAATACTCGTCACTCCCATGACTTTATGTGCCCACAGCTCTCTCCTGCATGCCCCTCCCCCCCACCTTTGGGAGACAGCCCGTGACTTAGGGGCCTTCATCATGTCTCGTCACTTCCTGCGGCTCTTGGCTCAGGAAATATTCATAACATGAAACCATGCACCCTGCCTTCATGTTCTCTCAGTACATATTCCTCTAACTCATCTCATTCAGTCTGTTGTTCTGAGGACACAGTTTAATTCTTCTCTGAGCTCTCAGCCCACCGTGTGGTCCCTGCTTGTGATGGGCAAGGACCAGCCCCTATCGGCTCCCTCTCCCTCCTTTCCTCCCAAAGATATCCAAGCCACCAGGGCACCTGCCTCAAATTAGACCAGAGAAAGGCCATCTATGTCTTTGATACTCTGTCACCAGCCACCAAATCACTGCCTTCCCCAGAACCCTCACACCGTTGGATCAGTCAAAACACACCTGCCAGGTCTTTAGCAAAGACAGATACACTAGAGCTTCAAGATTCTGTGAGCCAGTGCTACTCAAAGTAGCCAGTCCCCGAACTGAATGTCCCACAACAAGGACCTTGTGCCACAGTGCAATCACCTATGTCACTAAACACACAACTTAGTTTAGCTAACGTTTTTTTCATAGTGACACTTCTCAGTGAAGGAAGAAAGACATTGATTTACATTCTGGGGCAAGTTTCTTATCTAATTGCAGACCCATTACAAACAGTTCTCTAAGGGCTATTAGTCTATAGACCACACTTTGAGTAGCACTGCTCCAAGCCAAACTAACATGGAATGTTCTCTGGACTTCTTTTTGGGAGAATCTAGCCGATGAGCACACCAAGACAATTGGAGAAAGGTGTTAATTTCTAATTCTGAGGCTTAGTTCATATATTTTCATGGAGTGGAAAGGGTCAAAGGTGGAAATAACAGAAAAAGAGATGTTAGCCTGAAGAAAAACGCAGTCACAGATGTATATTTGTAGCTGTCATATTTCATGTTTGGTTTTGGGGCTGAGGTTGGACTGAGGAGTTTTCCACAAGCCTCTACTTCTGCTCTGGCTCCTTCCTTTGCCAGGATGACCCCCATTAACATTAATTCTCAGCCCAGATGGAGGCTTGGGGTGATGAGCTACGGAGAAGTGGACAGAGTCCAACTCAAGGGAGCCTGGAACCATGCCATTCCCAAGTGTAGCCACTAGGTGGCAACACAGTTCTATGCACTGACATCCAGGGAGGGAAGGGGTAAAATAAAAACCAGATCAGCTGGAAGCAGGGTGGGGAGGGAATTCCAGAAAAGCTGGAACTAAAGGGTTGGATACCAGCCCCCCCCCCCCACCCGCTTCCTCGAAGGCAGGCCTGAGATCCTCGAGAGGCCCGGATACTCACACAAGCTGCAGGTTCTTGAAGGTAGACAGCTGTCCCGGAACCAGGGTGAACTGGTTCCCATCCAAGTAACTACAGGGGAGGACACGACAGTTATTGCGGTGCTGGGGGAGCTTCCCCCACAGCCAGGGCCTTCCAGTTCCTCTCCTCCCCTACATGCAGACCACACAACTGGCCCAGAATCGCTAACTGGGAGGAGAAAATATGTGTTTCTTAGGCATTCGGGTAGATGCCACCAAAGAACTTGGTAAAAGCACGGGGACACAAAGCCTCCCTTGGCTTCCTTGCTGCCCCTGCCTCGTCCACTCAGCCTCCTCCCTGTTGGTGGGCGCTACCCAGGG
Organism: Cryptoprocta ferox; assembly: GCA_028646485.1. Taxonomy (NCBI): domain Eukaryota; kingdom Metazoa; phylum Chordata; class Mammalia; order Carnivora; family Eupleridae; genus Cryptoprocta; species Cryptoprocta ferox. Next base: position 52,313,352 of record CM053561.1, read on the forward strand.
CTCAGGGCTGGGCTCCTCGCCCTCCTCTCTCTGCCGTGCAGTTTTCTTGGCCAGACAGGTCAGATCTGCACATTAGTCCCCTCAGGCCCACCTGCCAGGCCCCTCACCAGCTAGCAAGGCCCCCCCCCCCCCCATCTGCCGGCTGTCTGGTCCTATGGGAGCCCCAGACCCAAACCTGCCCACACCTGAGCTCAGCCTTTCACACCCCAGCTGGTTGCCCTGACTCCCTCAGCATCACACCCATCACCCCAATCACCCAGGCTCAAGCCCCTGATGGTGATTCTCACACTCATGCAACAGCGCCCCACAGCTGCTGACTCTCCTGCCCACTGGTCTCTGCTTCTTTGCTGTGTCCTGCTCTCGCATCTCCCCTGAAGGCACACTGTCACCCATGCCTGGACTCCTCAGCCGCCTCCGTTCCTCCACCTCGGCCTCCCTTCTGGGACCCACTATATACACTGCCACCCAAGTTGTTGTCCTCAAAGCCGAGCCCACCAAAAATCCTTGTAACACTCCCTAAGGTTCCCCATGTCTACAAGGTGGAGCTTGGGACTCAAGATGCTGTGAAGGTCCCCTATCCCCCCAGACATCCTTGCTAATCAGGGATCCAGGGACCGGGAGCTGAAACCCCAGCTGGGCTCCCTGCCCAGGACCCCCAGCAGCTGCAGCCCTCAGGATGGCTCGCTCCCACCCCCAGAGAGCCAGAAAGCAGCAAAATCAGGGTTTTACCCACCCTGACCCATCACTCTGGGTCATAGAGAGTGACTTCCCACCTATCTCATGTGATCCTCTCAATGGCTGTTCTCAATACACCCTAGTGGCCCCATTTTACAGCTGGGAAAATGAAGGCCTAGAGAAGTCAAGTGATTTTCCCCAGCCTCTGAACTTCAGCATCCTCAGTCAAAGACAGCGGGCTGTCCCACCTGCCCCATTATGCTCAGGGCTGCTATGAGGCACCAAGGAGAAAACGGGACACTGACATGATGACAGAAAACTGGGCAAGGGACACAGGACAAGGACTGCAGTGGGTGGCGTGCCTGTGAAGAAACAGCCTGCCTCGCTGCTAATGAAAGAAACACAAATGAAAACCTCACCCGCTCCCTAGAGGGAAGGGAAAGCACAGCTACGGAGGCCCAGACAGACCCATCCCAGGAGACAGGATGAGTAGAGGACTGACCACAGCCTCTTCTTTGAGGGTGTCAGTTGAAGAAGCCCAGCTCTCCTCTCTGTCTGTTGCGCACACGGACATCCCCACCTCCGTGTAAGCTCAGAGACCACATCTAAATCAGCATTTAGCCCATGGTGCCCAATATTGACAACGGGGGTGGCCAAGAAGGCCATTTCCACGCCCAGTCAGCTGGGGTGCGAGGGCAACGGCTTTTCTGGAAGGCCATCATGCAAAAGGCAGCAAGAGTCCTAGCAACGCAGTGCTCTTTGACGAGCAGCCTCACTGAAGGGAGGTTTGCCTCGGTGAATTTTTTTAATAGTAAAACTTGGGAAACAACTTTCCGGCAAAGGGGGGTTTGTTATATAGATCGTAGTAGATTCATGTGGTGGGGCAGTACGCGGCCGGCAAAAACAAATTCAGTGAGGGTTTTCATGATGGAGGGGATGCTCACGAGAGGAGGCCAAGTGGCCAACGTAACGTTACTTCTTATTTTAAAAGCAGGCCTCCGCTTAGAGCAAGGAAGCACTGCCGTGGGAGCCTCAGAAGGGGGTCCAACAGAAGCTCAGAGCCTTCCTGGAACCAGTCTCCCCTGACGCCCTCACTCCAAGCCCTCGTCAGCTGTTCTTGCTGACCTGTCCCCCGGCCGCCAGGCCTGCGACTACTCACAGTTCCGTGACGTTCTTGGGGATGCCTTTGGGCAGGGCCTGCAGGTGCTTGTTGCTACAACGGACCACCGTGTCCAGGCAGGCGCACTCCGGGGGGCACTGGGGGCGGGGCAGGCAGCCCCCCTCCTCCCAGCCTGGGGAGGAAGGCGCAAAGCCATGTCAGTGAGGGGACAAGCCTTCTTGGGGCCTCTTATACCTGGGGCCGCGCTCCGGGGTGTCTCCGAACAGAAGCCCCTCTCTGACACTACCCCCAGTAAGTGCCCTCTTGTCTGCACCCCTTCCTCACCAGGGACAAAGCCTCTTGAACCATTTTGAGGTTAAGATGGGTCTTGGGTCAATCTCTTCTGCCTCAGGTTCAAGGTGTACCTCAGCCCAGAAGGAGGATGGCAACCATACCATTTCTTGAGCACCTACTAAGTGCCAGGCACTATATCGGACATAATCTCTTTAACAATGAAGAAAGAATGCAAGCACCATGGGGACAGAGACTTGTCTCTGCTTTTTTGCTCACAGAAGGAGCCCAGCACCTAGAGCTGGGGCTGGCACACAGAAGCCCTCAAAATAGATCAGCTGAATGAATAAATGAATGGTTTTATACTTTACTGAGATCTGGACAGGTTACATAAATTGCTCAGCTCAGAAGTCTGGTCACAGACAACACAGGGTCTATACCCACATCTGGCCGTGTGACACGGACTCTGAGCTCCTTCCATCACACCTCCTTCATTTATTCATCCATTTATCCAGTAAATGTTACTGAGTATGCCTTCCTCTCTTCCGACTAGGTGTAGAAGGAACAATAAGGACACCACAGTAGGAGCTGCTGGGGGCACTAGGAAGCAGGTGACAGAGACTATCGGTTATGGAGTGCAGCTGTGTGCGGGCATCATGTGATACAGAACTCCCTGAATCCTCAAAACATCTCTCTGGTGGATGTGCTATCAGCCCATTACAGAGATGAGGAAACTAAGGGCAGAGTGGTTAAGGAACGTGCCCAAGGTCCACCAGCCTGGAAAAGGGGGCACAGGACTCTCCCTCTGTCTCTGCCCACCCCGCTCTCTCTCTTTCTCTCTCAAAATAAATAAATAAACTTAAAAAAAAAAAAGAAAAAGGAACAGAATTTTGGGGTGGAGGGATGGATAAAATAGGCAATGGGGATTAAGGAGGGCACTTGTCGTGAGAAGCCTGGGTGATGGATGGAACTGTTGAATCACTATATTGTACACCTGAAGCTAAAACAATACTGTGTGTTAACTATACTGGAATTTAAGATAAAATTAAATCTAAAAAAAGAAATTTTTTAAAGACTAGGAAGTTCTTACTATATAAAATGATATACAAATATATACGTGAGTAGTATGGAATTTTTTAAAATAGGAAGTAAAACTGCTCTAGGAAATCCATTGACTTTGTTTAGAAAAATATTCCAACCTTCTCTCTTGGTGCGAAAGTTGAAGCTCCTCGCCCGGCCCGGATGGGCCAGTCTGGGAGCTGAACTGCCCCCTGGAAACAGGCTGAGAGAGGGTGGGAGAGTTCGAGTGGGGGGCTGGAGCTCCCCACGGAAGGCAGTGGGGAGAAACTCCCTGTGACCAGGCTCCCGGACAGGAGGGCTGAGCTGCAACTTTGCTCTGTCACCCTGGGGAAAACTCTGCCTCCAGCCGCTGCCGCCATGCCTGCAGGGAGCTCTACGGCACGGGGGGGGGGGGGGGGGGGGGGG
>CM053561.1:52317001-52391404 GCA_028646485.1 Cryptoprocta ferox
CCTGGATTAGGCACACTGACATTAAAAAACACACTAAAATGTAGGGGTGCCTGGGTGGCTCAGTCCGTTAAATGGTCAACTCTTGATTTCGGCTCAGGTCATGATCTCGTGGTTTTGTGGGTTCAAGCCCTGTGTCGAGCTCTGCGCTGACAGCCCAGAGCCTGCTTTCAATTCTGTGTCTCCCTCTCTCTCTGCCCCAAGCCTACTTACCCTGTCTCTCATCCTCAAAATACATAAACTTAAAAAAATTACACTAAAATGTAGGGGCGCCTGGGTGGCTCAGTTGGTTAAGCATCTAACTCTGGATTTCGGCTCAGGTCACAATCTCACAGTTGTGAGTTCAGGCTCCAAGCTATCAGTGTAAAGCTAATTCTCTCTCTTCTCTCTCTGCTTCTCTCTCACGTATTCTCGCTCTCTCAAAATAAATAAACAAATATTTAAAAAAAACACTAAAATGTTAACTGTGATTTTCTCTGAGTGATAGAATCATAGGTAACGTTTATCTCCTTCTTATATCTATTCTTCCCCATTTTTTAAACAAGAACCATGTTATTGCTCTTAAAATCATGGGAGGACACCCCCAAACAGGTGTAGGTGCAGGACTAAGAGTGGGTCTCCCTGCTCCCCACCCTTCCCCAGGCCCAGGGCCACCCCTCCCCACTGGAAACTCTTCAGGGCTGGCCCGCCCACCTCTGCCCTCCCGCCCAGGGGCCCACGACTTACCGTCCTCACACCTGAAGTCAGGGAAGGCCACATCCTGCAGCGGGATCTGGCGCAAGAAGTCTGGGTTCTGGCACCGCGGGTTCCCGGTCACAATCTTCCTCCTCCGCAGCCAGTCCCCCAGCCAGGCCAGCTGACAGTTGCAGTTGAAAGGGTTGGCCAGAAGGTTTCTGGAAGAGGCAGCCATGTGACCAGCAAGATACCTGCCAGGCTGGGTCTCCCTCTCGCCCCACCGCGGACCAGCCAGGCAGCCACCCCCACTCTTGCCCAGACAGCTGGCAGTTACTGAGACGTGGCGTTCTGACGTGGTGGGACCACACACACCGTGAGGGCCCGACACCCCCGGTGAGTCCTTTCAAGTAACCACCCTGGGGAGGGCGGCCGGACAGGCTCCGGGGTTCAGATGCCCGAGCCAGACTTACAGCGTGGACAGGGCCTGGAGGGTGTCGAAGGCCCCGGGGGAGATGGTGGCGATCTGGTTGTCATAGAGCGAGAGTAGGCGGACGTTGCGCAGGCCCGTGAAGCTGTCGTTGTGGATGCAGCTGATGCGGTTGTTCCTCAGCATCCTGGGGGGGGGGTAGGAGGGGGAGCCCGCACTGTGCCTGCACCTTGCCCACCAGGGGCCTCTCACAGGTTCTCCTCCCGACGCTCTCCCTGCACCCACGCTCCCCTCCTGTCCCTCCCGCTCGGATGCTCTCCTGTCCACCCTGCCCATGCAGCGCCCATGCTGCCCGACCTCTGCCTTCGCTCCCTGGGTGCCCAGGGACTCCCCCACACCCAGCCCACACTCCGCACCAACGCCAGGGACACTTGCCTAAAACCTAAATCCAGTCATGTCCCTCTCCAGTCTGAGGCCCCAGTGGCTCCCGAACTGCCCACAGAATAATGTTTCCACTCCTTACTGTGACCGCGGGAGCCAGCCCAGCCCAGCACCTGCCCACCTTCCTGGAGAGCGACCCACCCTTGACTCCTCTGCAGGCACACGTAGGGGCCTGCTTCCCTGTGCCTTGCCCTGGCTATGGTGTCCTTCTAGAACGACCCCTTTCCTCATTTACATCTGCTTAAGTCTCTGTTCAGCCTCAAAAACCTGGCTCAACTCCCTTCCCCAAGCAAAAGCAAAACCAAAACCAAAACCAAGCTGGACACAGAATAGGCAATTCACAAAGGAAATTAAAATGGTTTATGAACATTGATAAAAGCTGTTTAAACGTACTAGTAATCAAGTACGTGTAAGCAATATTGAACCTTTGCCTGATATATTGCAAAATAACTAAAAATATCATAATAATGCCCAGGGTTGGTATGGGTGAATGGGAACTTTCACATGTGGGCCGGCAGGAGAATAACTTGGGGCCTTCTTGGAAGTGAGAGGCAGGCAGCAAAGGCCTTAAAAGGGCCTTGTGCTTTCATCCAGCAAGGCTTCTTTTAGGAGTTTATCAATAGGGAATAATCCTGGATGGACACAGAATTTTGTGATAAAGATACTAATCACAACATTGCTCATAATAAAAAATTAAAAGAGCCTGAATTTCTGGGGCGCCTGGGCAGCTCAGTTAAGCATCTGACTCTTGATTTCGGCAAGGTCATGACCTTACGGTTTGTGGGTTCGAGCCCTGCATCAGGATCTGCGCTGAGGGCAGCAGAGCCTGCTTGGGATTCTTGTTCTCTCTCCCTTTCTGCCCCTCCCCCGCTCACATGCACACGTGCAAATGCACGTTCTCTCTCTCAAAAAAATAAACATTAAAAAATAGATAAAATAGCCTGAATTTCTAGTAATTATGTAACACATAGTCCTTCAAAATGATGTTGTAAAAAAAAAAAAAACCTAATGGTATGTAAAGGTGCCCACATTGTGTTTAAGGACAAAGCAGGTTATTAAATGGATTCTAGGATTCTGTTCAGAAACCCCTACACTTAAGCACGCAGGGGTATGGGTGCGCGTGTGCCTGTGCGCAAGTACACACGTGGATACAGAAGACTGGAGAGACAGTTGATGCGAACAATTAACAGCGCTGGCCTGTGTGTGCTGGAGGTGTTAGGGCACTTTCCTCCTGTGCCTGCGCTGTCACTGGTGGGCTCCTGTGGGCTCTGCCCCAGCGCCAGCCCTTCCCCCTCCTCCAGCCCCGCCCACACCTTCCTCAGAAAGAACCCACGTGACTGGCTGAATAGCCCGCAACAGCCTCGGTCAAGGACTACCCAGCCCTCAGCCCTATGTGAACAGCGGGGGGGGGGGGGCAGTCCCACTAGATTCACATGTGAAAAACGCAAGTGGCAAAACACAGCGCAAAGAAAATCCCCTTTCTGTAAGTCAAACCAACCAAACAACAACAAAAAACGGCAACAAATAAACCCCCAGAACCCACAGGGAACCCCTTCACATATTCATTTCCTTTACACAAATTGCATGATGCGCGCTCTGAAAACGGATCGACAGCCCTGCAGCAGGGCTGGGATTTAAACCCAGCCGGTGGCGTCTAGAGCTGTGCTACTCCCTATAGCAGCCCTACGCTGTTCAGATTCAAATGAAGTAAAATGAAGTGAAATTCAGAATGTTGTGCCTCAACAGCGCTTTCCCCCTGTCAAAAACTGGCTGTCTGTCCCATGTGGTGGAGACGCGGGACACTTCTGTCACTGTAGGAAGTCCAACTGGACAGCGCCGTCTACTGCACGCTGGAAAGGTCTGCGAGGCCATGTGAAGAGCTAGTGCCACAGGGCAGAGGGGGGGGCCTGCAGCATTCGTGGGGGGGTGGATGACCCCAGGATCCTACTGAGCCCTGATGTCTGCTTAGCTCTGGCTGGGCTCTGACTCATGGGATCCCAGACTCCTAGACATAACGGGCCATCCCTGCTCCCCTTCCGCACCAGCTGAGTCACCTCAGCAGTGTCCCTGACTTGGGGCCACCCAGCCCTCCTGCCTGCCGCAGTGCCCGCCACTCCTGAACTAAACACGCGTGCAGTGCTCTCGAGGCCTGATCACAGGGCAGAGAGGGAGGGACCTCCCAAAGGGCCCACCCCCACCCACCCCTTAACCAGGCACCGACCCCACACCCCAGGGAACAAGAAAGCAGGCCTCACCATGGTTACCAACATCTGATTACATGCCCCCCTGCAGACACTGACCGCAGACCTCATACACCCTCAGCTGCCCCTCTCCTCCTGCAATCCTCTCTCCTAATGCAGACACCGACGCTCCAGCTTGCTTTTGCCTGTTGCAGCCTGGCCCTGCTCCCTGGCCGCACACTCACAGGGTCCTCAAGCCGTCCAGGCCTCGAAACATGCCGCTCCGGATGGACTCCAGCTGGTTGGCAGTCAGGTGCAGCTCACTCACGGAGGCCGCACCCTCGAAGGCCCCATCTTCGATTTCTGACACCTTATTGTTACTCAGATTGCTGGACAGGAGGTGGTAGAAAGATCATGGAGCTGAGGCCCCTCCCCCATCTTCCTGCACCCACCCTGCAGGGGAGCCCTGCCCCCAGGAAACCTGCCCCCCCCAACACACAGAATATTTTCCTTCGCCCTCCCCAGCTAGGGTCCTGACCACAACCTCCCCGCCAATGGGTAACTCACATCTTCTTCAGATGACTGAGTTTTTTAAATATCCCAGTGGCCTCCAGGATGGAAATCTCATTGTTGTTTAATCGTCTGTAAGAGGCAATGGAGAGAACTTACACATTCATAAATGACAGACATTAGAGTATCTTCCAAATTGAGAATATTTGGGACTCAAACAAAGGGGTTCCCAGAAGAATTTATCTGGCAAGATGAACCGATCCTATATCAAAGGAAGGATGGATGAGGGTGCTAGGGGGAGGTGGGAGTGAATGGGAATATTTTTAACACTAAAAATGCCATGAAAACTTACATACATGAATGACAGATATATGTAGCTATTCGTGCACATAGGCATGTGCACACATTTATATTTTTATATTTTTATTTTTTTAGATCTTTTTAATGTTTATTCATTTTTTGAGAGAGAGATGGAGACAGAGCATGAGTGGCGGAGGGGCAGAGAGAGAGGGAGACACAGAATCCGAAGCAGGCTCCAGGCTCTGAGCTGTCAGCACAGAGCCCGACACGGGGCTTGAACTCACAAACTGTGAGATCATGACCTGGGCTGAAGTCGGATGCTGAACCGACTGAGCCACCCAGGCGCCCAAAATTTATATTTTTAAAGAAAAAAAATAGGGGCGCCTAGGTGGCTCAGTCGGTTGAGTGGCCAACTTCGGCTCACTTCATGATTTTGTGGGTTCGTGACTTCGAGCCCCGCATTAGGCTATGGGCTGAAAGCTCGGAGCCTGGAACCTGCTTTGGATTCTGTGTCTCCCTTTCTCTCTGTCCTCCCCTGCTCACACTCTGTCTCTCAAAAATAAATAAGTGTTAAAAAAAATAAATAAAGTATGGCCTAAGGTCCAACTTGATCTAATGGAATCACATCTCCCAGAAAAAGGCAAGAGCCTGATTGAGAAAAGCCACCCCTGGCTCAGGATGATGACCTGCCCTGCATGCCAGAGACCGGAGGGTCCGGAGGCTGTGAATCAGAAGCAGAGGGGCTTCAGGGGTGGGGAGGTGCTTCTGGCCAAAGCCGGCAGCTGCCATGCTGGTGTCCCCAGAGGTCCGAGAGTCGGACCAGAGGGAAGCCCAGAGAGGATCGTGGAGGGCTAGTAGGACCGGGGCCAGGTGGGGATGTGGAGGGGCTGGGGGCCCTCACAGCTCAGCCGTGGACTGGGGGATGCGCTCGGGGATCTTGGTGAGCTTCAGGCTGGAGCACTCCACCAGGCTGGCCTCACAGCGGCACTTATGGGGACAGACCACGTCGCTGTTGCACTCGCTGTTCAGCTGGTAATCCTCCGTGCCTACGGTGAGAGGGCAGGGGCGGGAGGCCAAGGGCCCCAGGGCAGGGTCTCCCTAGCCCCCTCAGCCTGCTGCCCCTGCCCACCCACTGCTACCGCCCCAACCCCCCCAGGCTGGCCTTGGTACCCCTGGCTCTCCTACCTGGAATGAAGTACTGCTCTTTGGCTGGGGAGAGAAGCAGAAACACGGTGAAGCTGGAATCCTCCAGGACATGCAGAAGAGCTCAGGCCCCAGTCCCACCACCCAGGAGCAGGCACTCCAGAGTACACCTGCTTGGCCCCCATGCGGAGAAGGCCTTGTCACAGAGCACAGATGTTCCTGGGCCAGGCTGATGCTGGGGCGGTACCACCCCCAAATGAACCTCCAGGAGAGCGCCCAGACCACGGCAACGCTTGTGAGCAATGGCACAAGACGGGGATGAGGCGGAGAGGCATCCGGCCCCTGACCAGGCTGCGGGCTCAGAAGCTGACTCGCACTGTCCCCAGGCAGCTTCTGCTGCCCCAGAACCCGAGGGAGGCAGCTCTCTCCCCGAGGAGAGTTCCCAGCCTTCTGGAGTCTGAAAAGCAGTAGCGTGAAAGCAAACTGACCTGGGAGCAGAGGAACCTGGGTCCTTGTGTGGGCGGTCCTCCCTCAGGGACCTTCAGCCAGCCCTACCCTTCCCTGAGCCCCAGTAAAATGCGGGGTGGGGCTGCCCAGCCATTCAGATCCAAATTTATGGTCTCTGCCCAGCTGTTCAGACCCACTCCGAGAGGGTCTCCAGTGGCCCAGGACACGCCTGTTGGAGCCGTCCAGAAAACACCTCCAGGCCCCTGGGCAGACTGAAGACAGGCAGGCAGGTGGATAGACAGGTGGGCAAGCAGGCAGCTACCTGAGCACCGGAACTTCTTGCTCTTGATCTGCCCGATGCGCTTGTTGGCGAGGCGCCGGGGGCTGGCACAGCGGGCCCCACTCGTCTCGATAGGGTTGGTGCGCAGGAAGTCTGCCAGCCCCTTGAGGTTACAGTCACAGATGAAAGGGTTCTGTGCCAGGTGCCTGTCCAAAGGGGGCATCAGACTGGGGGTCAGAGACAGGGTCGCAAACTTGCGCTGACCTCCGCCTGGACAGGGAGGGCCTCACTGCCTCCCGGTGGCTCGAAGCCCAGGGCTGGCTCCAGAGAGAGATGTACCACCTGGAACCACCACCCAGGTGCACCCATCAACTGGAGAAGCCTTGCCAGAGAGGGATGGCAGCAGGGAGGGCTCTCTACCAGCTCTGGGCCGTCCAGCTATCCCTGCTACCTCCCCACTCCAAGCCTCACTCTGTCCCCTGTCCCTCTACCTACCTGTACCCACCCGCCCCCGTACCCCACCCTGGGACATTTCACAGACACCAGTGGAGGTAAGAGTGACCTGGAGACTGGCCAGACCACCCTCTCTTTCCATGGGTGAGGGGACAGAGTGGGTACTTGAACCCAGGACTGTCAGTGCCCTGAAGCCTTTGATGTGGGTCGTCCCCTCCTTGTGGCCTTGGATAACAACAGTTCTTTCCACAACCTTTGTCAGGAAGGGGATGAGGCCAGGGGTGCAAGGCTGGTCCTGCAGTTGGGGTGATGTGTGCCAAAGTGCCTGCTGCAGCCCCTCACTTGTGGGAATCTCCATTCCCACTCCAGGCCATTGGGGCTGCTTCCCCCTGACCGTTTGACACAAGGCTGTCTCTTGAGACAAGGCAAAGTCAGAAAGCACGTCTGGATAGCTACTTATTGGGAAGTCACTCTTAGGCTCTTTCCAGGCTGCCTGTGTGACCAGCAGGGTAGACGTGGGGAAGGGGCAGCTGACATGTGATGCTGACTACAGCAATCGGGGTTGCTGTAAGCAACCACATGGGAGTTTTCCCGTTCGTGGGCCCTCACCACCCCCAAAAGGCTCACCAGCCACATCGGAACCACCCCAGCAGCCAGCTTGCTGACCTGCATCTGGGCCATCACAGCACTGGGCATGTCTTGCTTTCTAAACTGAGACAGCCATGGAAGAATATTCTAGCACCTGTTCTGGCTACTGTACCTGAGAGCCAATGCTTCTGCGTGGAAGTGCAGGGAGACAGTGCAGGGGCGAGCTCAGAGGCCACTTCTCCATCTAATGCCATCACTTCGGGCCATCAACTTAATGGCCTCAGCCCAGTGTCCCAATGGGGCTACAAGGTTCTGCGAGCAGAGGCATGACCCCCTGCCCAGGGTCTGCACCCAGCCTCAGCTCAGACCTTGGCCACTCTCTCTCCTGTTCATCACCTCCTGGGCTCTGAATCCTAGTTGGGATGCTCGGTTGGGGCCTTCTCTGCCCAGATGTCCCTGCCACTCCCCTGAGCACGGTCCCTGCTTTCCTGCCTGAGTCCAGGCTCCTGTCAGGATCACCAGGTGGGCCCGGCCCCTCTCACCCCTTCTGCATCTGGTTGGGCATTTGTCTTCCTATTCAAACTGTCAATCTGCAGAGAAGATACATTTGCTGACTCCCCATGGCAGAGTTCATCGCCGATTGAAAATGTATTAGGATTCGGGGCTTGCTCTGGGATCATCCCAACCACCCAGCCACATCTGCCTACGCCTCACTGCCTGGCCTCTGCCTGAACTAATTGCTTCCCTTTGTCACAATCTCGGTAGAAAACTGTTTAAAATCAATCCAATTATGTTGTTCAGGCAAACATTAAAAAGTTCACAGGGTGTGGGGTAGAATATATCGTTTTTAAGAACAGGCTATTTGTGTCAAAAGCAATCTGCAAAAACTTTAACCACCCACAGAGACAAGGGGCTTAAATATTTGACACAAATTAGAGTTTTTAAACAATTGTGAAGGACAGGCAGCTGAGAAGGGGAAATGTGCAGGAAGAAGGAAAAAATCATCGTGTTAAAGGCACACCCAGAAATGTGCCGCATGTGTGGCCATGAACATTTGTCACAGTAGAAGGTGGGAGGGAACATTTTATTCTCAGGGTCTTTCTTGGAATATGCACTCAAGAAGTCACAACTAAAAATCTTACGGTAGAGATACTCAGCATCAAATTAAACCCACCATGAGCTACCACTCCACACCCACTAGGGTGGCTATAATCAAAAAGACAAAGGATACCAGGTATTGGCAAGGATGCAGACAAAATGGAACCCTTATAATACACTGCTGGTAGGAATGTAAAATGGGATTTATAACCACTTTGGAAAACTGACAATTTTTTTAAAAGTTAAACACAGATTTCCTATGTGACCCAGAAATTCCAAGAGAAATGAAAATATTTGTCCACATAAAGATCTGTAAGCAAATATTCACAGCAGCATTATCATAGTGATTCCAAAGTGGAAATCCAGATGTCCACCCACTAGAAAGGATAAACACAATGTGGTCTATCCATTCAATAGGAAATTACTTGGCAATAAATAAGAAGGAACAAAGTACTGGTACATACTGCAATGTGGATGAACCTCAAACACACAGTGTTGGGGCGCCCGGGTGGCTCAGTCGCTTGAGCGTCTGACTTCGGCTCAGGTCATGATCTCACAGTCCGTGGGTTCAAGCTCCACATCAGGCTCTGTGCTGACAGCTGAGAGCCTGGAGCCTGCTTCGGATTCTGTGTCTCCCTCTCGCTCTGCCCCTCCCCTGCTCGCACTCTGTCTGTCTCTCTCTCTCTCAATAATAAATAAACATTAAAAAAATAAACAAAAACCACAATGCTAAGTGAAAGAAGTCAGTCACAAAAGATGATACATCATGATGATTCCATTTTGATGAAATGTTCAGAGAAAGCAAACTACAAAGACAGAAATTAGACGAGAGGCTGCCTGGGAATGAGCTGGCAATAGGGACTGACTATAAAAGGGACACAAGAGATTTTGAGGGGGGTGATGGAAATGTTCTAAAATTTGATTATGGTGAGAGTTGAACAACTGTAAATATACTAAAACTCACTGAATTATACACTTGGAACAGATGGATTTTATGGTATATAACTTATACCTCATGAAAGTGTTTTTTTTTTGTTTTTTTTTTTTTTTTTTGAGAGAGAGAGAACATGAGCAGGGGAAGGGCTGAAAGAGAGACACAGAATCCCAAGCAGGCTCTGCACGGTCAGCACAGAGCCTGATGTGGGTCTCGAACCCATGAACTGTGAGATCATGACCTGAGCTGAAATCAAGAGTTGGACGGACGGTTAACTGACTGAGCCACCCAGGCGCCCCTCATGAAAGCTGTTTAAAAAAAAAAAAAAACTTAGAAAAATCTCTTGGGGGGAGGAAAACTGCAACAAAGTCAATATTGAGACACAAGGCCCTGAGCCACAGCTCTCAGAGCCATGGACAAATCAAGCAAGATGTGGGGAGTTTATATTAGCCCTGACACACAATTCAATCAAGGGGTTTAACCATCATATGGAGAATACCTGATTATACCTCGGATTTGTGTTTCTTTTATTCTTGTTTCAAACTGTATTTCAGTTGTTCATATATAATAGTTGTTTATGAAAGTCCAGTTCTGTATTACAGCCTTTAAATAATAAAGTCTATCCTTATGAAGAAAGCACAATTGAGGGGAAAGCCAACCACCTTCTCAGTGATGGGGAAAGAGATGCCTGAGACCAAATCCCTGCTCTACTAGATGTTGTGTGACCTTGAGTGAGTCAATGACCTCCTGCCTTGTTTCCTTATCAGTGAAGTTGGGGATACTAGACCCCCCCCCCTCCACAGGCTGCTGTAAGTATTCAATAAGATAATACAAGGAAAGAGCAGTGGCCTGGCGTTCTGTGCGGGCTCGATAAACAGCAGTGACTGTTGCTGTTTTCAGTGTCACCACTATTTCGATCTCACCTGGGGGCAGACTTCCTGTTCTAACATTCTGCTCCAGCTCTGTGCCCCACTACTGCCCTGCGGGCAGTGGCTGAGATCTCAGCATGCTGTCTGGTGGGCACTCTCTGAAATCCAGCCAGGTAAGTGGACACAGACAGAAACCATCCCCGGGGAAGCACAATCCATTTGATCTGTTCACTCTCCTTCCACCTTGAGAGGGTGACAGGCTCCTCACATGAGACCCTCAGTCCCATTCCCATCCCCAAGGCTTTCTTGCGTGGGGGTCCCTGACCTGGAAATCTCCTGAGCGCATTTCTCTTGGACATCCCAGCAGCTGCATAAAATAATCTACCTTGCCAGTGTCTTCCTGTAACTTCTAATTTCACATATTTGGCAAGATTTCCCCATAGTGCTCCATTCCCCCTCTCCTTGGCTGTAAGTAAATTAATTAGCAGGCATGGGCTGTAGGCAGGCACCTGGGCTTTAACAAGTTTGTCTTTGTGGCTAATGTCCCTGCTGACGGGAGTGGTTCCCGGGGAGCAGGAGCTATGCCTTGTCTTTGACCTGTTTCACATCTATGCCGGCCCTCCATGCACATATTATCTGATGGAGAGCACTGTCCAGCAGATAAACAATGGCAGGACAATGACAACAATGGCCATGGCGATATTAACAGTACATGCCCTTAAGCACGAAGCTCTGAACCCCAGGTCGGCCCAACAAGTAACACTGCAGATAAGGACTCCTTTTTCACGCATAACCACAAGAGCATTCTCAAATGAAGAAGGAATGTTAGAATTCAAATATCACTGTTTCAGGATCCCTAAGGAATGAAGGGGTCCAGGCACTGAAATGCGCGACTGTGTTTATTACACAAAGATAGAGAACCAGATATCATATGCCTCCCGATGGAAGTACGCAGTTCTGTGGAGTCATCCTGCCTAAAAAACAAAAACAAAATCTGAACCTGACCAAGCTCCCAGATAGAATTTTCCATCTGCAGGACACAGGACAGAGGAGAGTGTGAAGCTACATCTCGGGGAATGTAATCTCCCAGCAGCGTGCAGACCGTGGGGAGCTCTGCGGATGCAATCACGCAGTGCCTTCACCAAACACAGCGCAAGGAACAAGGCCATGCAGGGGACATCTAGAGACTAAAAACAACCTCGTGATACATCAGCCAACATCAGCCCAGTTGTAGCACCTCGGCCTTATTTAACACCTGATTCAGCCAAGTCATTTTAAAAACTGTATACCATACATGAGACACTTAATTTAAACACTAATTAGATATCTGATGATATCAAAGAAGTGTTAAATTTTTAGACATAACAACAGTGCTGTGGTTGTGTTTTCGAACGTTTGTGCCTTTTACACATATGTATGAAGTCTGTGTAGATGAGTGAGGTCTGGGGTTTACTTCCAGATAGTCAGGGAGGTAGGAAGAGGGGACAGAATGAAACAAGACTGGCTGTGAGTTAGAGCTGGGTGATGGAAACTAGGAGGCTCACTATGGTGCCTTTAATATGCTTATAATTTTCTTTAGTAAAAGATTAAAATAAATGCCTAGGGTTGTTCCTCTCTGATTTTTAATTTATAGCCATCATTGCTATGACTATATTTCATCTGATTTAAGATATTATCCATTGCAGGGCACCTGGGTGGCTCAGTTGGTTAAGCCCGACTTTGGCTCAGGTCGTGATCTCACACGACAGTTCGTGGGTTCGAGCCCCGCATCGGGCTCTGTGTTGACAGCTCAGAGCCTGTAGCCTGATTCAGATTCTGTGTCTCCCTCTCTCTCTGCCCCTCCCCCACTCATGCTCTGTTTCTCTCTGTCTCAATAATAAATAAAAACATAAAAAAATATTATCCATTGCAAGATGCTCTATTATTTCACGTATTATCAGAAAAGAACAAAATCCTGCCAATTAAATGACGTGCCATTAATTGTAATATTCATCCCAGCTTAGAGCTGTTAATGTAGAAACAATGGATGTCTTAGAATTGATATTATTATTAATTACAGCCAGCATTTAAGGAGCATTAATCTCTGTACAACATCCCCTTTTCTCTCATAACAACCCCCATGAAGAAACTAGTGTCCTCATTTTATGAATGACTGAACTGAGGCCCAGAGAAGCTAAATAAGTTGCTGAGAGTCACACAGCTAATAAGGGGCATAGCTGGGATTTGGACCCAGGACTATCCAATCCCAAATCTGTGCTCTTTCCTCCGTGAGAGGCCACTCCTGGTGAGCAAAAGGTACAGGGCAAGAGAGCTGCCTGTCCCCCGGGGGGGGGGGGCTGTCACCTCCCCCTAAGTCCTCCTGCAGCTGCAGGGACCGAGGGGAGGAGGGAAGAGGGCACTCACAGGGTCTGGATGGCCCGCAGGGAGGTGAAGGTGCCCTTGGCGAGACTCTGGATCTTGTTGTCATACAGAGAGAGGAGCGAGAGGTTCTGCAGATCCTGGAAGGCATCGGGCCGGACGCAGTTGATCTTGTTGGCGTTCAGGAGCCTGTGGGCAGACCAGGGCCAGGTGGTGAGGGGAGAGGTGCGCAATCAGCTGCATCCACACGGCCCGGGCCCCTCCCTGGCACGAAGCATGCACTGTCTCGGGGAGAAACACAGGGGCTCTGGCCCCCTGCATGTCCACTCTGTACAGCAAGCCGAGAAGTCCGACTGCCCTCTCTGAGCGAGGGACCGTCCTGCTCCACTGCTCCTCTCCCTTTCAAGCAACCGCTACAAGCGCTCGTGGGGTTCTTGGGAAGCAGAGCGCACCACGGTCAGGCCACCTCCCAAAGGCATTTTGGGGGCTCCCCTCCTTTCCAGAGTCTGCTGGGTTTCCAGGTATCTGAGATGGGGCATTTAGGTTCTGTGCCTCTTGGATTCTGGGAGAGAACCCTTGCCTGAGCCCTCATGGTTCAAAGAGGCTGAGTTGGGTCCAGATATCCCTCCTGCAGGCGGCAAGTCTGTCCCCAGCCACGGAAACACATGAACACCTGTTCCTCCTTGGGAACACAGGCTGCATCTCGGGAGCCTCTCAGCTCAGGCGTCCTGAGACCAGCTCTGAACCTGACCCCCCTCCCTCTCTGGCCTCGGCAGAGTCCCAGAGTCCCTCACGGCACCCCAGTTCTGCCATCATCCAAGCTCCTTGCCTCAACGAGTCCCGCACCCCAAAGAGGCTGACAAGGCTAGTCTGAGAGGCCAGAGGAATACTAGCCCCCTCCCTGGGCGCCACCCAAGGACACCTGCGGATGGGTCCTTACAGGAGCTGTAGGGTGTACAGGCCTCCAAACACACCCCGGGGGAGGTCTGTGATCTTGTTCCCATACAGGACCCTGGAGACAAAAGGCAGCAGAAAGAGAGAGTAAGAGGAGGGCCCGCCAGGAGGGACAGGGCTCTGCCAGTCACTCCCACACAATGGCACCAACCGCGAAGCCATTCACAGGGCCCAGCAGGACGGCGTAGGTTTGTTATAACAGTCGCCAGCAGGTGGCAGTGAAGTGTGTTACTAAAGGGTTCCCCATGTGTAGTTTGCAAAAGGTACCCTGTGGGCTAGAGGCAGCAGTGGCCCCCACTGTTGCTGGACCAGCCCCCCAACACTCGCTCTCTGCCTCAAGCATGGAGCCCACAGAAGCCTGCAAAGGGACCCTTTGGGGAACTTCATGGGAAATTAACCTGGCCCTGGATCTAAAAGATTCAAGGAGGAGAAAATCCCATGAGCGGGATAATTAACATCGTTTCAGAGAATTACAGGGAAAAAACACGAATGCTAGACGGCACGTGCGGAATGAGCTCTGATGTCAAGCAACAGAAAACACCCCAGAAAGAAAGAGATCAGTTTAGCTGAGCTGAGATCTGGGCGGTGGGGGTACGAGTGCGTGTCTTATACTTTAGTTCTCTGCATTGAGCAGGAATTCCAGGGTCTGATCCAAAAAAAAGCAAAGGTTCAAAAAAGCCACGCAGGCAAGAATGGGTTTGGGCAGAGGATGAAGCACCAACAGGGCTTGGGGACATCCCCAATATCGCAAGCAGCCCCCTAAACACCCACCCCTGTCAACAGTTCAGCCTGAGTGAAAACAGTATGTGCGAGCTCTTCACACATGGCTCCAAGATCCTTCCTGGAGGGGGACATGGCAGAAGCAAAGGCCCCGCAGTGGGATCCAGGCTGCCCCCTCCTCCTGGGGGGAGCTCAGGGTGGTCTGAGTCGGGGAAACAAATGGCATAATAGCTTGGATTGTACCCAGCCAGCTCCAGGAAGCCCCTGAGACATGATCAGATTTACATTTGGAAAGATCCCTCAATCTGCTGGGTGGAGAACAGAGTGGAGGGGACAGGGGCTGAAGCAGGGAGACAAGGTCAGGGTCTGCCGAGGTGGACACTGTCAATGAGGTCTATTAACATGACATCAGCACAAAAGTCCCCAAACATGACATCAGCACAAAAGTCCCCAAATGGTGGGGAGATGGCTTTGACCAGGTACCCATGAGCAACAGGAACCTAGTGAAGTGTTATTGCATTCTGGCAGGCCACCTCTAGAATCCGATCTCCTCAGCCAATGATAGAGACTCATCACCAGGCTGTCAGGTACAGCTGTGTAGGTTGTATAGTGTGCAACTTACGGGGTGCCATTCACAAATGATCCCACCCACTACCTCAGACTCTACTCCAAGAGAATAAGGCTCACACAAAGGTACTGAGCTGGCACCCTCGTGCACTCTCCAAGGAAGAGTTCCAGCCCATTTCACTTCTCAGGGCCCTAATCTAGGCAAGGCATGTGTCCAGTGCTGCTAAGGACAAGCAGAAACACTCACTCTTGAGAGTAACAAAAGGCCCCTACCAATGGGGAACTCGCCCAACTACAGTGCACTCTCTGTACAGACAAAGTGCTGTGGGACCTCAGACAGCAAGAGGCTTGGTGAACTTGGGAGTACAAGCAAGGGCGCTGGGAAAAGGAAAGATGAAATAACATGTCCAAGATGAATTTTTGAAGTTGCATGACATTTTGTAGACTGATGGACCCCCCCCCCCATGACACACAATAAACCCTCCAGGGAAGGAAAATGGATAGAAGTGGAGAAAAACGCTTTTTTCACATCAGCCACCACAACCTGGGATCAGAGCACATTCGGGAAGAAGGACACAAGGTGTGACAGTTGTCACAACTGGAGCTGGGAGTGGCTGCCCTTACATGGGAGCTGGGGGAGGTTTAGGAGCATAGAGTGCTGGGCCTCTGTGGGGAAGGGGGCTGACAGGAAGGCTGGGCCAAGTCAGAAGACCGCAGCAAAGGATGCTGGGGAAATCCCCTTCATGGCAGGAAGAACATCAGAGTTGCCAGGGGCAACAGCTCTGCCTTGGTTCTCCAGGCACTCAGCCCTGGGTTCCCTCCACCCCTTCCCAGCTGCAGAGCGTCCACCAGAGAGGAAGGGGGAGCTGGGCACAGCAGCTCCCTCCAGGGCCCATCCGAGGGACCGCAGCCCAGGGGTGGGGGGCTCCCTGGTCCCTGGCAGACTTGCACTGCTACTCACAGCGAGTTCAGGGAGCGGAGGCCCTGGAAGGCATCGGGAGCAATCTCTGCAATCTGGTTGTTGCTCAGGTCTCTGCAAAGTGTGCGGGAGGGGAGATGGCTGAATCCCGCGGTGGCCACCACGCCCCTCCTCCCAGATGCCATGGGAGGGCAGATTAGGGAAATGAGGGGCCAGTTCTCCCATCCACCTGAAACACCCCCAGCCACTACCCGTGCCGTGCGAATCATGCTCCGGCCCGGCAGTCGAGCCTTGGTCCGTTCTTGACAAAGCCTTACCCCACATCCCAGTTTCCCCTTCACCCCCTCTCAAGTGCTAGTAGCGCCCCTGCTGAAATAGGAGGGTGACAGTCAGCTCTGGTCATGTGCCAGACTCGGTCTCAACACCCGATTTAGGCCTCACGATAACCCTCTGAGGAGGTCACAACACTGCCATCCACACATCACAGATGACCTTGGCAGGCAGAGTCAAGACCTGCCCCGTGGCTGCGGCTGCCTTCTCCAGGCTCTCCTCCTGCCCCAGGCTGACTCCCAGGAAGCAGCGGGAGGTACTCACATCCTCCGCAGTTTTCTGTAGGGAGAGAAGGCCCCTGGAGGGATGGACTTGATCCCATTGAGCTCCAGGCGGCTGCAGAGAGAGAACACAGAGGAAGCCCAGGTCAGGTTACCCCAGTCCCGACTACTGCCTACTGGGCTCACCTGCCCAAACCGGGTCCTTTGCCCCTGTTCCCATCCTCCGTCTGGTGAAAGCAGGGGAAAGGGCTGCTGTATTTGAGCCCCATTATCTCAGGCTGGGTGGCTGCAAGGGGCCCACAAATCAGGCTAATACTAAGAAACCGACGGCAGTAGACTCACTTAGCTGGGCTGGACAAATGGACCACAGACAGACACCTTCCCCCAGCTCTCTAGAGCTGCCCAGCTTTGGGCAGAGGGCTCAGCCCAGCTCAGGCCAACTGGATCTCCTCCATTTGCACTGAGGGGCTCGGGCAAGCCCCGAGTTAGAACCTGCTCCCACTCTTCCCTGGATGGCTGAGGTGGGTCCGGCCTGAGGGTCTGTGCCCCAGCACCCTCCCTGCCCTGTACTCACATCTCTGTCATGGTCTCAGGCAGGTTGGCCGGGATGGCGGTGAGGCCTTTGCCACGACAGTCCACAATGCCGTTGCTGCAGGTACACATGGCTGGGCAGGAGCCGGAGGACAGGGTGCAGGAAGGCACTCGCCCGGCTTCCCCTTGGCCTAAGGAAACAGTGGGCTGTGACCTGGGGGTGTCCCATGTCAGCACCTCCCACCCCAGATACAGCATTATGGGTGGGAACAGGGCACATAGTATTTCTCTGAATGAGGATGAACCACAGAGCACCAGGGGCTACCACGTAACTCTGTGGTACTATGTGGGCACATAGTACATACTTGCTAGATGTTTGCTGAACTTGAATTTAAACCTAACTCTCATGCATGAGAGTGTGATTCACATGCTAGGAAACCCTGGCCTAAATTCTGCAGCTCCAGGTTCTAGTCCATGTCACTCAACACTTTGAGACTGAGTCTTCTCATTGGTCACCAGAGAATGACAAGGACTATGTTTATGGGGCACTCACTGTGTGCCACATGCAACAGTAAGTGTTACACACGTAGAAACTCATTTAATGCTACTGCTGAACCCATGAGGAATATGATGTTATTGTGGCCATTTTACAGGTAGGAAAACTGAGTCCTTGATATCTATTAATTTGTGGAAAATCACACAAGCTAATAGGTTGTAAAACCAGGATAAAGCCTAGTGGCTGATATAGATTTTTTAAATTGAAGTACAACATATAAAGTGCACCATCTTAAGTGAAGAGCTGGCTGAATTTCTACTTATGGACACACCCACAGAACCGTCCCCAGACATAGAACATTCCTATCATCCAGGAAGGCTTTCCTGTGCCCCTCCTCCAATGTAACCACTATTCTGAGATCTGTCACCAAAGATCAGAACAGTCTGCTCAAGTGTGGACTTGACATAAATGAAATCGGAGAGCAGGTCCTCTTCGTGTCCAACCTCTTTCGCTCAATATAAAATCTTTGAGATTTGCCCATGTCGTGGTGTGTATCCATAGTTTGTCCTTTGTCACTGCTGAGCAGTAGTCTATTGCATGGATATATCATAACTAGTTAATCCATTCTCTTGCTGGTGGACACTGGGTTGTCTCTAACTCTGGGCTATTATGAAAGAAAGCTGTCTTGAATATTCTTGGACATGATGTGTTTGCAATGGGTGAGAACAGGAGATCACGGACGGGGCAGGAGGGGGAGATGGGTGGGGACAGGAGTTGACGAGTAGGGACAGGAGGTGATGGATGGGAATAGGAGATAATGGGTGAGGACCAGAGGTGAGTAGTCCAGGTGGTGGTGGATAAGGACAGTAGGTGATGAGTAGAAAAAGGAAGTGATGGGCAAAGAGAGAAGGTCATGGATGGGCCAGATGTTAGTGTCTGGTGATAGGAGGTAATGGGAGGTAATGTGGGGGGAGGGGTGGGGGGTAGCAGGAGGCGGGTGACGGGCAGTCGACACCACCAGCAGGGCCTGCACCCACCTGAGCAGCTGAACTCACTCTTCTGGACCTCGGCCACGTTGAGGCCACGCAGGCTGGCGGGGCCCGAGCACTGGGTGAAGAGCCCGATGGTTGGCCGCTGCCTCAGCCACTGGGAGAGCCAGGCCAGGTGGCA
Organism: Cryptoprocta ferox; assembly: GCA_028646485.1. Taxonomy (NCBI): domain Eukaryota; kingdom Metazoa; phylum Chordata; class Mammalia; order Carnivora; family Eupleridae; genus Cryptoprocta; species Cryptoprocta ferox. The sequence continues at coordinate 52,335,610 of CM053561.1, forward strand.
GTCGCAGAACAGGTGGTTGGAGTGCAGGCGGCTGCAGGGGGACAGGGCAGCTCACAACCCACCTCCCTGGGCCCCCAGCCCCCGGCCGAACAGAGGGAACACCAATGGGGATTTCCTGCGGCAGCGGGACACCTCTGGCCGCTGCCCTGCGCCCCCTCCAGCTGCTGGCTGCAGTGTGACCAGCCACCGGATCCTCTCACCGAGCTCACACAGACCCACTGCCCGAATCACATACCTCATTTTCAAATACAAAAACAAAGCACCTGTTCTCTGAGTTGAAACCAAATGTAAGACATTCCACATCCTGCCATTTTAGGTCACTTCCCTCCCCCTCTGGTTCTGACACCCCCAGCCGGGGCTGACCACTGAGGATGCAGAGGAGGAGGAACCCTTTCTCCCGCCTGTGGAAGCCTTCGCCCCCTGCCCCCCACCCGGGGCCCCAGCCCAGCTCGCCTGCTGTGCAGGCTGCCCCGGGGCTGACTCACAAGGTGCGAAGCTTGGGCATGTGGTTGAAGCTGGACACGGGGATGGTGGTGATGTTGTTGTTGTTCAGGGTCCTGATCAGGGGAAAGCAGAGCCATTCAGCGTCTACGCAGCAGGAAGTTACATGCAAAGGAGGGACAGGACTTCTCTCTGACAAGCACGCAGACTCTCACACCCAGATCCACGGGCGGGACCCTGGACGCTCTGCCCGCCCAGGAGCGGGGACACAGAGCTGCTCTCAGGGAAGTCCCCGAGCGGGGCCAGTGGCTAACAGGCAGCTGCCACAGACTGCAGGGACACAAAGCAAGGAGAAGCCAAGGCCGCCCACGGGCTTGAGCCAGGTTGGAAGTAAGGGTGGGCTTTCACAGAGAGAGACAGGGAGGCATTCCTGCCTCAGGTGTCACAAAGTCCTGGAGGACACAGACACTTCCCTGGGCCTCATGTGAGCAGGGTAAGCCTGGGTCACACACCACAGGCATGACACCGTGAGCATGTGTCCCCCCCGCCCCGTCCTGATGGCGGGTCTAGGGGAGTAGACAGCATGGCCTCTGCCCTGGGCCTAGCACTGCCTCCCGGGGCGTCCCACCCCGTGGCCAACTCCAGCTGCCGGGGCCTCAGCTCCTGCGTTAGCAAGGCCCTGCGGCCTCTGCTGCCTTCCCACGCTCTACTTACAGCACCTCCAGCCCCCGCAGAGCCCGGAAGGCCCCTTCCTCAATGCAGCTGATCTGGTTCTTGTCCAGCTGTCTGTGGAGCAAAGGAAAGTTGTACCGGAATGCACGTTGCCTAGAGCAGCGGTGTCTATCCACGTGTGTTGATCAAACACTCATTAGTTTAAAAAAAAAGAGGCCTGGCCCCAGTCTCTCGTCCAGTATATATGCGTTCATCCAAATAGCAAATACAGTAAAACCTTGGGTTGCGAGTAACTTGTCCTGCGAGTGCTCCATAAGATGAGCAAACATTTCTAATAAATTTTAATTTGATAAACGAGTGATACCTTGCAATCCAAGTAGTATGTGATGGCTAACGTCACGTGATCACAACTGACCAATGGTTCTTGAAGTTCGCTTTGATATACAAGTGCTTTGGATTACAAGCATGTTTCCAGGATGAATTTTTCGCAAACCAAGGTTTTACTGTACTCATAAAAGGTTCAGTTCTTTCTGACTTAGTGAAAACAAGACATCTAAATTAAAGTTGTATTATATTCCTCCACCTAACTGTGCATATCCTCTGGGGAGCAGGCACCCACCGCCCCCCATTGTGGAGACCACCTAGAGGGTGCTGGCAGCTAGAAAATGGGATGGGCTCTCCCCGGGGCAGCGGCAGTCAGCGCTGGCAAACAGATTTCCCCCCGAGTGCGAAGCGAGACTGACTGGCTGTGGCCACCTGGAAGGCTGCCTTTGGAATAAACCGAAGCTGTGATCTGGGCCCCTGGGAAAGAATGCCGTGCTCCATTGTCTTGTCTACTACAAGACATGGGGTCGGGAGCGACACATAAGCCAGGCACGTGTCATCCCTGCTGCCATCAGAGCTCAGGGAGGTGGCACGTCTGGGCCAGAACACATCTGAATAGGAGGAATAAACCATTATACTTATTTTCTTTAAGATGTTAATTTTTTTAAGTTTATTTATTTATTTTGAGAGAGTGCAAGCAGGGGAGGGGCAGAGAGAAGGGGAGAGAGACAGAATCCCAAGCAGGATCTGCACGGTCAGCAAAGAGCCCGACATGGGGCTTGAACCCACAAACCGTGAGATCATGACCTGAGCCGGAATCAAGAGTCGGACACTTAACCGACTGAGCTGCCCAGGCGCCCCTAAACCATTATGTTTAAATAGTACTTGACAGAGTGTATTTATTTCCATGTCTCGTTTAAACTTCAGAACAAGCCTGTAAGGTAAATAGGATATTCCCATTTTACAGAACAATATATTGAGGCTCGGTGAAGTTAAATGAACTCACAGCCGCTCACACAATATGTACCTGGAAGAGAAGATTCAAACCCGGCTCTCTCAATCTACTGAAGGGCAAGAGCATAGAGACTGTACCATTAATGGACCTCATCTAAGCACCCACAGTCCATGACACTCCCTCCTGCCCAGTTCCCAAAGGCTGCCCATTTCCTTCGACCCCAGATTGTTCCAGAAGACCATGCTGGCACCAGTCATCTCAGAGCCCATACCAGCGCCTTGTCTGCCTGGACCACGGGGATACACAAGGATGCTGCAGGGGTGGCCCTCCAGCCCCTCCACCCTTCTCCCTCCCAGGCCTGGACTCACAAATTTTTGAGGTCTGTGGCTCCACGAAAAGCTTTTCTGGGGATGGCCTGGATGGTGTTCTCACTCAGGTCCCTGAGAGGACAAAGCCAGAGGAAGAGAAACACGATCAGAAGAGACTTCTCCAGAGGGCCCTGATGAGTCAGGGAGGTCAGGATGGCCACAGAGTGCTCCAGCACCTGAGACAGTGCACGGCACAGGCCTGCTCAGTAAGCAAGCGTTTGTTGAATGAATAAACGAATGAATGAATGACGGAGCTGGAGAGAGACGCCCTGCCCTGGAGGGAGTTTTGTCCCCAGTCACCCCCCCCTCTCTGCACAGAAGGGGTTGCAGCTGGAGTGACAAGCTGGGGGCGGCCGTGACCAACTCTGCCAGATCTCAGGGAGGTCAGTTCAGCCCCCAAGGCATCACCCAGTGCTGTAAGGGACCAAGCCACGAAGGGGCTTCTTAATAAGCCCACAGCCACCCCGGGGCCTGCGGTAAGCGCAGGCATGACTCAGTCTCTGTTTTACCGAGGAGGAACAAGGGCTCGGGAGGAAGGCACCACCGGTAGCCCAGCCAATATGTGGCAGATTCAGGACACGGAATCCAGGCTGGGTCTGACTCCAGATCCTGTGCTCAGAGCCTGCGGTCAGCAGAGCCACCTCAAAGAGCCTGAGCCCACACGGAGTCTGGCCCCTGCAGCCTACTTCTCGTGCTGGCGGGGGGCACAGTGCTGCCTCCCTGCCCTGCAGCTTGGATGGCAGAGGTCACCAAGGACTCTACCATCTCCCCATTATTAATGCCCTGATGTAAGGGAGGGGGAGTTGCAGGGACCCTGCAAATCCCTGGCCTCTGCAAGTTCCCAGATCAGCTTCTGGACACTTCTTCTGGCTCTGCTGGCAGACAGTGGCCCTGGCACCTGTCCACCAGCCTCTCCCCCCCACTCGCAGCACCCTTACTACTGCCTTTCCAGGGCAGTGTTTCCTCACCACAGTGGTGGCATCAACAGCCACTGTGTTCCAAGCATGTCCCCCAGGCCAGCACTGCCTAGCACGTCACATACACAAACCCCTTGTCCTTGCACTAACCGTGGGGCAAATACCATTACTGCCCCCCTTTCCCAAAAGATAAAAGGGAGGCTTAGAAAAATTCAAGGGAACACAGCTGGTGAGCAGTGGCTCTAGAATCTGAGCCCTGGCAGTTGAGGTCCCTCCCAGAGCCACCCCTCGCACAGCCTCGCACAGAGCAGGCATTGGAAGTGGGGGAACAGAGGTCCTCCCCTGTTTTGCAGAGCGGGGACCTGAGCTCCAAGAAATGAAGGACTCTGCCCAAGGTTAAACCGGGTTGGGGATCCAGGTGGTTTACAGAAGAGCCCCACATCAGATGTGCCCTCAGGGTCCATAAGCTGTACAGCCAGGGGCTGACTGTCCTGACAGTGCTGGACAGCTCCGCAGACCCCCCCCCCCCCGCCCCTCCCGGCCACCCCCACGGGGCTTTGACCATGTCCCTCCTTTCAGCCATTCATCCCACAGGCCTTATGGTTCACTGCCAGCGCCCCACCCCCACCCCCAGCACACAGTCCCTGGGCTATGAGAGCCACCACCCCTCCATCTGGGTTTTCCTGCTGAGACAGAGAAACGGAAGCACGATAGTAGAATGCACAGGCCCTTCAGATCCCGGTTCCCTAGCTGTGTATCTGTCGGTCAGCCCCTTTCCTGAGCCACAGTGTCCTTGTGTGCCAAGTGTGGATACGAGCCTGGCAAGGACTGTCCCCACCAACCCTGTCCCCCTGCATAGAGTGTGAGCTCCCACCCCCCAAACTCCCCAGCCTTTCCTGTCCCCCAGGCCCCTACCTGGCCCCAGGCATCTGTGGTCCAGAAGGGCTTCATCATCATCAACACCCCCATCCCCTGCTCTCTCTCCCCTTGAAGGAAGGCGTCTCAAGCCTGTGACACAGACACTTCTCTCCTCCCAAACTACATACAACCGCCCACTACAGCCTGTGCTCTGCTTCACTATAACTGGCTGTCCCCAGCCCTCCATGCAGTAGTTGCTTCACCCACATCCACCTCCCGGCAGGTGGCAGTGGGTCTGGGGAGACGCTTGTGTCCACCTTCCTCTCCTTCCCCCACCCTGCATGCTGGTCTTCCCTCTCTTCCCAGAGTCTTTGATCTCAGTTGTCTGTGTGCAACTCCGGCACCCCTGTTTAGTCTGTCTGTGTTCCTGGAGACATTCTCTGCAACCCACGCCTTAGGCTTCCCCAGAACCACCTCTGGCCTCCCCATCCACACTACCTGCCTTGCTTTCCCCTTTCTCAGTAATTCCCACCAGCCCTTCCATCTTGAGAGGACAGGAGAGCACTTCAGCCTTTACTTATCTGCCTAATCCTATTCTCACCTCTTCCTTGCCTAGATAGCTCTGTCCCCTGCCCAGTTCCTGTGATGCAGGGAATTGCTACACACCACAGAGTACCAGTGATACACCCTGTACTGGCCCTACCGATCCCTTGGTCTGTGACCTTGATCTCTCCCCCCCCTAAGTAGATGCTGACACCAGGCAGCATAGTCGGACAGGTAAACTCCAAAATTGGGAGCAAGGGCTGTGCGGACCACACAGGTAAACGAGAGACTGCCAGCACTCAGAGGGTCACGGTCACACGACTTCTCTCTCATCGCTCTCTCTGGGAGAAGCCAGCCTCCATGTCAAGAACTCTCAAGCAGCTCTCTGGAGAGTCCCACATGGGGAGGAACGGAGGCTTGCCAACGGCCAGCACCGGCTGCCAGCAACGGTCAGTCAGTCAGTCATCAAGGAAACAGATTCTCCAGCCCCAGTCATGCTTTCCAACTCTGCAGCCTGCTATGGTCCGCACGCTGCCCCCCCCAAATTCAGATGTTGAAATCCTACTGTCCAATGTGATGGTGCTAGGAAGTGGGGCCTGAGGGTGCTTCGGTCATAGAGGTGGAGCCCTGGTGGGTGCGATGAATGGCCTCATAAAGGAGGTGTCAGGGACTTCCACCACCCCTCCTGCCTTGGGAGGACACAGCTGTGAGCCGGGAAGTCTCTGAGCCAGGCCATGAGGCCTCACCCAACGCCAGTCTGCTGGCACCATGCTCCTGCGCTCCCAACGTCTAGCACTGTGAGAAATAAATATTTTTTGTTTATAAACGACCCAATCTATGGTATTTCTGGTACAGTAGTCCGAACAGACTGAGACACAACCCCAGCCAACTTTGCGAGTGCAATCTCATTCAAGACCCCACACCAGGACCACCCAGCCACCTGCAGAAACTGTGAGGCGAGGAAGGTGTGTTGTCCTTTTCAGCTGCTACACTTCAAGGTCATTGGCTACACAATAATCCATGAGGAAAACAGGGGTGCTTCTGGGGAACAGTCCAGGAGAGGCCTAGAAGCCGTGCTAGAGAGTGTGGTCTGACTCTGGGGGAATGGGGGCCCCTGAGAGCCTATGAGGAAGGCAGGGTCTTGCTCAGACTTGGCGCGGATGGGCTGAAATCTGTTCACAATGAGCCTCACCTGGCACTTTGGGCCTCAGTCTCCTGGTTTGTCAAAGGCACAGGCTGGACCAGATGATCTCCTCATCTCCCCACTGACAGAGTCCCACCACGTGCTGAGTGCTCCACGACCCAGCAGGTGAGGTGCTTGGTTCCCAGGGCATCTGAGATCCCCAGGGGAGCCCATCACTGACGGCGCGCTGTCTGAGAGAAGCAGTCTGCAAGAGGACAGACACAGACACCTGCCCTCGCTGTCCCACGGGGAACCAGGGAGAATGAAGCATGGATGGTGAAGGCAAGACAAGAGCAGGGAGGGGCAGCGGCCTGGGGACTAATACAGAGTCAGGAAGACAGAGGGCACACAGGAGGTGGGGACCTCCAGCAGGGCAGTCCTGCCCCAGCTGGCAGTCCACCCGTCAGCCAGGCCTGGGAGGGAACTCTGGGCTGGCCACTCACATCCATTATTCCCTTTAATCCTCTCCACAACCCTGCAAGGAAGGTTTTTTATTTGTATCGATTCGTTTATTGATTTAAGCCAACCTTGTTCCAGAAACGCTTTAAGGTGGCTTATAGGGCTTTATAGAACAACAAGAGAGCAAGGATAAAAAGTGGGGTGAAGAGAAGAAAAATCAATGGCGGGTGCCAAGAATGTGGCACAATGTCAGCCCCACACATGTCAGGTCCAGGGTAAAGCATGGGCTCTAGGCTTTCCAAGAGCTGACGCAAAGGGGGGAAACCGGTCCGTTAACAGCATCCCAAACATATATATACATTTAAAAGGACCAGTTTCTCAGGAGGATAGCTGTGTGGGGTACTAAGATGAAACAAGAATTCTCCAGGGATCTTTATGAAAAATGACAGTGTGGCCTAATTAATAACTCTGGATCCTTACAATAAATGGGTTTCAAGTGTCTGTTTCTTATAATAGCACTGCATCAAAGTACAGTTCAGGAAATGCAATTCTGTAAGGACTCACAGCAGGAGCTAAGTGGGGAAGGAAGGGGCAGGAAGAGTGTGTGCAAAGGCAGTAGGTGGACTAGAGCCGGGTGCCATCCAGGGGCAGTTAGGTTTGCCTGGAGCGGAAGGCACTGGGAATGTGTCTGCAGGAAAAAACCTTTGCAGGCCAGAGGTGACAGGTTAGAAGGGAGAGAGGCATCTGATCCAACGGCCTTTTAGGCATTGCTCTGGGGCCCCAAAGTTTACTGAGGAAAGATGCTGCCCCCAGGCACGCAGGAGATTTGACATCAAGAGCCCATCCATGAGGTGAGGGTCCAGGGGTGGGGATGGAGCCACCCAGGGCCAGCCCACAGGACCAAGCAGTCCACGCTATTAAAATGAGTAAAGGAACCTGAACTTAGGATCCAGGAAGAAGCCAGCCTCTAGATCAGAGGAAAATGGGTGAGCCTTGGAAGCCGGCCTTCCAAGGAAAATGCAGGATGCTGGCAGCACAGGAGGGGGTGGAAAGAGCTTTGAACTGAGCAAGGAGAAGGATCCATATTCAATTCCTGCTTCTACCATTTATCAGCCAAGGATCCCGGAAGTTATGGACCTGACGGCTTCACCGTCCCTGTTTGTAAAATGGAGATAAAAATACCTACCACACGGGTTTGGATAAGAGGAGCTCATGTATTTAAGCTTCTGAGTCCATGAAGAAGTGAGTTTGTGTATTTAAGCTTCTGTCCTAGTACCTCCATTTGGCAACATTTAAGAAAGCTGGCTTTTGTCCCTCAAACAGTTGGCCGGAACCTTTCCTAAGGTTCTGACTGTAGTTTCCAGTTTGCTCACTAGGGGGCATAAGAAGCCTTCCCTGGACTCGGATGACTTCTCCACCACAGCACAAACCCCAAACAAAGCTATTCTCATTTTTGTGCACCAGTTGACCTCCTATCTGGTCAACAATTGTCTTGCCTTTCTCAAATCTCTTTGAAGTAATGTTTCTCGTCTCCATTTTCACTAGGTTGGCATGCAATCCCAAAAGGCACCACCTACATCTTTCATTTTTGCTCCATCATCCTACGGTGACCTTGTCACAGGCCCTGAAGTGTGTGTGGCCTGGGTGTGTCAGGGCAAAAAGTGATACACTGAGCGAGGCCATCCTGGAAGACGGAGGGTGCTGGAGCTGGAAAGACAAACCCAAACTGGGAGCAGCTGGCGGCCTGAGCCTGGCCAGGGGGAAGGGGAGGGCACAGAGCCATGGGGCAGATGGGGGCTCAGAAGGAAGTCCCAGGCAGGACAGTGAAAAGCAAATTCCCAGAGTAAGGATGCAGCAGCCAGACAAGGGACAGACTGGGGAGATAAATACAGGCCTGGGGACAAATTCTAAGGGTGAGGATGAGGCCTTGGACTTTGACAAGCTCCCTGGGGAATACAGATGCTGCTGGTCCAGGAAGTACACACTGAGAGGAAAGCCCACAGCAGAGTGTCATAATAGACAGGGGTTCAATAAACCCTGGCTTACCCACTTAAATCACGTGGTCTTGGGCAAGTGACTTAAACTCTCTGGCCTGTTTTCTCATATGAAAACTTGGGTGTGAGGAGTAACACCTACTTTGCAGGTATGTTCTCAGCCCTGCCTGTTATTCTACTTATGCTGCCGTTCCTTCAGTTCTTCAGAACCCTTTTGCCACAGGACCTTTGTGCTAGCTGTAACTGCTGCCTAGAATATTCTTCCTCTGGTCTTCACCCAGTAAACTCCTATCTGTTCTTCACCTCTCAGTCTACAGACACTTCCCCGGACTGGTCCCGCTGCTTCAGGTTCTCAGGACCCTATGCTTTTCCTTCTTAGCACCAATCCAGGTTTATAATGAAATATTGCTATACTGAATATAATTAATACTGATTTTTGGTTAACATCCATCACCCCCTCCAGATCATAATCTCCCTCCCTCCCCCCGCCCCCCAGACTGTACTCTCTTAAGAGAGTCTCTTTTAAGGGTGCCTGGGTGGCTCAGTCAGTTCGGCATCTGACCCTTGATTTTAGCTTAGGTCATGATCTCGCAGTTTGTGAGTTTGAGCCCTGCATTGGGCTCTGTGCTGGTAGCTCAGACCCTGCTTGGGATTCTCTGTCTCCTGTCTCCCCTTCACTCTCTCTCTCCCTTTCTCTCTCTCGCAAAAATAAATAAATAAACTCTAAAAATACATAAATGTTCCTGATTCTTAAAAACAAACAACAGAGGACCGTCTCTTTTGCTCCCCTATGGTATCCCAGACCCAGCACATTGCGGGACTCAGTAATTTTTAACTGAATTAAACTAATGTGGATACACATTATTCTTTTGCTCCAATCCCTCTGCATTTCCCTGACCCAAACAAGGAGTTAGGCCGGCTGTGTGGCTGAGAGGGGAAGCCGGGGGCTCAGGGCTGCACAGGCTGGCTCCTGTGAGCTTGTCTTTGTAAGAGCCCCTCACTCATTCACTGGGCACCCCCGTACCTACTCTAACTGGGCAGCAGCAGACGCCATCAGATATGAGGCTCCGAAAGGGAAGGGAAGTGCTGGAGAAGCCCTCGTTGCCCTGGTTTTATCGTCAGCCTTGCCCTTCCCCTCCCTCATCTGTACAGAACCTCAGTAACTGAACAAGCTCGAGCGGCGCTCAGGTGACACCAGCAGCATGAGCAGGGAGGTGTGGGCAGCGCTGGAGGAAGGGGACACTCCTGGGACCCCATGAGGAAGAGAAGGAGCTGTAGCCCCTAAGAGTCCATCCTGGGGAGCTCCAGTTAAGCATCTCTGAAGCAAAGATCCTCACGGTCTGAACCCCACCACCCAAGATCAAGGGCCCTGAGAGGCAAGCCGCTGCCAGTTGCAGCACCCCCAGGTCTGGGAACACCCCCAAAGATCCCAGTCAGGCCCCTTTCCATGAAAAGAAGGGGGCAGCCAGGCCCGCCCCCTGATTTGGGCATGATCCCAGGGCCCCTGTTCCTGCAGCCTCTGCCAGGGCTGGGGAAAGCAGGGCCTGGGAAGCCAAGGTCGGGACCCCATGTTCTCACTGCTAATCCCCCTTCACGCTCTAACCAGATTGGGCCCTGCTGGCAGACTGGCCTCTGAGGGCATCAGTGGGGGGCCCAGCCGGGGACTGCTGGGCACCAGCCAAGGCAGACTCGGATCCAGGCTCCTGCTGCCAGCTTGCCAACCCCACCATAAGCCCCACTGGGGCCTGCTCTGTCTGCCTCGCAGGTCACATGGAGGGAGGGAGACTCTGGGCAGTCGGGCCTGTCCCCTTGTGCTAGCAGCCTGGCTGGTTATCCTGAGCCCACCCAATATGGACCTGGCGGGAGGGAACTAGGGCGTCCTGTTTTGGGCCCCCTCACTGGATCTTCCTTGTTGTGAGACTGTCCGATGAGGACTCAGACCCAGGAGCAAAGCCGGCCATGAACCCACCACAGGGCCCCGGCAGCCTCCCTGTCCATGAGGTGGGAATGATCGAGGGCTGCAGGGCCGCACTGAGGCTGTGTCAGCTGCCACCACTTGCACTCTATAATGGTCCTCACGGGGCCCTGTAGGGAGGGCTGGGTGGTCAGCGCTGGGAAATCCGGGACTGGGAATCAGGAGGCTGAGACTCGAGGCCAGTTCTGCCTCCAGCCCACCTGGTGACCTGGGGCGAGACCTGCAGTTGGTTCCCAGCTCCTCAGTCTCCCCTTCTAACGACACTGCCCTCCTAGAGAGGTCGAGAGGGTTCAATCACAGTGAGTCGTGGCCCAGCATGGGGGTGGGGTGACTCACTGCTGCTGTTAGGGAGTCCCCCACCATCCCACAGTGGGTGACTCAGCACCCATGCCTCCGGCCCCTGGGTCAGCAAAAGCGGAGCCACCTGGTAGTTTGTTATAAGGATGGACTTTCTGGTCCCACTTACTGAATCAGAATCTGCCTTTTAGCAAGACACCCAGTTGATTCATATACATATTAAAATTTGAGAAGCCCCGCATCTGACAGAGGTAATTTTAAAATGTTTCCCTGTCCCCTGCTAGGGCTAAATGGGGTTGTATTCCCTGCTCCCAGCCAGCACTTCAATGCAAGGGGCTGAGGTGCCAGCTCCTATTCCTTCGGGGTTGGGAGCGGGAAGACTTGGACACGGACACGGACCACACAGTGGGTGGAGAGAGGGAAAAGCAGCAGCCTGTTGCCTGTGGCTTGCCACTGCCAACCTGCACGGGGACTGGAGGAGGCACTCGCAGGATGGGGGGGCAGTGACCCCTACATTTGCCCCACTGCCTCCTTGCTTTCTTGGTGGGTTTTAGGGGTGGGTAGGGGAATGTTGACTGAGGGCTTTGCTGAGAACCAGGCTGTGGTGGTAATCAGCACGTGAGACTGCGAGGAGGCCAGGGGTGGCTGCTTCAGGGAGACTCTGCACCCCAGGTCTCTGCCGCAGGAGGCCCCCTCAGGGAAGAGGTTGGCAGTGCCTCCTGGGCGGGATCCCAGGTGCCCACCTGCTCTAAGGTGCTTCCGGGATCTGGAAGGACCATCCGTCACTTGCCTCTGCCTGTCCTTCAATCCTGCCTCAACCTCTACCCCCTCCCACCCAGGAGGGAAATTAATTCTGCAATTACCCCTCTCCGTTTGCTCTCCCAAGCCCATGGGACAACATTCAGGTGCCCCAGATTCACCTTGCAGGTGGGCTGCATGTGTGTGCCCCTGTCTCTGGGTGACCTTCAAGGGGGTCCTTTAGAGGCATTTGGTGGCAAGGACCTGAACCATGCTGCCTCAGGCTCTGACCTCAATGCAGGGACCAGGGCTTTGTCAGCTCATAAATCTCAGGCACTCCCAGGAGACACAGTCTGTGTTTATTAGGGGCTGATCTTGGTGTGGATGAACTTGTTTCATTCTCTCCAGGAGTCAAGTTTGGACAGGAGGAAAGAGGACAATGCAGAAGTGACCAGAGTGTGATGCCAAAGGGGCACACTGGTGGGGTGGGGTGGGGAGCTAGTTTTCTCTGGCCTGGGCCAACCCCCCAGCCCCTGATGTTGTCAGAACAAAGGAAAGACCAAGGGAGCTGCCTTTGCCTCTTCCTTGTGGCTGGACTGCCCTCTAAGGCCAGTTCCCCTTGCTAATCCTTGTGGCCTCCTGACCCCCTCTCCTCTGCTCTCCTGATCAGCAGAATCAAGCCAGCAAATGGCAGGGCTGGCAGATAAGCCAGTATCCCCAAAGGGGGCCCCAGTGACGGTGAGGAGCTGGCCAGCCAGTAGCCAGTCTGGGAGGAGAGCCAGGAGACCTGGGTTCAGAAGCAAGCCTCTTTGCACCTCAGTTTCCTCATCTGGAACATAAGCTTGTAAGAAGGGTAAATAAACAAAAGTATGTGAAAGTATCCAGAAGAGTGGCTTGTGCACAGTCGGGGACAATCAATAGTACTGCTGGTAAGGCTTCAAACTACCCCTAGTAATTATTGATGGGCGATCCAGCTCTGTCCTATCTCCCTCACCTCCTCTCCCTGTCCTAAGGTGGTTATAAGATTCATAGAATTCAAGCTCACACATTCTCTGTGAGCTCCTGAGATTTTAAAAAGTGTTGCATATACCCAGGCTTTTCCCAGGGAACTCCTGACATCCAAACTCCTGTAGGTGGTTTTAAAGGCTGACACCATGGATGGCGGGGTTTGAGCTTTGTAGCAGACAGGGGCTGGTCTGAACAGGGCATGCCAGATGCTGTCAGCTGGAGAGATGCCCTCCCTCATGCTGCCCTGAAGCCACACACCCTCCTGTGGCCGCCCCCTTCGCTCCAGCCCTGCAGTTAATGCTGCAGAAACCTCATTAGGAAGAGCCATTAAGCAGCCCTGGATAGTTGTACCATAAAACCAGCCTGGGTAACATTTCCTCCTTGAACCGGGCCGTTTGTTATGCAGCTACTGAACATCACTGTAATCCATTCCCACAATAGAGATATCAGATGAGAGGCACACACCCACACCACAAAGCGACCTCAGAGCCGTGCCAGGGAAAAGCTGCTGAGAGGCTGGAATCCCATTCAAGAGGGAACAGCTCAGGGGTGGGGTGGAGGGGTCAAGAAACAGAACCAGCAGTCACGGGTCCCAGCTACCATGGCAAGAACACAGTAGGGGGGGGATAGGTGGGGGGATTGCAGGCTTCTCTTAACTTGGGGACCAGAGCAAAGCCTTCCCTATACTCAACCACCACACACTGGGCCCCAAGGAAGTGCCTGACATTTCTACTGATCTTGTCCTGGACGCCTATGGGTTGTTAGAACCAACAACTTCAGACATTCCCAGATCTGACACACAGTGGTGGGGGGGGGTGCAGCAGGAGGAAGAATCAAGATATAGAAGAAAGAACGTGAGCTTTGGAGTCAGATAACCCTAAATTTGACTTCAAGTTCCACCACCATTTATAGCCCGTGTGCTCCTAGGCAAGTTACTCAACCTATCTGAGTCTAGTTGCTCACATGTGAAGGGGGGTTGATCACAGCTCCCTCTTGTTGAGCTGTGGTGAGGATGACTAACCATATGTGCCTTTTATACAAAGCACAAAACAGGCAGAACTAATCTTTGCTATTAGAAGTCAGGATCATGGGGGCGCCTGGGTGGCTAAGTCAGCTGAGCATCCGACTTCGGCTCAGGTCGTGATCTCATGGTTCGTGGGTTTCAGCCCCACGTCAAGCTCTGTGCTGACAGCTCAGAGCCTAGAGCCTGCTTCAGATGTCTCCCTCTCTCTCTGCCCTCCCCTGCTCATACTCTCTCTCTCTCTCTCTCTCACTCAAAGATGAATAAACATTAAAAAAAAAAGAAAGAAGCCAGGATCATGGTTACCCTGGAAGGAGTGGAGAGAATCAATGACCGGAAGGAGGTACAGGAAGTTTCTGGGTGCTCATGATATGTTTACTTCTTGGTCTGGTGGCCCACCATGCTGGGCACATGGGTGTGTTTGCTTTGTGAAAACTCAGTGAGTAATATATACGAACATACATAGTACATATGCAGATAGTTGCACTTTTCTGTATGTATGTTATTCTTCAGTGAAAAGACTGTAAAATAACATGTGAAGCACTGATTCCCATGCCTGGTGTTTTGTAATGCAACAAATGCCAGTCCCCTGCCTCCCTGAGCCCTCACTGGAGGAGGCAAATGGGGAAGAAAATCTTCCAAAGTGACAAATTCCAGAAGAATTTGGGCTCACGATTCTAAGTGGTGGGGAAATATGTGAGCTGAGGGGAAACTGCACAGAGGACAGTGTGGCAGGAAGAATGGCCACCCCAAAGTGATGAGGGACCAGAGACCAACTTCAAACAAGTAAGGAGGTTGGAAAGCAGGCACCATGGGCACATGAGAAGTTTGTGCTGGGTGAAGATGCTGCATCTCCGGGGGAAGGATGGCATCTATCTCTAATGCTGCAATACATGCCTCAGTTCCTTATCTTCCTGGAGACAGGCAGCTATGCCCTGCTCCAGGATGACACCTCAGGGTCAAGTGGGTGAGCTGAGATGCTGGTGCTGGGGGGGGGGGCAAGGATCTTGGGGAATCCAGGGCAGGAGTGGGGGAAATGGGGCAATGGAACAAGGTCTGGATTCTTTTTCTGCCTGTTTCAAGAAGGGATTATTAAGGTAGTTTTAAGGATACATTATTAGATGGAGTAAGGTAAAAACAAGAAGAGAGAAGGAAGGAAGGAAGGAAGGAAGGAAGGAGGGAGGGAGGGAAGGAAGGAAGGAAGGAAGGAAGGAAGGAAGGAAGGAAGGAAGGAAGAGAGAGGCAGAAAAATAAAATAAGAGAAACACACTCTGCAAAAGCCTTTGCATCTGCTTACAAATATGCCCTGGCTTCTCCCAACCTAGGGGAATGTGAAGACCGATGTGCTATGCAATTTACGAAGTCCACAGATGAAAACAAGCTTGGGAGAGGCATGGGCCTTCCTGGTTCTAAAACCAAACAAGGAAGCCTCCCACCAGCCCCCATAAAGAGGTGGCCAAAAGATGGAAAAATAAGCCTCTCATCAGCATCTCCAAAGGTGGCCCAACTATGCTAGGTCACTCCCTTCTGAGTCATTTCCCCAGAAGCCAGGTCACAGATCAGCCAACTCCTCAAAGAGTCAACTGTTTCCTTTACCAACTTGGTTTTATTTGGGTTCCCCATTTGTCTTCACAATGGCCTTTTAGAATCAGTTGGGTTGTCTCTGCCCCAGCTCCCTGCTCTGCAATCACAGGAAGAGACTAGGGGTGGTTTCACCATAGTTCAAACACCAGGAGCTGGGGCAGAGACAAATGGAACAGCCCTTCAACTACTCTAATAAAGACAAAATGCAAACCAGTCGACTCACACTACATAGTTAAAGGAAGTAAGTCAATGTGATGAATTGGTCATTTGACAAATTGGCCATTCAGTGAATTGACTTTTGGCAAATTGGCTTTTAGCAAAATGACATTTGGTTTAAATTAGTGTGCTTCTGACATAGCAATGTGTTTCACAGGGCAATTACTCACACTCATGGCCGGGTACCAGAGCTCAGGAGAAGCCATTCTGCAGACAGATCAACCCCACTCTATCTAATATACTGCTCTCCATGAGACTGGCCTAACCCAAGCTGGAATTTAGAATCTTTTGAGGGATACACGTATTACACAGCATGCAGGCCATCCTTCATCTGTGTTGTTTTCCTCAGTTAAGCTCCTTCAAAATCTAAGGGGAAGACTCCTTGGATTCTCCCTGATAAAGACCTGGGAGTGGGATGGGCAGGATTTAATGTGGTTTGGAAAGGGAGAGAACCAAGGGTGAGTCAACAAGGCTGGGCAAGTAGAATCCAGGGTGTGCACAGGGAGGGGGCTCCACTCAGTGCAAATGACCAAGTTGCCAGTCTGAGCTTCCTGGGGAGAAGATGGGGGCCCTAACCAATGTGAGGGCAACTAATGCCAGAAAAGATATCTGATTGAAGCTTGTAACAGGAGCCATCCACCAGTCCACCAAAGAAGCCAAGAGAGCATCACTGAGTCCCTGGGGCATTACCAGTCCTCTATTTCCTGACCTCCAAGGGAAAGTGGAGCTTTTTTTTTTTTTAAATTAAAGACAACACCTATTGTCTCCCCATCTCTTGCACTGTAGTCCAGGCACTGTAAATCTTGGTGTCTGGAGTTGCTCAGAAGAAAAGACGAGCTTGAAGGATTGGAATGGCAAGAGAGAAGTCAGCCTCCGTGGCACATCTGCCACCCTTAATGTCCCTTCCACATAGTTACACAGGGATGCCCAAAGGGCATGAGACCCCTAACCACTTCCCAAGGAGGCAGAAAAACAGAGCCCTCCTAAGTTACAGGGCAAGGAGGGTGTCAAATTGGCTGAGTGTGATCTGCAAGTGGCCACAGTGAGAAAGCCCTTGCCTGGAGGAGCTGTCCGTGGTCCTGAACCATCTTGGCAACTCTTCTGGTCAGGGCTAAAGACACATTTTGGATCCTACCCACCTTCAGCCTTACCCATCTGACCCACACATCAGACCTTGTCGGTTCAGTTTTATTTCTCAAGAGCCCACAGGGAGTCCAGCATGCACACAGAGGGTCAGGTGAGCATCATTATGAGTTGCAAAGGACCCATTCTTGGACTCTAAGGAGAGGCATGTGCTGAGCACAATCTACACCACTAAGCTACTTACAGATAGGAGTGAAGTTTGATCCTGCCATATTTCTCCATAAGTCAGACCTCCCATTGCCTGCACAGAGACCTAAGCACAGAGAGGTGCTGAAAACTGCCTATGCCCCAAATACATTCCCCCAGATCCTCCCACCAAAGTCACTTACTTTAATCCTTAGGACCTTTATGATCATCACTGACTCTTATATAAAACACAATTATAATTGATGATGATGGTGATAACTACATATATTAAACACATTTATTATGTGCCTGGCACTGTGCTAGGTATTTTATATGTTCTATATACATTATTTCATTTAATCCTTAAAACAACCTTCTAGGATAAAGAGTCCCACCATTCTGGTGTGGATGTTGACAGTAGCAGACCTTGTGCATGTACAGAGGGAAGGAAGTATATGGGAACTGTCTGTGTTTTCCATTCGATTTTTCTGTAACCCTAAAACTTCTCTAAAAAAATAAAGTCAATTAGGGGCACCTGAGTGGCTCTGTCGGTTAAGTGTCCCACCCTTGGTTTCAGCTCAGGTCATGATCTCATGGTTTCGTGGGTGCAAGCCCCACATCAGGCTCTGCACTAGTAGTGGGATTCTCTCTCTCCCTCTCTGTCTCTGCCCCTCCCCCACTTCCACTATCTCTGTCTCTCTCAAAATAAATAAATAAAATTAATAAACTTAAAAATTTTTATAAATAAAAATAGTCAATCAAAAAAATTTCACCATTAAAAATAAAAAATAAAAATTTAAAAATTCTCACCATACCTATTTTCCAGAAAATGTAATTGAGGCATAGCAGTTTTCCCAGGCTTTCTGACTGCAGCTAGCCCACTATGCTACACTTGCTCAGCACATTAGAATCATCAAAGTGATAGGCAGGTGGGTGGGGAGGCATCTAGAAGCATATACATGTCAGCAGTGACATTTGATAGATGAACTTGGAGGAAGGAGGTGAAAATCTAAAAAGCAAAGTATGGTAACGAACATTCATAATGTTGACACTGAGTCATCAAAAAAAGGTTAAATTACGTTCAGGGCCCTCTGTTTTAGAACTGAGATGATTCTATAGTAAGTTTTAGACATATCTCATACAAAAAATGACATGAGGTTCAAGTATTTTCCCTGAGCTGACATTCTGTGGGAAGAACAGAATGTCGGTCCTGACTTGGATGAGCATTGTCCAGGGACTTCTCCTTGCATCTGGATTCCTATAAGTATCTCAAAAACTGTCACTCCTTCCAAACACCCTTATGTCTGAAAGACAAAGAGGTAAGCTTTGGAATCCTGTGGTGAGAGGCTTCAGCTACAAGTCAGTCCAGATAGGAGTGTCCCTGAGCCTCTGAGAATAAAATGGTCTTGGTGTGGGCAGGCTGGAGGGAGGATCCAAGGCCATCAGCCACTGGCTTCTCAGAGTCTCTGGTATCCACCCCCCCCAGGGCCACCACCCCAAATCCCCCAGTAGAATGAGTACTAGGACTCCCGCTTCCAGTCTTCACCTAGCTGTGGAAATGAGGCTAAACTGCAAAGCCTGAAATAGAGAGGGCACCCGAACCTCCTATGGCCAGCATCTAGGAGAGACAGAGGCTGGGGGGCTCTGACCATATGTGAAAACTAGATATTGATATTAGGTTGAGGAGATTTTATTTTAGCCCCCAAGTTGGTCCAATTCCTGATTCTACAGAAGAGATGGAAACACTGTCCAGCTTCTGGGAAGCTGGCCTCAACAGCACTTCTCCCCCAGGAAATGGCTGGTGCTGCCAGAAACTCTTCTGTCCTGCCTCATCCCTTTAACGCTCCAGACCAGGGGTCCCTCACAGAGCGCTGAGGGCCATACAGCTGTTGCAACATCTGGGCATGCTCATGCACCCCTAGCATTGTCTGTAGCCTGACTGAGAGATATGTAGACCTTGGGCTTCACCTCTCTGTGGCTTCTTTTCCATATCTAGAAAATGGGCACAGTTATGAGTCATTATCTCAGCAAAGTGCCAAGAAGACTGGATAGGTGGGTTGGCAGTTTAAGGTCTAGTGAGTGGGCGCTACTGCTACTGATTGCTCTTCTTCTTATCTCTCCCACATGGGTGTAGATAGATGTTGTGATAAATAAGATAGAGATGCAATTTAAAGTGCTGCTGGATTCATAACAGGATATGTTTTCTCAGCTACAACATAACTGTAGCCATGCTTTTTTTAAAGTTTATTTGTTTATTTTGAGAGAGAGAGAAAGAGAGAGAGCGCAAGCAGGGGAATGGCAGAGAGAGAAGGGAAAGAGAGAATCTCATGCAGGCTCTACACTGTCAGCACAGAGCCTGATGTGGAGCTCGAATTCATGAACCCCGAGATCATGACCAGAGCCGAAGTTGGTCGCTTAACCAACTGAGCCACCCAGGTGCCCCAGCACTTAAGTTTGAATCAATTAATTAGTCATCCAATTATTTAATGTTTATCTCCTGAACTAAATTATGCATTCTATGAGGCAAGGCCCATGTCTCTTTACTGCATGCCTAACAAAGAGGTGGGATTCAATAAACATTTGATGATCATTGGGGCTACTCAAAATGTCAAACCAGCATTTGGGAGGGGGTCTATGACTTTCTGACATTAAAAAACAGGTCCCTCTCAGGGACTGTTAGGATAAGGGTATAAGGCTCCTGCCTGTGACTCCCCTTCCCTCCACCTTCACCCACACAGCTGTCATTCCTCTGAGGATCCTGTTCTACAGCAAAGGGGAAAGGCCCTGAACTGGGTCCAAACTACCTTTGTGTCAGTGTTGGGCGGGAAGGGTCACAGGCCCTAGGAAGAAAAGCCGAATGTTGTCTGCAGACTCCCCTCTCAGGATGCCTGTTTCTGCTCTCCTCACTGCCTACCCTCTCCTCCATGTCTCACAAAATTCCCTGCTGTTTCCATCACTACACCTGTCACTTTGCATGTCTGCAAGTCTCTAGCCGCCTGACAATAATGACAACACAGCTGTTAGGAAGGATACACCTGTCCTCTGCCTGCCTCCTGGAGAAAGGCATACTAATGTGAAAAGAGTGGCCAGCCCCCAGGCCACATGTGGGCACAGCCACACCACCATGGAATGCCAGCCACACAAATGTTCCATACACCCACTTGAACTTGCTGATCGCTGCTTTCAGCTCCTGTACTGAGACCCTAGCCAGGAGCCAGTAACATCCCAGATCCGACTCCAGCTTGGAGAGCCCGAGGCTTCCAGCCTAGCCTTGTGCTCCAGCTCAGGTTTACCAGAGCTCTGCACAGTACGGATCTTGTATGGATCAGTACGGCCAGTGTTTCCTATTTTTCATCTGTCATTGAGAACAAAGTCAGGTTGGAGAATAAGTAGTAAAAACTACAGCCTTACTACTCACAGTGTGATCAGGGATGTGCAGTATTGGCTTTGGTACAAATGCCGAATCTCAGACCCCATCCCAGGCCTACAGAATCAGAATCTGCATTGAATAAGCTGACCTGTGTCCATTTAAGTTGTGAAGCACTAGACAGCAGCACTCCTCGAAGTTGGCTGCACAATAGAGTCTGGGGAGCTTTAAAAACTACTGCTGATTGGGGGCGGCTGGGTGGCTGTCAGTTGAGCATCTGACTTTGACTCAGGTCATGATCTTGCAGGTCATGAATTCGAGCCCCACATCGGGATGGCTGCTGTCAGCGCAGAACCCACTTCAGATCCTCTGTCTCCCTCTCTTTCTGCCCCTCTCCAACTTGTGCGCTCTCTCTCTCTCTCTCTATTGCTTTCACTCTCACTTTCTCAAAAATAAATAAACTTTAAAAAAAAGCTACTGGTGGTTGGACCTCACCCCAGAGATTCTGATTTCATTGGTAGAGCCTGGGCACCAGGACTTTTCAATGCCCATTTTACACATTCCAATGTATAGCCAGGATGGAGAATCCTTATTCTTCTGTCCTCTCTGCCCCTCTGGCACCTCGTCTTGTCCTCCTCCACTCAGTGTACCTCCCCTTACAGTGATATTTGCTTCTCCAACCCTTTCTTTCTCAGTATTTCCAATCTCCCGGGATTACTGATGCTAATCAAGTAATTTGAGGAAAGTAGTTCACACTAGATGGTGAACAACTGATAGCCTTGATTCCCATGAGTATGTGCATTTTTAAAAGAGGAGGATTCCTGACTCAGCCTTCATCATGGTGACGTCAGGTCAGTTTGAAGAATGTAAAGGAAACACTTTAAGCAGAGTAGGTCTTCCTGGTCTCCCTGAACTCGCCTTTTCTATTCAGCTAAACTTAGTATGCAGGAAAAGAGCTATTTAATAGCATGGGTAAAAGTTTACTACTAAATTCAGGTGGTCAAGCAAAGACACTTGCACGTTTACCTGTGTGTTTGTGCTACTTTCTGTCTCCTACAGATGGTGGGCTGTTCCGGGACATTTTTGGTGAGAGGGAGAAGAAAGAAAAGAGAGGAGAGGAGAGGAGAGGAGAGGGGAAAGAAAGAAAGAAAAGAAAGAAAAGAAAGAAAGAAAGAAAGAAAGAAAGAAAGAAAGAAAGAAAGAAGGAAGGAAGGAAGGAAGGAAGGAAGGAAGGAAGAAAGAAAGAAAGAAAGAAAGAAAGAAACAAAGAAACAAAGAAACAAAGAGGAGAGAGTCAGAGGGTACTTTCAGAAGTCAGGAGCAGAGGCTGAGGGCCAACACCATGGGTGGCAGGATCAGAAGTGCCCGCATCTATCAGACATTTGTGATGACTCTGGTGCCAATGTCTCTGCACAAATACACTCCCCTCAGACTCATGAGCTGCCATGGGGAGGGTCCAGAGACCAAGGGAGGGTAGAGGCCAGACCAAGCTTATTTATCAGATGATCACTGCAGACTTGAACAGAAGCCAGAATTCCAGGCAATACACTCTGAGCCCACCGGCACACCCTTGGGACGTACGTGGAGGGAGAACCAGCAGAGAAGCGATGGGCTGAGATCCCAAGGGAGCAGCACCCAACTCCCAGATTCAGGGTACGTGGGAAAGCCACATGGTGGAAAGCAAGGAGCCCAGAAACAGAAAGAGAGATGGAGACAAGAGATCAATAAAGAGAAATGGGCAAAAGAGAATGAAGAAGAGAGAAGCTAAATGAGGGAAAAGACAAAGAGAGGGAGGCAGAGGAGCCAAGACCCCCGACTGAAGATGAGGCTCTGAGGCAGGGACTGGAGGCACCTGGTTTTTCACAGCAGCCAGAGGCGAGTCAGTGTCACCGTGGACAGCCAGCTGAGGTGCAAATGAAAAGAAGCAGCGTGTGAGCCTGTGGGGGCTTTCTGCTCTGGGCGCTGGGCTCTAACATCCCCTGGCCTCTCTCTTCTTCAGGCTGGGAGGCTGGGGGATAATTTACCCATGGCTGGAGGTGTCAGGCTCTGATGATGAGTGTGAAGCCTGCAGGTGATCTGCCCTCGGGGACACATCCTGTGTGACTAATCACCGGGCAGAGGTGGGAATGGAGTTCCGGCTACTGGGGCCTCTTCCCAGCAGAATCAAATCCCCATGTGTGTGTATGGCATGGGGGGCCCTGTCCTCACTCATGCCTGGAGAGGGAAGGCTTTTGTGTGAGAAGGGCCTTGAAGGCTAGCAGTAAGCTGGGGACAGAGACAGTGGGGACAGGCTATCATCATGGAGGGGTGGGGGTCACTGGTAAATGGTGGTGTGTCGGGTGCATGGTTCATTTTCTCTCTTGCACACCACAAACCCAAAAAATACTTTGCATGTAACTTAAGAATAGAGACTCTGGAGCCAGACTGTCTGGGTTTGAATCCTGGGTCTGCTTCTTACTAGCTGGGTGACCCTGAGCTTGTTGCCTAACCTCTCTGTGCCTCACTGTCTTCCTCCATAGAATGGGAATAATAAATAATAATTGCATGTAGCTCATGGGCTGTTGTGAGGATTTAATGAGCAAATATGCATAAAGTGTTCAGATCGGTTCCTGCCGATCACATGGTAAATGCTGTGTGAGTTAGTTATCATCATCCTTGCTACTGTGGGTCATTCAGCCCTTGTAAGTGCTGGGCACTGGCTGAGGGCTCTGACAGAGCAGTGACCAAGACCAAAAGGTCCGTGCTTCCATGGGTTTGGCTTTCCATTTGGGTTGGAGAGAGAAACACGAAACAGCACAACCAAAAATCTTCAAGCTGATTTCCAAGACGTTTGGGTGCCGTGCAGGAACTAGAACAGGGTGCCGAGCTGAAGAGTGACTGGGAAGGAGGAGGCTTCAGTGGCCAGGGTGGTCAGGGAGGGCTTCCCAGTTTGTCCCAGGGGAAGCCAAATGGTGAGAAGGAGGGAGCCATACAGAGTCCTGGGGAAGAGCATTCCAGGCAGAGGAAGCAACAGGGGAGAGACAAAGAGGCAGGAGTGGAGTGTTGGGGGACAGCAAGGAGGCCCGCATGACCAGCATGCCATGAGGAAGGAAGGAGACACAGCCAGGAATGGAGGCAGGGATTGGGCGACAAGGGCATCATGGGCACGGCCAGGACATAAGATGGACTCTACATGAGTTAGAGGGTGTTAAGTAGGAGAGACGCAGGATCTGACTGGCATTTTCAAGGAGAGCCGGCTGGTGGGAGGTGACTGCATTATGAATGTGGGGGGGGTGCGGTGCAGGGGGTAGTGAAAGCAAGCTTTGAGCCCTCTTAATAACCAGAGGATTTTTAGGATAAGGAAGCTGAGGCTCCCGTAGCTGCTGCAGGATGAAAGGAGTACAGGGCCCATAGCAGCTAGCATTCACGGAGTGCTTACATCTCCCATGGTTTGGTACTCTCACTGTCACCACCTACAGAACAGGTTCAGTTGGGAACCCAGAGTCATCCAGCTGGTCCTGGAGTCCGGTTAGGCCCCGAGTCTGGCTGGCTCCAAAGTCCCTGCCCTTACTGGCTAAGGCTGGCCGTCTACTGGTGCTGGGAGAGGGGAGAAAAAGCCCGGGGGCCCTGGGTCTGCACACAGAGCTCTTCGCTGCCCTCATCTAAGCACACCTGCCCACATCACAGATGGAAACAACCTGCTGGGCTGGGAGGAGAGCCATTAAATGTCAGAAGTGGTGCAAGGGGCAAAAAACCCTTTCTGGTGCATTTGAGGTCATTTACCTAATTCTGAGAAGACACCTATTTATTTACCTGATCAAATTTTGATCCTACCCAAAGTGCACTCTGGTTTGAGGAGATTCTATCACCTATCCCCAGACCTCAGAATCTGTCTCTTGCAGAAGCCAAATGCTTCAAAGCACGAATTTCTTTTGATATTTTTTTGTCACTTAACATTGACTTCGCAGTTGCATCAGAAAACCAATCAGGGTGGGCCTGTTCAGACACATTCCCTGCATCATCTCTGCCACCCTCTCCCTGGAAAGGAGCTTCTACTGATGTCTTTCCATGAAGCCCGCCGTGACCCCCCAGGGAACTTAACCATTGTTCGCCTCACTCCTACCGGTTAGAGCCTATCCTCTGTGAAGTCACACATGAACTTGGAGATTTTTGTGTGGTAGAGTAGTAAATTATTACTGCCTGGCAGCAAAGATCACAAGGTTGAGTTACTGCCCTGTGGGACATTAACCAGCATTGTATCTAACTTTGTAATTTTACTTCCACATTCTCTTTTGTTGCTTACAAGAGCCTCAAACTCTCCTCGAGACAACTTTAACAACCTGCTGGTTTTCTCATTAATAACTTAAATAAGCCTTTGGCACACAATCACTTTATACTTGTGTGAGAGTCACATTTCTAACTTTTTCCAGTTATACTTCAGCAGTAGTTTATCTTCATCTTGCAGATGAGACCACTGGGGCTGAGAGAAGCCAGTGAACTGGCTGAAGGGCACAGAGCCAACAGGGGTATGGGCAGGATCCAGATGCCCCTCAGCCCGGTGCCAGAGCCCCCAGTCCAACTGCCCCTGAAGGTCTCACAGGTCATCTGAGTTGACACGGAGCCTCGGAATGACCTGACCAAACTCCTTTATGTTACAGGAGTGGGCCCTGAGACCAAGGGGAACTCAAAGCCTTACACATCATCACATGCTGGGAAGGGACGAAGGGCAACTGCAGCTGAAAAGTTGTTTCTCTTTTAACTATGGCCTCGTCTTCTTACGTTTAGCTCAGGTCTTTGCTCAATCAAGGCCACTCACAAGGAGCAAAAAAGAGTACCAGCCATACAACGGAAACTCACCTGCTTGCTGGAGGGGTGAGGCATCTCCAGCAGAGAGTCACTCCTTAGAGTGTCAAGCAGGACTCTGATGCTCTGACCCAGAGACCATGGAGAGCCTAGAGGACCAAAGAGGAGCTGCCCAAAGTCTGTGCATCTCCTGGAATGGTGTGCAAATTTTGCCTTATGTGTACAGTGCATCAGATTCTCAAAGGGATGTAACTCCAAAAAGATTACGTATCCTGCCTTGTCTGCAGAAGGGCCCTCGTTAGAAGCAAATGAGCTGCCTGAGAAGGAAAACACATTAATCTCCCGAGCACTTGCATAGGTCAGCCTGCCCAGATAGGCCCATTTGTGACTATGAGAACAAAGCAATTCGAAAGTCATTTTTTAAAAAGTGGGTCATTTCCTGGTCAAGTACCTGAAAGGCTCAGGATCTATAAAACTGCATGTCTCAGGCCCAGAGACACATATACCCACATGGATGCCACTTCCAGTAGCATAAAAGCAGCTAAGGGCCACAGGGTCTCACCCCGAAAAAGGAGATGTCAGCTCCCTGGGGTAGGGATTCTTAACTGCTTTGTGGGCCAATTACTCCAGGACCTAGACAGCCTGGTACATCATAGATGCTCCATAAATACATGCTGATGAAAGGAAATTGTCCGGGAGGAAAGAGACATGCCACTGACTGATGATAAGAGCCATGCCAAGGGCAAGACCCCAAAATAAGAATAAGATTAATAGCAACGAACACTTATCCAGCCTGTCCTGTGTGCCAGGCTCTGTGCTAATAAGCTCTACCCTCACCCCTTCATTCACTCCTCACAGCAACCCCCCTACGTCAATGTACTACTGCTAGCTCCATTTCATATGTGCGGAAAGCGCGGTTCAAAGAGGCTCAGTGTCCGACCCAAGGTCACCCAGCTGAGGAGCCCAGTCCACAACCGGGACCAGGTCTGTCTTAGTCCGGATCTTAACCACACCACACTGCCTCCCTGGATGCACAGGAAGAGTGGCAGAGGCGAGAACCACAGCAGGGAGAAAGGAACCAGCAAGAGGGGTGAGGAGAGGGCCCTGTGGCAGTCAGAAGACATGACCTGTGTTGCAAAGCTCTGCTGGGACAGCATTTATGAGGCGCTGGGAAGGTCACGGGAAGGAAAAGGGGAGAAGCAGCTAGATGCGGCAGAGGCCAAAATTCCGTCTCCCCCTTTCCCTTCTGCTGGAACTGTGACTTTATCTGGCCAGCAATGTGTCCCGATAAAAGAGTACATTTTCCACTTCCCTTGCATGTAGGCGTGGCCGAGAAGAGGTAAGCAGAAGTTGTAAATGAAAAAGCTTCTAGAAAATCTGTAAAGCAGGCTGTCTCAGTTGGTGGAGGATCCCCTTTATCCTTTCTTCCCCTCTTTCCTCCTTTTTCCAATCTAGAACCCATAGGAAATAAATGTAGCTCCATCAGCCATCTCAAGCCATGAGGTGACCTTAAGGATGGAAGACAAAGCCTAAGACTGTTGGAGCAAAAGACAGAAGGACCTTGAGATCTTGACTCCTAGCTGACGCTGGAACTGCCATACTTCAATGTGAGAGAAAATCTCTTATACTTCATTTAAGCCACCTTTTAAATATTTTAAAGGTTTTTTTTTTTTGGTTTTCTGTTATATAAAGCCAAACCCAATCCTCCCAACTGGCACAGAAATCAGTCGCCTTTGGGGAGAAGACCAGCAGAGTCACGCAGAACCCAGCACTGTATCTTCAGAAACACTGGACAGAGGATCTGCAGGCTTGACCACAGCAGACAAGCAAAGTCCTGACGGTGGGAGGACACAGTGATGTGAAAATGAGAGCGAATGCCAGAAAAGCTGATGACTGCAATGATGAGGATTTTCCGAAGCTCCAAAAGCATGTTAGTCTGTGGGAAAATTGTAGGCAGCAAGCCCCAGGGCTAGTTCCAGAGCCAGAACCTCCAGGACCACTGGCAGGCCATAGGGGACTTTTGTGGGAATTGGAGAAAGGTGCCCCTTCTTCAAAACACTTTCATTTACTCGGAAACTGTTATAATAAATATACAAAGCTCCACCTGTGATATGAATGGTGTCCCTTAGAAATGGCGCCCTTGGACAGTGCCTGCACAACCGTAGAGAGTGACTCTGCATATCTGTCTAGTGCCACCACACCTGCATCAACCGCATGGCTCCAAAACTGGCTGGATGCTATACTCCTAAGGATGTCTCAGCCTTATTAAGGGATGATTACACAAGGCCATGTGGACCCTGGTTAAAAAGGCAGGAGATAGGTCCACCCTGAAAAAAGAAAAGATTCAATGTCCCATTTGAGCACCTTAGTTAAATGTCCTTCATAAGGAAACTGCAGTGAACAGCTACACTAAGATGAGAAGTTATTGTAGCTGTTGTCCATGAGTTTGATAAAGACCAAACAGGGCACCTGAGTAGAAATCACAGCCTAGTAACAATCGGTGGCTGGCAACAATCTATGACAAAATGAAAGGAGACGTGGATACCTCTGAACTTTATCATACTGAATGGAAGCTTCTTTACATCATTTTCTTGGTCTATTTTTTTCCCTTGGAGGGAAGGAAGCACTTTTACAAATTATGGAATTATTTTAAATAAATAAAAGCAGGGGCGCTTGGGTGGCTCAGTTGGTTGGGCGTCGGACTTCAGCTCCGGTCATGATCTGAGTCTGTGAGTTTGAGCCCCGCGTCGGGCTCTGTGCTGACGGCTCAGAGCCTGGAGCCTGCTTCGGATTCTGTGTCTCCCTCTCTCTCTGACCCTCCCCTGCTGGCTCTCTCTCTCTCTCTCTCTCTCTCTCTCTCTCTCTCTCAAAAGTAAATAAAACATTAAAAAAATTTTAATAAATAAAAGCAATGATAGATCTCAATAGATAAATTATTCCAACCTTAATTCTCTGCCCCTGCCCCAACTACCAAAAAAGCCCCCAAAACTAAAAACCAAACCAAACCAAACCAAAACCCACAAAAAAAGAATTGAACTGCATCTATGCTCTCCAGCCAGGGCCCAGCTGCTGACCTCACCATACCTTAATGCTATTCTTGCAGACGAACCACCTTTCCCAGGGAAGGGCCCTCTGCTGGGGGCTCTCCAGGCCCTCCACACCCCTGCTGCCCTGCACGCCTTCCCATACCAACTCTGCTCTGCGAAGAGAGAAGAGAGAAGTGAGCGTGTCTCAGATGAAGGAAGGGGTGGGGCTGAATCAAGTGCCAGAGAGACTGTTAACAAGAAGAGCTGGAGTTCACCTATCAATGCCAAACCGTTCCTGAAACTGGTCCCTGGGGCAGAGACAAGCCATCCCACTGTGGCGGGAAGAGAAATGACAACCGCACTTGTTGAACTTACATTTGTGCACGGTGCCAGGATGGATGTGAAGCTGGCGCGCAGCTGACGGGGGAGACCGCTCTGGACCCCGATTCAGAGGCTTGCTTTCTCGCACTAACTGTGCGACCTTGGGCAAGTCCCTCCGACCCTCTGGGCCTCTGTGTCCCCACCTACAAAACGAGGGCCCCCGGCTGTTTCTAAGGCAGTGCTTCTCAAGCTGCAGGGTGCCCTCTAGGGTTTTGTCACACCCTGGGGAGGGCCTGAAAGTCTGCCTTTCTGACCAGGCTGGCCCTGGGCCTCATTCTCCGGAGCCAGGAGGAGAAAGCAAGCCCCACTGAGTGAGCCTGGCAGCTGGCCCCTCTCCTGCCTCTACAGTTTCAGCCCAGCAGACAAAACAGCCAGCTGTGGGCTGAGCCCAGGGACCTAGCCAGCTGCCTTCTGCTTTTCCCTTTCCAAACAAAATTTGAGATGTCACTTTTTTCTTTTAAATCCCAGAACAGCTGAGAAAAGAAAACAAGTATTTCCTCCGCATCCATCTCTGCTTCCCACCCCCACCTGCCACTTGGCCAAGAAACTAGCCTTGGTGTCATCCTGTCCTTTTCTCCCAGCCCCCACACCCGCACCCTTGTCTGACAGGGTCCCCCCAACTCCGCAGGCCTTCCCCCCTCCGCTCTCTGAGCTCACCTCTGGCAGAGGCTTGCCAGGCTTATTTTTAACAGCTCTGATTGAAGCTGGGATCCCGCTGACATTTACACTCCCTCATCATTATCAGCTCGAAGCTTCCAGCAGCCAAGCTAAAAAGGCTTCGCAGAGCGGGAGGGGCCACGAGTGAAATGTCAGCAGCTCCACACTCCCGCCTCTTGCGGAGCCACCCCGGCACCTTCCCCCCGGCACAGCCCACCTGCCCCCCACCAGCCCAGGCCCGAGCGGCCAGCCGGTTCTTGTTCTAGTGACCACATTGTCTCTCTCAACAATCAGGACACGGGGTATGATTTAGAAATGCACAGATGTGAAAAGACTCATAGAAGCAGAAAAATTAAATCCCATTTAGCAGTGTATTTAATCAGCGCCACCAACGAGCCCTTCCTGGGCAGCTTTATCCCCATTTAGACATCAGACAAATGAACACCGCCCAACCATCGCTCTGCTGAACCTACAGCTTTCTTGCTCCTCTCTTGGCTTCTGGAATATCCAAAGCTCCGTTGTCTCCTCTCTGAAAGGGGAGAATCGTCCCCGCCCATCGGGTCATGGGGACAGTGAACTGAAAAGAGAGGCAGGTGCCTGCAGTCAGGCTCCGCCAGCACCTCCTTCTCCCTCGGGGGCCTCCCTCATCCTACACCTCAGACCTCAAATGCTACAGCCACATCTGATCTTTCAAGAAGCTGAACTGTTGAGCCTCAGAAAGAAGAGATGTGAGAGCAAGGAGTGCCTCGATGCTCCACTGTCTCTGAAGGAATTCACGCTTGTGTTTTATGTCTGCTCGGCCAGGGCAGGGTTCAGAGGAATGCGTCTGACTCACCACTAAATAATTTACTCCTGGGTCATAGAGGCAATAATTTTTACAGAGAAAGCATTTCTGACTCAATGCACTAAAATGCCAGTTCATTCGGGTGGTGGGGGTAGGGTGGGGTTTAGAGGTGAGAATTGGGATCTAAGCGATTCTTCTGTTGGAAGGAGAAATGAGCTGTTAAAGGCACAGAAAGGACACCCACCATTTATGACGTGAGATGATGAAATGCCTACGTGATGAGACGGAGTGAGGTGAACCAGGTAGGCGCTACGGCGTAGCATCAGGCTGCCACTGACCTTGTGGCCACACCTCGGGAAGATCATCTGCTTCTGGACCACAGCAGACCACAGGGAACTGACACCGTGGAGGGCAAAATATACAGATACGAATACAAAAGCAAATGGTCTAAAAATGTATGATAGTGGGTGTCTTAAAAACAAACAAGCAGGGGCACCTGGGTGGCTCAGTCGGTTGAGCATACGACTTCGGCTCAGGACATGATCTCACGGTTCGTGGGTTTGGACCCTGCGTCAGGCTCTGTGCTGACAGCTCTGAGCCTGGAGCCTGCTTCCCATTTTGTGTCTCCCTCTCTCTCTGCCCCTCCCCTGCTCACACCGTCTCTCTCTCTTTCGAAAATAAATGAACATTAAAAAATTTTTAAAAATTAAAAAAGCAACCACAAAACCTGTCCATCTCAAGAAGTCCCTCCAGGAAGTCTTCCCTGATTTATCCCAGTCTGATCCTTCAGATTATAAAGATTACTTTACAGTCTTACAGCACTTGGCTATATGGTCTGGTCTGTAATCCACTGCACCTCAGGAAAGCATTAAATTCCTCATTGTCTCCAGCATTCGAGGCAGGCCTCCCCCAGCTACCCATTGTCCAAGGGCAGCCCTGGGCCTTGTCCTTCCCTGCCACTCCCTGTGAAGAGAGGAGGTACGTTGTGTTTGGCTTGTTCAAAACACCGCCCTCCACTACCACACATACATCTATAGTCACCAACATAATTCTGTTAAATTACCGTTCTGATATCACCATTTCAAGTGAATCAGGAAGCCCAGTTTTATAGTTCGATTTGCAAAATTCTTCTCACATTGCCAGCTAGCAAATGTCTGGCAAAACCAATCGCCTTGAACTATCACAGCTTGAACAAATAACTATATTCTCGGAGGGTCTTCCCCAGAAAACCTGGTGGCTGGGCTGTAGAAGGGGTACAAACAGCCATGCGGGCACAGGCCCGGCGCTCGCGGAGCTCACCAAGAAAACAGCAGTGATCCTGAGAGCAGAGAGTTCCGGAACTCTCACTGTGCGCCATACACCCCCAGCTGCATCTTCACGAAAGCCCCACCGTTCAGGGCTATTACCAGCCCCAGTTCAGAGCCGGGGACTGAGGCTTAGAGAGGTGGAAACTCCGAGGAAGCCACAGCGCTGGGAAGCGCGGGCTGGGTTTCCGACTCCGATATCCCTACTCCAGAACCTAAGTAGTGACTGCGACATCAATTCTCCCTCCTCAGACCCCGACTGACACAAGACTCTGAGTGACAGAGAACCCGGGTCGGGGGGTAGGGAGGGAGAGGGAGGGAGAACTCTAAGACAGAGAGACAGGACCCTGAAACACACAGAGAGAGAGAGAGAGAGAGAGAGAGAGAGAGAGAGAGAGAGAACCCTGAGACAGAAAGACAGGATTGTAACAGAGACAGGATCCTGAGTGAGAGAGACAGGACCAAGAGAAAGGTAGAGAGAGAACCTTGACAGAGAGACAGGACCCTGACACACACACAGGGGGAGAGAGAGAGAGAGAGAGAGAGAGGACCCTGAGTGAGAGAGGAAACCGAGAGAGAGAGAGAGATAGGATCTTGACAGAGACAGGACCCTGTGACACACACACACACACACACACACACACACACACACACACACACACAGAGGACCCTAAGTAAGACAAGACCTTGAGAGAGAGAGACAGAACCCTGACAGAGAGAGAGAGAGAGAGGACCCTGGCAGAGAGAGACAGGACCCTGAACGGATGGGATAAGCATGTAACAGCCACCCAGCCCACAGACAGGGCCATGCAGAGGAACGGACCACGGAGGGAAGTCACATGCAAGAAAGCCCCCGGGGCTGACGAGGCCTGGGAGGGCGTCTGGAGGTGAGGTGAACGTCCCAGGGGAAAGCAAGGACTGGGAAAGGCAGACGGTGAAGCACCCTCCTAGTGCTGGGACGGAGCTGAAACGCCGCTCCGCAGAGCGTACCAGGACAGGCAAGCCTGGAAGGGGCCTGGTGACAGGGGCCCTTGAAAGCAGCAAGAGGAAGGTGGACCCAAGCCAGGACAACGACGACCACTGTGGCTTCGAAAGCAAGAGTGAACAGACCGGAGTGACGTCCAAGAAGGTGATGCCTGGCGCCCTGACAGGGTGGCTGGGCCCGGGAGGGCCGGGCGGGCATGGAGCCCCTTGGGAAGCCACACTCCGCCTTTCAGCACTACTGACGGGCTCCCCCATGGAGGACCTGGCTTCCCCCAGACGGAACCGTCCCGGGCAGCAGATCAACTCGGCTGTGAGCACGAGCTCTGGAGCCTCGGGGCCCTGGGCAAGACACCTAGCCCCTCGCCCGTCTTTCCTGAGCAGTAAAACCAGGATGGGCCTAGCCCCTCACGTGGGGCTGCTGAAGGACTGACAGAGGGAGGGCGCGGAGGCCGGAAGGCAGGAGGCCGTCAGATCACTCAGCTGCACATAGCCGCCCAGAGCAGCAGGTTCAACAACAGTGGGACGGGGGCCACTGCCACCTGAGAGCCTCCAAAAGCAAAAATGGCACAAAGGTCGTGATACTCTTGCGGGGCAGAGGTCACACATTGCTGGATCTGCTGCGCATCTGGTCAGGTGTCTGTGTGTTTGTCCCCCACTCCCGCCGGCTCATCCCCTTCCCACCTGCGCCCCTGGGCCGGGCCCTGGCCCTCGGTCTGCACACATACAGGCGTGAGGTATTGGGGAGGGGGCGCTTCTAGTCTTTCCTTGCGCCTTTCCTTTTTAAGCAAATCTGGTTTGATGGTCCTTGCGCAGCTGTCCTGACCCAGAAGGGGAAAAGGCAGTCCCAGAAGGAGAAAGAAACTCAGGCAACCTCCTGCCTGGGAGAAGCAGGAGACCCCGGGCAGTGGCCCTGCAGCGGCTGGTTGCCATGAAATGGAATTTATACATGAAAATCAGGAGAGAAGCGGCCTGGGGCACCCTGAGCAGGGGTCTGACAGAGCTGACAGCTAATTAGAAAGCTCCATTTGAGCTTCACGTGGAAAAGCCATTTAATAATTAAATGTCTTATCTGTATTTAAATTCCTCTGACAATATGTACTTACAGTGTGGCCAGAGAACAAATGTTCTCACTTCTATCACCCTACAAGACACAATATTTGAATCCAAGCATCTCCCCCACTGACAATAAGTGACATTATGTCACACGACTTGTACCGAGAGCGTTCCAGCGTCAGGGGACTCTTCGACTCGGTTCTTGGATCGATGTGGCACAGAGGGACCCAGCCTCCGAAACAGGCTTGACATGACTATGTCCCTTCACAAGTCACCAAGACGGGAGGCAGGGAATGGGTGAGGGGCCCCAAGCCTGGTGGGGTGTGAGGAGGGGCAGAGTGATCAGCTGGCCTCAGTGCAGCCAAAAGAGGTGCACTGTCTGCTGAGAAAGAATAAAATTCTTAAAATAATAATAAAATACTTATTTTAATCATCATCATCATCATAATGAAAGTTGGTCTGATTTCCAGTAACTCCATGCATAAGTAGTCCTAAAGAATATCATTGAGAAAATACTGCTCCCCACTTAGAAGGAGGCTCCCAAGGCCACCCCCTCGGCACACCACCGCCTCAGCCTTACTTAGTAACCATGACCACAAATGGCCTGAAAGCCCCTGGGCTCCCTGGCCTCCTGGGGGCGGGGGGAGGAGGCTGCAGAGGAGAAACCAGTTCAGACGGAGGAAAGGACAGGTGCTCCGCGTGTGTACAGGGATGGACAGACCCAGGTGGGTTGGGCCCCAGAGTACGCTCCACCCACCCTGCAGAAGCAGGAAGCAATAAGGGAAGAGACCTCGGGGTGGTCCGTCGAAGCTGCACACCCCATCCTGCTGGCAGCAGGGGCCATAATGTCACCAGCAGCCCCAGGTGGGGTGAGAGGGCCATGCAGAGCTGTGGGAGGAGGGCAAACACCAGAGGGACACACAGAAGCCTCTTCAGGGAGACCAGCCTCACACGGGAGGGAGTCAGGGATGGTCCCCGGCTGGGACACAGGTGGAGCACCTGGAGAAAGTAACAGGGAGGGAGGCTTAGATCCTCCCGCTGCTCAGCTGGAGCTCCCCTCCTGGGACAACCCAAAACACTGCCTTCCCCTTGACCCCAGGATAGGCTGCACTTCTGTCTCCCCTCCTGGAACTTTCTCTTGCCATCCAAAGGAGACAATGAGCCCCCAACAGAGAGTGCACATTCAAAGGAATAAGACCTGGAAGGGACTTTAAACACACCCTAGTTCAATTCTCTCTTCTAACTAATGTAAACAAACCAGAGAGGTCAAGTGACTTCTCCAGCATCACCCAGCTGGTTAGCTAGTGCTCTTTCCACGCCCCTGCCTGCCATGCTGCTGATAAGCATTATGGTATCAGAGGGGCTTTGCAGTCAGCAAGTTCGGGTCCAGATGGGCTCTTCTCTTACAGCTGTGTGACGTGGGATATACCACCAGTGCTTCCTGGCCTTGGGGAGCAGCCGGGACTGGAGGCTGGACTGACCATGAGCAGCTGAGCAGTGACCCAGTCCCCGACGGCACAGTCCTGGCTTTGGGGGTGGATATGACTTTGCATATCTGGGATGCCCTGAGTCACAGCCAATGAGACCAAGTACCTCTCTTCAATACATGCTGTCTGATAACTGTTGGAACTGGCCTGGACTGTCATTACATTCGGGAATGTCAAGCCTCTCGGAAAACACTAACTGTACCTGACACAGCTGTCATCCTGCCCTCGAGGTGCTCTCCATTCTATTGGGTTCAACTGTTGATTTACTGTGGGTTCAACTGCTACCTCTCAGCATGTGGTCTGAGGACCAGGAGGGGTCAATCACCTGGGAGCTGGCTGGAAAGACCGCTCCCGGACTTGTTGGGTCCAGATCTGCATTGACACAAAACCCTCAGGTGACTCGGATGCACCTTCAAGCTTGGGAGGAACTGGTTTAGGGCCCCGTGGGGACAGTCAAAGATGATCGCCCTGGAGACTGGCCAGCACCCCGCACACCATCAGAGACCATCACAGAGCAAGTGTGGCATGGTGCCACTCTCCCTCTGCCCTCAGACAGGAGGATGGGGGAGGCTCAGCTCGCCAAGAGCTCAGGAGGGAAGGTTCTGAGTTTCTGAGGATGGCAAACACAGCATGCTTCCCCATGTTGTCATGATGCAGCCAGTCACCGATTGAGGAAACCTTTACACAGTGTCTGGGGAACACAAGTCCTGGGCCCCTAGACCCGGCTCTGCATGTCGGCTCATTATTCCCCAGCCTGGGACAGCTGCACGGCTAAGGTCTCCCGGACTTGTTTCCATGTCTCCATTGTGACATAAGGAGGAGAGCCTAGGTGTAAAAAGCTGGCCCTTTCCTGGTCCCTGATGGGTGCTCGTCAACAGCTCTGACTGTGATCTGGGGGTGGGGAGACTGACTGCTTCTCTAGCCGAGGGTACAAGTCCCAAGGACAGCGGGGAAAACCATGAGCAGCGGGCTCTCCAACAGCAAACGCCCATGGGGCGCTGGCGCAAGCGTGGCACACGCCGCACGCCCGCCGGAGTTCCGGAGAGGGACCGCGGTGGCGGTGCAGGAGGGAGAGAAGATGGAGGGTGACACCCTTTCATTCCTGCTCCTATAGGTGGGGCACAGCCTCCCCAAAGATGCAAACGGGACACTTCCTCTCTCCCAGCAGCAGAACAGACGGGGACAGAGCTGCGCTGGGGCGGATGCTACGGCCTGCGGGGAGCCCCGGGGGCGCTCTACCAGCAGCAGCTAACCGGCAACTCTCACCACGCAACCAAGAATGAAGGCACCACCGGCCTCCTTCGTAACCACTTCCCGGGCCCCTCGGTTATGCTTTTAACAGGCGTCCAGCTCTCCCACAAACTGCTTTATTTTTACAACAGTCATACTCTTTTTTTCTTCTCCTCTAAGTGTTCATTTTAGTTCAACTGAACAGAACACAGTGGAAATCCCAAACCAAGTTTGACAGCGATTTCTTCAGAGTGCAACACCCAGGATTAATGAACCTGTGGGGAACGAAGTTCCTTTTAACAAAGAGACTGTTAAAAACAAAGCCGGGAAAAAAAAAAAAAAAACCCTCGTACAGCCCCTAAGTATTTATCATCCAGTCACAACGAACCAAGAGGAGGGTGTGTATGGTGTGGGTCATGTGGAGAGCCCAGACCATTCCTCGCTGCGGAAAGAAGGGAGAGAGCAAGACATGTGGGTATCTGTAACAGTGTTGTAGGCAGAGGGAACAGCCAATGCTAATGTCCTGAGGCAAGAGTATGCACAGTGTTCCAGGAAAAGCAGGGATTGTCAGGAAGGCTGGATTAAGAAAGGGGAGTGGGGAGGTTAAGGATTTTGGATATCAGATGGAAAGAAGCAGGAAGCTATAAGAGGCTTCATCAGAGGCTGAACAGACGAGCAACTTGATTCATAAGATGATATACTTAAGTCACTAAGAACAGTGCCTGGCACAGAGTAAGTGTTCAATTAATATTAGCTATTGTTATACTTTACCCCCTAAATTTTCATGTACTCACCCTCACATATGCAAATACATACATCACTCAAAGTCCCTCAGTAACACCTCTCTACCTACTGAGGTGTTCCAGGTCCTTCCATCTGGGATTCAAGCCCCTCTATAATAAGGCCCAGTGCACAGTTCCAGCCACCAGCCCAGAACATGCCCAGCTACAGACTTGCTTTTCCTAGACCCGCACACCTCCCCTCTGCTTTGCTTTGTACAATTCCTTTCCTCCTGAAAGGAGGTAACTTCTTGGTACCTTCTAACATCCTAGGCAAGGTCACATCCATCTCAAAGGCCACCTCCTCCATGAAGGCTTCCCTCATGCATCAGCAGATGGGAGTCATGTCTCCACGATTAGCTAAGCTGTGCCACTCACAGACCTTCTTATCCTTGGTGCTGGTTTCATCCTCCCACCGAAGCCCACCTCCAGCCCCTGCCGCCACCCATGAGGAAGCTACCTACCAACTTCCTCCACAGGGCTCAGCCAGAGCACTGAATAAACCATTATGACTATCCGCGGAATAACACAATAAACGCACAGACTCTGTTTACCCCCAACCCCTTGACAAAGACCTGGCCAAGACTCAGCCAAGCAGTGAAGGGGCAGCCTGCTCTCCCAGGCTCTCCAAGGGGCCAGCTAATTATAAATAAAAAGTCAGAGGGGGTATTCCTCTTCCTTAAAATATAAAAACTCAACAGACAAAAATAAATCTAACAACTGCTCAGATCAGATCAGAACTATTCTGATCACCAGTTAAGCCCAAGGGTTTGGCCCCTCTGTGAGCACAGATACCGGTATTTCACAAAAAACAGCCATGATAAAGGAGGGTCAAAACCCATGCTCAACACCACACATACACACACACACACACACACACACACATGCATGCACACACGTCACGCACGCACGCGCCTAGCCCAGCTGTGTGGCCACGTTCAAGCACTTGCGTCTAGAGAAAGGACACCCCTCACACATCGAGAAAGTCCCGAAGCAGCCACGAGGCAAGAGCCAGATGAAAAAGAACCGAGGCCATCCTTGCAACGTCAGCGGTGGGGAGCACGTCAGCTACATCAGAGGCCTCCGATGACCATGGTGTGATGAGGGTGGGAAACATAACTCACCACCCGTCTTTACAGAAGACATATTAAAGAGCTCTGAACTCCCACATGGTTTTCTGAAGCAGGCAGATGAGATGCCAGATCAAACAGGGGTCAGAATCTTCTAGATGACGGCTTAACCAGATGCAGATAAATCACCGGATCACAGAGCAGCCTCCAGAGGGTCTAAATTAAGGAGCTCAAGGTGAAAACGGGGCCAAGACTCACGAACTGTCATTACCCAGGCCTCTCGGGGAGGCTCTGGCTTCTCTCTCTCAAGCCGTTTCACCAGGTTAGTCCCTGCCCAAGGCCAAGAACACAACAGACAAAGCAACCAGCCAGGGAAGCAACCGGTACCCAGAATCTGGTCAAATGGCCTCTGCCAAAGGACAATTAGCTGGACCCAGGATCCCATAAATGGCACCTCTAATGGACATCCAGTGCGTTTTCTTCTGTTTGTTTTTATCTGCAGCATCTGCACACTCTACTTCACAGTCATAACCCCAATTTTTTTCTTTCACGATCTATCCCTCCCCAACTCTGCTCTCATGGTCAGGTAGATATGACTCCACTCCCAACTCCAGGCCCCATCACCTGGCCATAGTGGCTGGTTCAAGATGGCCACAGAATTCATCAAAGCCTATATAATGGTATGAGACTCTGGGACAGAGGCTAAGATTCTTTCCTATGGACTTGGAGCTAAAGGCTAGAGCATCTGCAGTCCCCTTAGAGCATGAACGGAGAAAGTACTGAGAATGGAGCCAGTCTGGAAGACATTAGAGGAGGGAGGGACAGAGACAAAGAGACTGGATGAATGGATGGATGGATGGATGGATGGATGATTGAATGAATGAATGAATGAATGAATCATCACCTGATGAATGAAACACCCTGGTAACATCATCTGAACCCTTCCTCAGGCCTCTTCTGATTTAAACTCAGGTCTGCTTGATTCCAAAGGAGGGAAGAAAGCTAATGGGTACTGAGTGTTTATTGCTGGACACAGTGCAAATATTATTGCATTTAATCTTCACAATAACCCTGTAAGGTAGGCTTCCCACCCCACCCCCCCGCCGCCAACCGTTCCCACCCCACGCCTGCCTTATTTTATTTGTAGACAAGGAAACTAAGGTTAAAGAGGTTTTGTAACTGTCCCAGCTCAGCCAATTCACTAGAGGCAAAACCACACCCGAGGGTCACCTCCAAGGCTATGATCTTCCTGCTGTTCCATGCCACCCCTGGGCAAACAGGCCAGAGCCCCAGGCCAGAGCTCTGGAGCGCATCCTCAGAGGGCTGTGGGCCCAGGGGAGTTCACATTTTGATTACTGAGCCAGAGGAGGGCTTCCAGAGAAACATCTTCGTGAGGGACTACTGGGCATGATGTTCTTTGGGAGATGAATGCCCTGTCTGCTTGGCTGTGCTTCAGTAAAGCCTCTCAGGGCTGCAGAAACCTGCGGCAGAGCAGCCGGCAGACGTGCATGCACACAGCCGTCCAGGTACAGAGTGGGCAGTTGTCTAAACTTTCTGAACAGCAGCGACTCTCAGCCTTCCGTTGTAATGCAAGAGGGAGCCCCCAGAGTCCTCCGGGGTGACTGCCAAGGATACAGGCCAAAGCCAGGAAAGTCACAACGCAGTAAACACCATCAGGAAGGTGTCAGAAACAAAAGACAAAGCATGTTACCTCGGGGAGAAAGGACCCTGCTGCTCCTGGACATGGGCCTACAGCACTATCAGCTCACACCGCCACCTTGAGGGAGGATGAAATGCCACCGGCAACGTATCTCAACAACGGCAACGT
Organism: Cryptoprocta ferox; assembly: GCA_028646485.1. Taxonomy (NCBI): domain Eukaryota; kingdom Metazoa; phylum Chordata; class Mammalia; order Carnivora; family Eupleridae; genus Cryptoprocta; species Cryptoprocta ferox. Next base: position 52,375,104 of record CM053561.1, read on the forward strand.
GTTGTAAGATGTGAAGCAGTGGCATTATTTTAACTCTATTCTTGGTTTGTGAAGACCAGCCTCCTTTGTTAAAAGGACACGGACATCTTTCCTCAGGGAGGGCAGGGCAGCCTGCCAAGGATGCCACCTCTGTTCCCTGGGTCTCCCTTGTCACTGGGTACCTCACACCTAACTATACCACACAAGCCCCCAGAGCTCTGCTGATTGCCCTTGACATCCAAGCCCATTTGGTCATGGGCCAGTTCCCGTTCTCTAAGATGTAGCTCTTCACTGCCTGAAGAGGAATAATCGAGAACCGCAGGAAATCCTAAAGAAAACAAAAGGAAGAGCAAGGAAGCACCCCAGCGCCCTCCTCCAAGGTCTGGCTGGGCAAGCTTGGCACCCCCACAGGCTGGAAGCCCCTGCCCATCCCCCATGCTGCCATTCCAGCTAAGAGTGGCATGAGCTGGTGGAGAATTGGGAGCCCACTGGTGGGGCCAGTGCTCAGGATAAAACAGGAGCCGTGCTGGGGCGGGGAGGCCCCCACCCACTGCAGAGGGGGCCTCAAGCACCCCACCCACATTCCACCCTCTGACATCAGGGCAGAGCCAGAGGCCGCTGCTTGAAGAGAAATAAAGGGTGGGGCAGGAGTCTGTGAGAAAGCAGGAATCCTAAATGAGGCACAGTTGGGCCTAGGTCTTTCCTGCTTCGGGCAATGCCCTCCTTCCCCATCTGCCCAGGAGGTGCCTCCTTTGGGAAGTCCTCTGTGACTTCCATCCTCCTCCTGTCTCCACCCAGCCCCTCTCCACAAACAGGAGCTGTGCCCGCTCCTGGGGCTACATCAGCACCTGCTAGGTCCCTGCATGAAGCACTTTCTGGTAGATAAGAAGCAGAGGAAATAAGAGTAGAAGGGTAAGCTCCCTCTCCTGGGCTACCTGGGTTTACACTGCCAGTCTGCCACTTTTGTCATTTTAACTAAGTCACTTGGCCTCCTTGTACCTCACTTTCATCATCTGTAAAATGGGGGAGAATGACACTGAGGAATGAATGAAATCATTCACGATTTCACTGATGTTTCTCTTTAAAGTGCCACAGAAGGAAAACAAGAGATGACTGATCAGCACCTGGCTCGTGCAATAAATGTGAACTTTTGCATCTTTAACTTGTCCTTTTCCTCCATGGAATGGAGAGCTCCTCGGGGACACAGGCTGGGTGTCACCCCCATCCGTGTCCCCAGAACACAGCCAATTCCACTTCCCCAGTAGCAGCATGGGGAGGTAACGACTCCACAGGGACAACAGGAAAAGTCAGAAATGGAGTAAGGGATACAGGTCACAACTAAGGGCCACATTTGGGACTCAGTGGTCCTGTTTCCAGTGTGGGTCCAGGGTCAGGTCGCAGTGACACGAACAGGTTCTTTTACTTCTCTGAGCCTTAGTTTCCTCATCTTTAAACCCAAGTTAAAAATGACTGGGTGGCTCAGTCAGTTAAGTGTCCAACCTCAGCTCAGGTCATGATCTCCCAGTTTGCGGGTTTAAGTTCTGCATCAGGCTCTGTGCTGACAGCTCAGAGCCTGGAACCTGCTTCAGATTCTGTGTCTCCCCTCTTCTCTGCTGGCCCCCACCCACTCACATTCTCTCTCGCTCTCAAAAATGAATAAACATTAAAAAAATGTTTTTTAATGACAACCTCACAGGGTCACTCTAAGGACTAAATAAGAGGATGTTTCTAAAGAACGTAGCACAGTACCTGGCCCACAGTAAGTCTCAATAAGTGTAATGGGTTCTGTCGCTTCTAGTAATGGTAACGTTGAATTACTATCAATAATGAGCAGTGGGTACCCTGGGGTCATCTGCAGCCACAGCTACTTTCGCAAGAGGTGCTTAAAGGAAAAAAGCAGAACAGAAGGACTGCCTCTGAGATGCTGGGGGAGGAGAACTGCTTTCCCACTCGGGGCCCAGATCAGAAGAAAGTTCTGGAAACATCCTAGCAGGGACCCTTCCCAGGGAGAAGCTGTGGGCCCCTGCCACTCTCTGCATCTCTTAACTCTGCCCGTCTCCCCTCCTTACACTGTTAAGCCTGTCACACACAGAGAGGAAGGCGTGAAAGGTTGGAGTCTAGAAATTAACATTTCAAAGTCAACGTCAGATATGTGCTGCCTCCCGCTTCCTGAGCGGTGTGTGCCGGGAGCCCCAGCACAGAGGAGGATTGAGGGGCGGATCTGGCATGTGCGATCCCCACAGCTTTTGTGCCTGATCAGTCATCTCTCATCTTCCTTCTGCAGCACATTAAAGAGAAACATCACTGACAAACCTGCTAGCCAGGCGAAGCCCGCGCTCAAATGCAGCCCCATCCTCTCTGCTAAGGAAGGGATGGAGAAAACTTTGGCCTCCTCTCCTCCTGCAGACCTCTGTCAGACTGGAGTGGCCAGAATTTGGGAGGAAGAGAACTGTGCATTCAGCCCAGTCTGCTCAGATACCCATCCAAGCAGCCATTCGGTCAGACAGCTACTGACCTCCCAGGCTGGCCCAAAGGAAGTACAGAAAAGCATCAATCACTTGTTCATTGATCCACGGTCTATTCAAAAACCGCTACAATTAGAGTTCACCTGTAAAGTTTTTGTTGGCTCATTCTCTGCCCCTCTGAGAATCATGCCCGGGGAGAAGGCACAGAGACAATTCTCTGGCCCACACCCATGCAGGAGGTGTCCTTCAGCCCCTCACTTAGCGCGTAGTCAGAACAGTCTCAGGGACGGAGACTCTACTGAGAGGCCCTGAGAACGACACAGTGGGAAAGCAGACAAACTTTTACAACCATTTTGTAAAACAATTTGCTAAGAGCCAGTAAAGTTGACAATGCTCATGGCCCGTGTCCTAGCAACCCCGCTCCCAGGAATTCACCTAAGAAACTCTCCCAAATGTGCACCAGGAAACACACGTGAGGATGTTCTCAGCAGCACTGTTTGCAGCCCAAAGACCCAGAAACCAGTCAACCATACCCCATACAGACATTGTGGGAATTTCTACAGTGGTGAAAACACATGAGCCACAGCCCCCCACACTCTCATGGGTGAATTTCAGAAACATAACGCTAGGTTAAAAAAAAATCATATTGTAGAAGAATGTACATCATTTGGCTCCTTTTATAAAAAGTGAAAGAGTGGGTAAAACTTAAAATCATGCTTACGTATACACACACATACATGTAGTAATACTACAAAGAAAATCAAGAAATTATGGACCCGAAAAACAGTGTGTGGTTCCTCTGTTGCTGGGAGGCTGGGTGGGCACGGATGGGACGGGAAGGACAAGGGAACTTCCAACAGCAACATACGCTCTGTTGCTTAAATAAGTTGGTGAATTCATGGATATTCATTTTATTATTATGCTTTGCTACTAACATATACATTATTTATAACACATTATGAATATTCTTTTGTATTATGAAAAATTCACTTAAATGTCATTTTTAAAAAGAGGGCTGGTGATAATACGGGTAGGGACATCTGAAGGCAAGAAAGGACTGGAACTCCCAGGAACTGCTGAAGCCGAACCAGATGCCCGCTAACCTCCTGCCATCTAACTGTTCAGGTTACAATGACCAGAGACATGAATGAGCAGTAACAAAGTGGCTTTTACCGGTGCCCAGAGTGTCATCAGCACATGCTTGTCCTCTCATACAGAGATTATTCCAATTCCCATTTGTGGAAGATGGGTGCTATTATTGCCATGGAAAACATGGCTCTGAGAGGTGAAGTGACAAGGCCAGGGTCATCAAGCTGGTCCTGCCGCTGAGTGAGAAAGCAAACGCCCCCCCATCTGTCCGCGCCTGCAAAGACCGCGTCTTTCCGCGATGCCAAGCAGCCTCTCAAATATTTATAGACATAAATGGTGAATGAACCAAAGCGCAATTCAATCCAACACATATTTATAAATATTTATAACCAAATGTTTTGCTTTGATAAGGCCTATTCTCTGAAGTGCCTGGCGTCAGACAAACGGGGCTTTTTCTGTGGGAGCAGGCTGCCGCTCACCTGGGAGCATTAACTCATTTCCATGAATGCACACTTGTGTCTGCACTCGCCTCCTACACAGATGGCCCTCTGCCCCGTTACTCATCATCATCAATTTAATACACCATGAAAATAAGACTCGGGTGCTCGGGGACCGCAGGATGCTTTGTTTGTGAGGGAATTCATGCCTCTCTGCTGCCTAAAATCTGCCAGAGGCTCCCCACCGCTTTCGGAATGAAATCCAAGCCCCTCCGCAGAATGGCACGTCCTGGCTGAACTCACATCTTCCTGCTCCCAGCTCACACCCGCACCCTGAATGGAAGGCTGGGCTCCAGCAGCAGGTTTCTCGAATGCATCGTGCTCTCTCTGGCCACCTGCCCTTGCTCTAGCCATTCCATCTACCCTTCCCCTCTACCCTTCCCCTCTCCCCCCTCTCCCGGCCTGGCCGATGCCCACTGCCCACTCAGAGCCTAGCAGTGGTGCCTCCTCCAGCAGGGGACCTTGCTAAGCCTCAGGGCTGGGCTGCCACTGCTCTGGCACACACCACCCCCTACACACACTCATTCCTGGGCACCAGCTCTGTTTGCTTGTCCTTCCACACAGACCCTCATTCTGCATCCCCAGCCTCTAGGCTGGGCCGATATGAATTCAGAGCTCACTATAAATAAATGCATGCTGTTGCCTGAGCCTCCTGCCCCAGGACCACATAAAATAACAGTGGGTCGGGACAGGTGATCCACGGGAATGTGCACGTGCCAGCCTGGGCTGAACCTTGACAGCCTCATCGGACTTAATCCTCATAACTACACCACTGGGCAATACCATCCCCATTTCACCAATGAGGAAACTGAGCTCTAGAAAAGTCCAGTGTCAGGGCGCCTGGGTGGCTCAGTCAGTTAAGCATCTGACTCTTCATTTCAGCTCACATCATGATCTCAAGGTTTGTGAGTTTGAGCCCCGCATCAGGCTCTACATTGACAGCACGGAGCCTGTTTGGGATTCTCTCTCTCCCTCTCTCTCTCTGCCCCTCCCCTGCTCATGCTCCTTCTCTCTCTCTCTCTCTCAAAATAAAGAAACATTTTTAAAAAATTTAAAAGACAGAGAGAGAGAGAGAGAAAGAAAGAGAGAAAGAGAGAAAGAAAGGAAGGAAGGAAGGAAGGAAGGAAGGAAGGAAGGAAGGAAGGAAGGAAGGAAGAAAGAAAGAAAGAAAGAAAGAAAGAAAGAAAGAAAGAAAGAAAGAAAAAGAAAAGTCTAGCGTTAGGAACAAAATCACACAGCCAGCCACCCAGGCCTGTCGGACTCCAATATCTATGATTAATTTTTTGAATAAACAATTGAATGCTCTCTGGAAATCAGAGGATGTAAGCCCTTAAAATCATCTTGGGAAGCAATAATAACTTTTAGTGGTCACTGTCATGTCCCTGAGAGTTTTTTAATGTTTTAATCATGTACAAAGATGCACTAATGACAACACCTTAGATTTTGTACAGCACCTTGCAATTTCAAAAGATTTTCTGTCTTAATCAGCTTTTCTGAAAATTTGCCTTTGAGGACTTTTTTTTTTTAATTTTTTTAATGTTTTTTATTTATTTCTGAGAGACAGAGAGAGACAGTGTGAGCAAGGGAGGATCAGAGAGAGAGGGAGACACAGAATCTGAAGCAGGCTCCAGGCTCTGAGCTGTCGGCACAGAGCCCGACGCGGGGCTCGAACTCATGAACCGTGAGATCATGACCTGAGCCGAAGCCAGACACTTAACGGACTGAGTCACCCAGGCGCCCCGCCTTTGAAGACTTTTAAGGTAGGTTTTATGGGTTGTCCCAAGGTGGCATGAGCTGGCACAAAGACCGACCCGCAGACACATGAGGATTCTCACTAGCCCCCCAAGCAAGGCAGACGACTTGTGAGGTGATGGGGGGTGGACAGCCCCGAACACCACGGAGCATTCTAGGTCCTCCATGCGTGAGGCCACGGCCACCCCTCCTGGGCCTCAGGACACCAGGGACCTTCCCAGCAAGGCAGGAAATGGAGATGAATGACACAGAATTGGGCACCATCTGCCCAATTCTTGACCACTTCACAGGACGACTGTCCATGGCAGCAACATTATAAGCCAGGGACCAATGGGACAGGTAAGAAAGCAGTTTGCCACCATCTTCAGGGCCAACAAGGGGGCAGTCAAGGCCCCAAGTCCCCCACAGAATGAATGGGGTTGGACACAGGGTGCATGAGGGCCAAGGCAGTGGTGGTGTGTCCACCTCAGAAGCACCACTCTGGGGCCTGCCCAAGGGAGGCTACCCAGCCTGAAGGGGGCCCAAGTGAGCCCAGAGGCAGAGAGAGAATCATTACTGCACAGTCCCAAATCTTCCAATAAGGACAGCAAAGGCCTTGGGAGTACCACGCCTGGACACCCGGAGTCATGCCTTAGAAAGAGTCTCAAGGAGGCTCATCTTCCCAGCCTCCTCCTCTGAGCCCTCATTGGCTGTGGGATCTTATGAAAACCCCTGGCCACTCCAAGTCTCAGTTTTCTCCTCTATAAAATGGAAATAATAACAATCCCAACCTCACAAGGCTTTTGAGAAGATTAAATAAGACAAGGCATATACACCCCATAGCACATAGAAGGCCCCTGATACACGGCATCTCCTACTGTTCGAAGGTTCTGTTCTTATAGGCCAGATTCTTAGCTGTATGCTGCAGCAGAGCAAGGACCATGTCTCTACCTTGTCATATCAAATGCCTGGTCACAGACTAGGTGCTCAGCAAACAGCAAGTGACTAAACCATCAGGCTATCAGATATCATTCGGGCTGGGAGGGAATATTTGGATCACAGAGTATGGGGGCTGGCCTAGCTCAGGAGAGCCCCTTCCTGGCAGATGGGGTGCCCGCCCTGGCATGTGTGTGAACATGTCCAGGGTCAGAGCTCTGACTCTTAACGGAGGCCTGGCATCCACTCTCAGGCTGCTCTTCCTCATACTTGACCTAAGGCCACCTGCCAGTGCTGATCCTACTTCTGGAGAGGGTAGAATAAGCCATGCACTCCTGCGCCTGTGTCATTCCTTCAGCCGCTTCCAGCAGCTCTGGGGCCCACCCTCTAGCCTGCTAGTCCTTGACTGCCATCTCCAGTTTCTTCACTGACCCCTCACAGGTCGATGCTGGGTGCCTGTGGGTGTGGCAAACTTTCCAGGCGAGAGTATGGAGCCTGGCAACACATGCTAGGGAAGGAGCTTTCCTTGGCAGTCCTCAGCTACTCTTCTGGCCTCCCTGACCCCCAGTCCCAGGCCTGGAATGTCCCCTGAGTCTCTCCCATCCTTCTGGGATGTCGAAGTCTTCTGTCATTCACTGTCATGTCAATATCATGTCAATGATAAGGTCCCTGATGAGGGAGGGCCAATAAGTGAGATCCATCACTGGGCACCTGGTGTGCTGGGTCCTTCTCCCCTAGAAATCCAATCCCCACCTATGAACGGCCCCGATCTCCCACGGCACTGTGGAAATAGTATTTCTCTGCCCTTCCTTCGAAGGAGCCAAGGCTCAGAGAGGAAGCCTGTATCAGATTCCAAGTCTTTTGAAAACATCTACTCCTCCCAGGAGAACATGGGGCAGTTAGGGAAAGCTGCATTCCCATAAAGGCAGCAGGCTCTGTCCTTGTCAGTAGGGTGTGGGAGTCACAGGTGAGTGGATGTAGCACAGGCTTTGGAGCCAAACCTGCATCCAAGCCTTGACTGTGTCAACTTGCTTGCTGTGTGACCTCGGGCAAGTTGCCTGACCTCTCTGAGCTTTAATGTGAAAGGAGACCCAACAAAACGTACTTCAAAGGGCTGCTGTAAGAATACAATGAAATAATGTATGAAGGGTCACTCGCTGGCCTGGGTTAGGGCCGGTACTGAGGAACAGTCTTCAACTGTGACGAGGATGAAGAACCAGAAGGAGGAAAAAGGGAAGAAATCATTTTTTGACACCACACCCTCTCCCCCACTAGAGAGGACTGCTTCCTGAACTGTTGGAACCCACTGCAAACATTCCAGTTTCCTCCTCCCTGTGAGCTGTCCTACGGCCTAGGGTCAGTACCCCTTCCCCACCTTGCAGAGGCTAGAAGAGTGGAGACCCCTGGGAAGGTGCCCACCATGCACAGGCCCAGCCTGGCCTCCTGGACCCTCATCCCCAGTGTTGCTGACCAGGAACCTGTCCTGGGTCCCTCACACATGGTGGCAATGAGGTTGTCTCCCTGGCTAGCTCACTTCTGGAGAGAGTGGGGCCAGGGCTGGGCACCCTGCCCAACTAACACTCCCAAGAATGCCAGTGGAGCAGCTGCGGGGGCAGTTGGACTCCCCAGGGAGACGGGCCCAGGTGTCGCTGCAGGCTCGGCGGGGGGGGGGGGGGGGCGGTGCTGCCAAGGAGAGGGGGAGGCAGGGTGCCTGCCAAGGACCTGCCCCAGGCCCAGGCCCCACCTCAGGGCATCCGGGCTCCCTCTGTAAGAGAGCATCTGCCAGCCCATGTCCCCTCTGTGACACGCACACCGCGCTACAAGAGAACGTGTGGCCTCTGGAAGGAGAGGACCTGGGACTCACTGCTGGCCCCCGCTTATTACCGGTCTATAAAATGATAGCACACTCTGCCCCGTGTTGTCACAAGGTAACATTAAGGCACGTGGCTTGGAACTCGGTCCACGGTCAGTACCCAAGGACTTGCTAGTTTCCCCTCTCCCCTTCCCACCCCTATTTAGAGTGGGTGGCAGAAATATACCTGGGCCTTGCTTTGTAGGGAGAGACTATGGGCTCAGAGACACACACAAAAAAGCAACTTTACCTCTGTTTCCGAGGCACTGGCTTGAAAGAAAACCTCTCAGCATGAAGAAAAGTAGGAGAGACTCTGAAACCAAGGGACCTACCCTAGAAGGTCTGAGAATAAAACGCATGAATGGAGTGTGCCAAAAATATGCAGGTAAAAACAGGAACCAAATACAGGGAGAAGAAAGACTGGGAACAACATCTATGAAAAAATCATAGACAGCTTCTTGCTTCTAATAACTTATTTGCTTATAAACATACTCTCCAATATTTGATTGATGTTTGCTTGCATTTTGCTACTTTAATAAAGCTGTTTATCTTTGTGTTTAACAACAACAACAACAAAAAACAGGATGTGACTCTGCAAGGTATAAGCCCACGGGACTGTGGATTGCCAGTATTTTAACCCTCGAGGGTCTGGAGCACACTACTGCCACCTCGTGACAGTGTACCTAAATTGGAGGGACAGAACTGGAGAAGTATATAAATCTCTTTGGTTGCTGAATCTGAAAAAGCCATGAGGCTGTGGTCATATCACGCGCTGCAGGTCACTCCTCAGTTACCAGGAACTCTTTTGAACAATCAGCGAACTGAGGTCCATTCCCAGCCCTCCCTGAAGGCAAGTCACTTCTGAGTTGCAAGCTAACCTTTTCCTTGTCTATAAGATGAAGGAGAGGACCTAAGCGATCTCTGCTGGCTCTGACATTTGGAAGTTACATGAATGTATTTCAGAACCTCCAGAGGTGTATGTCGAATGCATCTTTCTGGTTCCAGCCTCAGATTCTAAATTATAATACGGGGAAAGGCTCTAAATTCCACATTTTTAACCAAGCAGGTTTTTATCTCTTTAATGTTTGAGAACAGCTACCCCAAGTCCTTGCAGGTAATATTTAAGATGCTGCTTTATTAAATCTAGAAGTTTTGAGGTGTCTGGGCACATCATGGCACCCTAACATTTCCTGAAGGCCTGAATATCACACAATATTCAGGGCAGCTTCACAAGGACTCCATAGTATAAGACAGGTTTAGGCCCATTTTGCTGATGGAGAAACTGAGGCTCCAAGAGGCACTGTGAACACCAGCCCAAGAGCACAAGCTGAACAAGCTGGGTCTGAAACTTCATGTTTCAAATATCCATTAACTTCCCAAAGAACCCAAAGCCTTCTTGACTCCATCCTCCATTTCTCGGTGCAGTGGGGCTGGGGTTCCCAGCAAGCAATGGAGTTCAAGGCCCACTCCCAGCTCTCAAGAGCTTTCTTCAGCCTTCTGGAACACACTTCAGACTCCAGCCCAAGCCAACAGAAGATCAGCCTCTCGTGTCATCCTGTGTCATCCTTCAAAGTGCCCTTCTAACTCCAAAGTGGTCCACTGTGGGTTTTGACATTCGACTGAGAAAGGCAAGTGCATAACCAAACCCTGTGCTCATCTTCTCTGCCCAGGAGAACACATGTTTCTTAAGGAGGAAGAAAAGGTGGCTAGTCTTTCCTACCGTAGCTACGTCCACTTGACAGATAGAAGCAATGTGCTCAGAGATTCAAACTCCCACTCTGTTGCACACTAGCTATGTGACCTTGCACAACTTGATTGCTCTAAGCCAGAGTTTCCTCATTGGAAAAATGGGGATTAAAAAGTCCTACATCACAGGGTTGCTGTAAGGATTCAGTGAGATAGTATACATAAGGCGCTACCGTGACGACTAGGATATCGTAAGTGCTCAGTAAATGGTAGCTTAAAAGCAATATCTACACACATTCACAACATGGGGCTTAGAGAGAAATGGAAACTAATCCCTGCCCTGACCTGTCTGTTTCACCCAGACACACGCAGAGTCACCCAGAAGCTGTAAGGACGCACACACACAACAAAAGAGCTTGCTGAGCAGGCCCTGTGCTAGACTCACATCTGCTCTGCCAGAGGGCCAATTTCCTAGGCTGAGAAAAGAGTTTCTGGCTAAAGTTAACATTCGAAAGAGGGGCCCGTCCCACCTTCTTATAAACCCACAGGAAACTTCTCTGGGGAACCCCACCTTCAACGTGAAGGTCAGGGCATCAGCTCTTCACCATCTTTATTATTACACGAGACGGCAGGCAAAGTCCCTTTCCATGGTCCTCTGAGGGATGGGGGGGTGGGTCTATTTATCTTTTAATTGAAACGGGAGGGGGAAAGTGAGGCGCTCCTGGCCAACCTAACTACTGCCTCTGTGTTCTTCAATTACTGGTACAAAATGATTTGATGAGAGGAACCAAGCCGACATCTGGGTTTCAGTTAGCATCTGACATGGGGCCTCGCTAATTAATCTGGAAACATGAATTGACAAAGGCTCAAATCCAAGCGCAGTCAGGGAGAAAGCCGGCTGACGGGCCGTGAACAGAAGGCGGTGTGTGGCGGGTGAGTGCAGAGGTCACTGGGAGTGTCCAGGAGGACTCTGAGATGGCGCCTGGCTTTGTCATCTGACCCCCCAGAGGACAGGCAGGAGGTGGCCCAGCAGCAGCTGGGAGGGGCCCGCCTGACGCCTGCCTGCTCTGTGTTGGCAGCCAGCTAGGCAGACAAAGGGACCCAAACATTTCAGTCCCATCAGCCAGATCAGTAGCTTTGTTCCTGCCTGGCCTGACACCGGCGCATTGTTACATCTTCCCTACTTCTCGTTCTTCCGCACATAGTCTTAAAGGTCAAAAAAAGAAGAAAAAAAGAAAAAAGAAAAGAAATTCATATATATACAAAAGTACTCATCTGTTTAACAATCATTTATCAGTAAGTCACTTTGATAGTCGATCCCTTATTAAGCACCAGGCACAGGGCTACGACACCTAATCCTCATAGCCAACGGGATGAAGTTTTACCTCCATTTTATAGTTGAACCAAATGAGGTCCAGAGGGGTTAAGCTAGTTGCCTAGGATTGCACAGCTAACAAATGCAGAGCCAGACTCCAGCCCAGGATTGGGTGAAAAAGGACGGTGTACCAGGCCCTTGTTAACACAGGTAGCTCCGTACAACCCCTGTCCCTACAACCATTGCCATGTGACTGCCAGGGGGTGGGGGTGTCCGAGTCACAGGACCTCTGCCAATTAGAGCTGAGGACGCCCTAGAGATCATCGGGGACCCTTCTAGCGTGTCCCACACAGCTTTGGAGGCAGGCCTGAGGCTGAGGGGCAGTGAAAGAGTGAACAGGGCTCTGCTTCCCCCCCACCAGTGTCTATTCTATATCACGGGATTCCCTGTGGATTTGAGTGAACAGGCTACTGCCTATAAACGTTGTGTCTTGCTGATTCAAATCCACGACTCGCATTTTAGAGTGAATGATACAAAAATCCGGGAGAGTGCAATGGCTCCTCTCAGAGCACAAGAGCCAAAACCCAGGTTTTCTGATCCTTCCAGTTTCACGCTGTGTCCGGGGGAAACCTCCGAAGAGAGATGCACGCCTTCCCTGGCATTGCATTTTCACGGGCTGGGCCTCCTACCAGGGATGTCATGATGCCGACTGGACACCACCTACGGAAGAGCTCGGCAGAGTGCTTGGCACACAGCACATGCTCTGGAAATAGTAACTATTATCACTGTCTTGTTTCACCGCTCGCTGATGCTAAAATAAAGGCTCCCATCAGCCCCTAACTCTGGCTCTCCCTCCCGACCTCCCACCCCCACCCAACAGGAGAAGCTGCCTATCTGACACGGGACTGCTCCAGATAAAATGCTCAACACAGTCCCTGACTTGCAGAAGGGCTCAGGCAAGGTTGGCTGATATTGTCGTGACTATTATCATAGTACCTGCAAGACTTGCTTCCCCTCCTTCCCTCCGCATCTACAAGACGTCAAGATCTGTCTCACCGGACTGGAAGTACGAGCATCTCACACCTTCCTCCCGGCTGACAGTTGGCACTACTCTACATTCTCTCCTTCTGTAGACCTATTCATGGCTCCCCCGTTTCCTTTGGCTTTTGAAAATTAATTATCAGTGATTTGTTAAGTTCATTAGCTCTGCCTCTCAACAGCATGGAAGGCCTGCCATCTGGACCCGTATTTTCATTTTCATGCAAGTTGTTCCATAATTACACAATAAGGGTGGCACCGGCGCAGCCACACTGAACGCACTCAGCTCACCCCGCCTTTCTTCAGACTCTCACGGTCTCCCGCCAGGACAAGCGGATTTGTCCACTCTGCTCACGGAGTCCCCCCCGCCACCATCTTGCTCTTAAACATTTGCTGAGCCCGCAGTAGTGCCAGAGCTGGTGTAGGCACTGCTTAGATGTTCTCTTATCTGAGCCTGTAATTCTCTGAGGTTACTATCATTGACCCATTTGCAGATGAGGAAACTGAGGCTCAGATGATGAAGTAATTTGCCCAAATAATCCCTAATTTTCAACTAGCAGAGCCGAGATTTGAATCCAAGCCCTAAGTCTACACCGGAAAAACCTCAGGCTGAATGTAGTATGGTCCTTCAGGGCCACCCCTGTCTTTCCACTAAGTCCATGTTCCCTCCTGCCTTCCAGCACAGGACTTCTTGGGCATGCAGTCCTTACCCGAGTTCCATTTCGTTCACCCATTCCTGCCCGATCAGCTAGAGCCTGACTCTACTCCACTGTTTTGCAAATGCCAGATTCTCAGCAGGGCAGACGCACATGCAATAATATGGAGAATGAATTCTATTTATTGAGCACTCGCTACATGATAATTGCTAAATACCTGGATTATCTCATTTACCCACACAACACCTCTTATCAGGCAGGTGACCATGGGCATTATCATACCCACTTTACAGAGACAGTGAGATTAAGCACTGCCCTTGGTCACCCAGTAGTAACTTATGGAACCAAGATTTGAACCCAGGTGCTCTGGCTCCAGAGCCTATTAAGCCATCCTCCCCCCGAAGGAAAGAACCAGCCATACTTCTGAGAGGCTGCTACACACATAAGGACCCTGATCAATAAGGAAGAGGGGCACCTGACTGGCTCAGTCGATTAAGCATCCAACTCTGGCTCAGGTCATGATCTCACAGTTAGTGAGTTCAAGCCCCACATCGGGCTCTGTGCTGACAGCTCAGAGCCTAGAGCCTGCTTTGGATTCTGTGTCTCCCTCTCTCTCTCTCTGACCCTCCCCTGCTAGTACACACTCTCTCTGTGTCAAGAATAAATGAACATCAAAAATTTTAAAAAAATACAAGGAAGACATTCTAGCATGTCACAAAGGGAGTGTAGACAGACTCCCATAACTCCACTGTGAGCACGTGAAACCCTTCTTTCAAGTGAACAATAATTGATAGGGAAGATGATTCTTAGAGCATTCATTCAACAAATATCTACCGAATAGCCATTAGGGAGCAAGGACCACACCGGGTGCTGGGGACACTGGGGACAGTAGACGTGCACTCCACCCTTCAGGAGCCACAGACTCTGGACAGACAATTACAAATATCCAAGGCCTGATGCATGTTACAAAGAGGTGAAGTCAAGGGTGTTGGGGGAACACAGGGCAGAGGAACCCCACCTAGCTCACAAAGTGATGACAGAGGACTTTGCTGAGTAAGCGGTGTCTCAGCTGAGACCCAGCGGATGGCAGAAACTGTGCAGATGATGTGTGTGTGTCTGCGTGTCTGTCAGAGTGTAGAGTGCACCTCTCCAAAGGAGGCACACATTCCAGGCCAAGAGAACAGCATGGACTAGCCCAGAGGCGCATGAGGATGGTACATCTGAGACATTCAGAGAGGCTGGTACCTCCTCAGAGCGGCAGAGGGGCCCATTCATTCATTCAACAAATGTTTACAGAGTGCCAGACATGTCCCCTGGGACTTCCTTATCTGACCACTGCTTTACAGGCCAGCAAACTTGGCCTGGCTCCGGAAGTCAGTCCTGCAGCTGCCTTACCTTCCGGGTTCCTCAAACAGTCTCTGACTCTATGTCTCGCCCACTCACAGCTCTCCCTGAGGTCTATTTCATCTGTCTCTGTTTCGAGAGTCACCCTCTCCAGCGCCTCCCAAGCTTTAACTCTGGTCCTTGACGCTACAGCCACTTAGTCCAGGGAGGGAACCGAGCAAATGTGTCCTGGAGCCAGTCCTGCACCAGGGACCTCTGGACACTCTTTCAGGGAATCCAGACAACATCCCAATGAGGCCTGTCATCTCCGTTTACAGATGAAGAAACGAGGCTCGGGGAACCGGCTGACGTCTGCACCACCTCACAGAGCTTGCCGCGCTCTTCCCAGCATTCCTTGCACCCTCTTTCCCAGAGAAACGATCCTCAGAAGTCAACGTTCTGTCCTCCCTAACGGGACCATAGAGAAGTCACAAACGTTAAGCAGCCTCTCCCTCTACGCGCCAAGCCCAGTTCCAGGCACATTTAGAGACAGAGAAGAAACCTAGTAGAGGGTCTATTGGCAACTAAAACACCAGATACGTGTATGCGCCTCAAAGCAAAGCCCTAAAGCCTTGTTCTCAACCAGAGGTTTACCAACCCTCAGGCAGCGTAGGACACATTCAAGGAGTCCTGAATCCTCCCCATCCAGCATCACTGCCTCCATAAACAGTATGCCCTCCACATGTACACCGACTCAGGGGGAATGAGTAAAAAACAAACTCACTTGAAAGCATTTCTGTAGCGGAAGCCTCGGGGATGAGACGGCACAGAGCCTGGAGCCTGCTTCGGATTCTTTCCCTTTCTATGTGATACAGTTCTGGGATCGTGAGTATGTGTGACCTTCATAAATTTTTAAACAATCCAAATAAAAATGGTATTAAACTCACAGGAGCTTTGTCCCTGTATTTTCTGAAATGATACGTGCTCCAGGTCCACTTATGACCAGGCAGGGGGGGTGGAGAGGAGGTCTATGAAGTCTTGTCATTCAGAAGGGACCCCTGGCCTTGGGAAGGT
This sequence comes from Cryptoprocta ferox, assembly GCA_028646485.1. NCBI lineage: Eukaryota > Metazoa > Chordata > Mammalia > Carnivora > Eupleridae > Cryptoprocta > Cryptoprocta ferox. The sequence goes on from CM053561.1 coordinate 52,390,745, forward strand.
TGGGCTCCAGGGACGGGGCTTTTCGGCCCGGTGCTCCTCCTGAGTGCGGTGGCCGCCGTCCCCTGAGCCCTGCTACTCCAAGCCTGAGGCCATTTCATGCCTTATCAATAATTCACGGGTACGAACAATAGTGCCAGCTGGCTGTTCTCTTTGGGTGGGGGAGGGGCCTCTGAGGAGGCTGGCAGGATAAACCTTTAACCAAGTGTGCCCACTCTGCCCACCAGAGAGAGATAGGACCTAGTAGACTTTAAGAGTCAAGGTCCAGCCTGAGAGGGCTTGAAAGACCTCCAAATTCCTCCCAGGGCCAAAGGTATTCCTGGGAATGCCCAGCATGAGACCCAACCCCCTCCCGGGAGCACGAGGCACGGCCAGTCCAGCTCTCATACAGGAAGGCAGCCTGGGCACTAGAAGAACCACTAGACCAGAAATCAGAAGACTGAGTTCTGGTCCCAGCTCTGCCATGTGCCTGCTGTGTGACCTAAGAGAACTGAATTAACCTCTCTGAACTTCCGTGTACTCCTATATAAAATGCAGCAGGAATAGAAAAATGGGCAAACGACTCAAACAGGAAGTTTAACAAAAAAGGAACACAAAGAGCATTAAAAACATTAAGAAGGGGTGTCCAACGACACTCATAATGAAAGAAATACAAGTTAAAAC
>CM053561.1:52399153-52563266 GCA_028646485.1 Cryptoprocta ferox
ATAGCCAAATTATGGAAAGAGCCTAAATGTCCATCAACTGATGAATGGATCAAGAAGATGTGGTTTATATATACAATGGAATACTACATGGCAATGAGAAAGAATGAAATCTGGCCATTCATAGCAACGTGGATGGACCTCGAGGGTGTCATGCTGAGCGAAATAAGTCAGGCAGAGAAGGACAGATACCATATGCTTTCACTCTTAAGTGGAACAGGAGAAACTTAACAGAGGACCATGGGGGAGAGGAAGGAGGAAAAACAGTTGGGGAGAGGGAGGGAGGCAAACCATGAGAGACTCTTGAATACTGAGAAAAAACTGAGGGCTGATGGGTGAGTGGGAGAGGGGAAGGGGGGTGATGGGCATGGAGGAGGGCACTTGTGGGAATGAGCACTGGGTTTTATATGGAAACCAACTTGACAATAAACTATAAAAGAGAAAAAAATTGGGTGAATGGAAATAAATAAATAAATAAATAAATAAAGGGGGCTCAGTTATTACCAGGTTCGCCAGTACCTGCCACACACGCTGTGCCTGAGATGCTGTGCCTTGTCCACGTGCCAACACCCCCAGCATGGGCTGGGCCAGCACACGGGCTCCCAGGCCCTCACCTTCCCTGCCTGCATTAAGACCTTCACTAGACAGAAAAGTTGGTGAGCAGAATGAAACAACCAAAGATGAGTGTCTTTGGTAGGCATGAAGGGAATCACGGACAGTCCCGCTTTCGGAAAGCCTTGAGTGTCTGGATAAGGGGCAGCAAAAACAGTCACCTGCTCTTGTCCCTAGGTCATAAAGGAAGTCAGAGTGAGCCTCAAAATCAGGACGAGGCAAGTTCATAGCAGTATTATTCACGATAGCCAAAAGACGGAAGCAACCGTTCAACAGATGAATGGATAATTACACTGCAGTATATACATATACAAATGGGATATTTTTCCACCTTTTTTAAGGTAGAACTTCTGACACCTGCAACAACATGGGTGAACCTAAGGACACTCTGCTAAGTGAACTAAGCCAGTCACAAAAAGACATGCTGTATGACTCCCCTTCTAGGAGGTACCTAGAGTAGTCAAATTCACAGCAACAGAAGATAGGATGGCCGTTGGCCTTTGCCAGAAGCGGGTGGGAGCAGGCAGCCAAAATGGGGAGTTGTCGTTTAATAGGTACAGAATGTCAGTTCGCAAGATGAAAAAATTCTGGAGACTGGGTGCACGTCAGTGCGAATGTACTGAACCCTACCGAACTGTATGCTCAAAAATGGCTAAGATGGTAAGTTTTATGTTATATGTATTTGACACAATTAAAAATCTAAACAAATACAATAATACAACTTGGGGAGAGGGCTATTTTGCAAGCCGATTACATATAATCTATTTCTTCTCTGTGTGCTCTACATCGCATTTATGAGAAGCTGTGTGTAAGGATTTGGGCAGAGAAGGACCTGACGCTCCTGTTCTACTCCCAGGTTTCCTGTGGCCCCTGCCCACTGCTGGGTCTCTGATTTGCTACTATTTTTGGACAGCCTAGCGTCCTCGCTGTTAGCTTTGGACAGTCTCTTGCTCTAACCATGGCCTTGCGCTATCTGGCCGGGGAGCAGAGGTCCTATTCAGCTGTTGAGCATTTCTGGGAGCATCATCAGGACTGAGGTCTGGCGAGCCACCAGCTCGCAGCAGGCAGTCCTGGACCTTCGTCAGACCCTTCACAGGCCTTCTGAAGTGCCTGAGAGGCTGGGGCGGCCTCACTTCCTCTCCTCAAAGGGGTGTGTTTGCTCTGCTCTGGGGGGGATCATTAGCCCGTCCCATCTCGTGCCCCTCACCCCATCCTGCCCCCACCCACCTCCTCCCCCAAACCCCCGTGTCTCCACTGTCGTTGGGAACCGCAATTGCGTGACAAATGATTGAGGAGGTCCTGGGGACGCCATTTCATTCTGCAGGCGTTATTGTGCCTGACCTAAACCCAAATACCCAGGCCCCAGTCTCCCGGGTGACACCTGAAGGCCCCAGTTTCCTGGCAACTGGGAACAATGGCCCCTGGGAAAAGCACACACAGTTTGGGAAAGGGCAGCCTTTTTTTCTCAGCGCCCCTGGGTAGGACAGGGAACTCCCCACTTCTGCAGGCAGAGTCTGGAGGGAAAGTCAAGCCATGAGGGTATTTGGGCCTCCCGTCCCCACCTCCCCACCCTAACCCTGAGCTGCAGGAAGTCTCCCAGGCAAGTGGGGACTCACCCACCTGGGGCTGCCTCTTGATGGGACAAAAGCCTCTTTGAGCAGGCTGTCTGCCCCTCTCTCCCCAGGGCAGCCCTTCTTGCAAGTCCCCAGTTATACTTGGTTCCCGGAGCTGACTCAAGGCATTCAGACTTCTGTTCCGGTGACCCCCAGTGTCACCTTTTGCCTGCAGAAGTGACATTCTCTTCCCCCTTTGAGTAACCTCAAAGAGTGTTAGGAGGATTAACAACAGCTCAGGTGCACTGTAGGTGCTCATTACATAGCAGCTGCTGTCAAGACCATTTTCTGAGTTCTAGGGGTGCCTGGGTGGCTGTCAGTTAAACATCTGACTCTTGATCTCGGCCCAGGTCATGATCTCACGGTTTGTGAATTCGAGCCCCATATCAGGCTCTGTGCTGACAGAACATAGCTTGCTTGGGAATCTCTGTCTCCCTCTCTCTCTCTGCCCCTAGTCCTCTCTCGCTCTCTCGCTCTTAAAAATAAATAAACATTAAAAAAAAAAAAAAAAGATCACTTTCTGGGCTCTGGAGCAGCACCTCTTTCCCAGTAGAAATAGAGAACTGAGTGAACTGAAAGAGACTGAGGAAGTCCCTGAGCTCACCTGTGCCCTTCACCCCTCAAACTGCAGGCATTTGGGGTGGGGCTGAACTTCTGGGAGCCAAATCATAGCCCACAGACCCCACAGACGCAAAGGACTCTGAGCAGAGTCTCAGAAATCTCCTTTCAAAACCAGGAACTTTAGAGGCGCCTGGGTGTGTCAGTCAGTCAGGCGTCTGACTTTGGCTCAGGTCATGATATCACAGTTCGTGAGTTTGAGCCCTGTGTCAGGCTCTGTGCTGACAGCTCAGAGCCTGGAGCCTGCTTCGGATTCTGCATCTCCCTCTCTCTCTGCCCCTCTCCCACTCACTCTCTGTCTCTCTGTCTCTCTCTTGCAAAAAATAAATAAACATTAAAAAATAAAAAAAATAAAAAACGAACTCTCCGGTGAATTCTAATGTGTTGTAAAGGCTGCTTTTTGTGAAATAACTCTTGCCTATATGCTAGGAAAAGAAGATCACACTTTTTAAAATCCACTCAAGATCTGCTCGTCTAAAAACTTCCTTCTGACTGAAACCCACAAGGCAATTTCTGCAACATCAACTAACTGACCTTTGAGTAATGTCTTTTCTCTCCAGGCTTTTTGTCTCAGCTTTTGGGACTCTGTGTTGCTGCCCATCCCCAAGAGGGCAGGAAGGGAGGAAGGGCGTGGCTCCTCTCTTACACACGGGATACTGGAGTGCAGGACATTCAGGGTCAGCGGTGTCTCAGCCGGGTAACGTCACAACTGAGACCAGGCAGCAGCCACACACACAGGGCCCAGCCATCCTGTTGGAAGAGAGTGCCAGGAGCAGGGACAGGAGCCCAGAGCACAGGTTAGAGGGGAGGACAGAGACACCGGGGCCAGAGGAGCAAGCCTAACTACAAATCATAGACACAGGGGAAAGATGGGCAGCAGCAAAAGCGCTATAGTCAGAAGATCCCAAGGCCAAGGACATAGCAAAGCAGGAGGGCTCTAGGTTACCCCAGGTGCTGGTGAAGGTGGGACAAGATCTCAGGTGTCACAGATCTGACCTCCCCAGGCTGGCTGGGCAGGCACAGAGTCGGACAGAGCAGCTCGAGTGAGCAGGATGGCAGAGGGCTGGACTCAAGCATCCCTGCCCACCCGCAGCTCCACCCCCCTGCTTTAGCTCCCAGAGACCCGCAGTCCTTGGCTCCATCCCACTCGCTGCCGCATCGTTATTGATTAGGGTGCTAGACTAATGGCTGTCTCTCCCCTTCAGCAACTCAAGTCTTGAATAAAACTCTTTTTCTCTAGCTCACGTTGACTCCCATCCCCGGCAGGACCTATCAGCTCTGGAGAGCAGAGACCACATCCTTTTTCTTCCTTCCTCACTGCTCTATTCCCCAGAGACCGGAAGGAGGCAGGCAGAGAAATTATTTGCTCGGTGTTACAAATGAGAAATTAAAGATCAGCCCCAAGAAAAGCCAGCGCCAGTCAGGGCTCCGTGCGCGCAGACTCACAGGCATGGACCTCATGAACGGCACCTACTACGATGGTGAGGCATCCTGGGAGCATGTTGTCCAAACAACTTGCTCTGGATTTGTTCCCTTCCCCATCCCTTATGCTTGAGCCTATTGTTTTCATTTGAGGATAACAAGTCAGCCAGTTAGCACGTTGTTCCGACATACTGCACTGTTACAATCCCATCAGCTGCCCCTGGGAGAGTATAGAAGGGACCAACCAATTCCATCCTCCCCCCTAGAAGGGAAGTCCCTTAAAGACAGCAGTGGACCTGAAAGGCCAGGGCAACAGAATAGCCACTGCTAATCCTAGAGCTGGCATTGACAGAGACCCAGGCATTGCCCCCCAATCCTCAATTCACCCCAGAATGGAGGTCTGTTATGATCCCCACCTCACAGATGAAGAAATGGGCTAGGGCATTACACTGCTGGTCCACAGCCACATGGCTAGAAGTGGCAGCCAGGGGACTTGACTCCAAAGCCCTCCCTGGCACCCCCCACGCCTTGGGTCTAAACATAGGATCCCCTTAGGAGGCACAGAGTGAGAAGTGGAGATCCCAGGAAAAACTGGAATCAGCAAGTGGTGGGCAGGTGAGTTTGATGCCTTGGGAACTAGAGCAACAGTGAAGATGTCCAGGTGGGCAGTGGCTTCCTGCTGGGCAGCACTGAGGTCCTGGGTGGCAAAGGACCCAGACTAGACACTGGAGCACAGGCAAATCCAGGAGGGGTGCAGGAGGTACCCTAGCTGAGAAGCGCCTTCAGCCTCTCTCCAGCTCTCACTGGACCCTGTGCTCCAAAGCGCATCTGAACACACCACCAAGGTATCCTGCCTCCTGTTTCCGAAAGTGGCCATGACCAGGACCGGTTGGGGGTGGGTCTTCCTCCAAAAATGTTTCCTTTAGTCAGTCCTACTTTGTCTGCCCTTAAGAAAAGCATCTCATGAATGGACACAGCATGCCTGGGTTCAGGAAGGGACAGTGGCTGGACAGGCACTCCAGACCCCTGAGTGGGGTCCCTGCGATGACCGTGGAACTTAATGTTGGATGGAATTCTAGGGCTCACTAGCCTTGAAGCTTCAGCATCTTGCATTGGGCATTGGTGATAAGGAATGGGGACACACTAATAAAACCACACTCTGAGAAACAGTCCATCTCCTTCTTAGATGAAAATCAAAACAAACCAGCTCCGCTGGGCTTTTTATAAAGGGCTGACAGGCATGATGTGTTCCCCCTCAAGGGCTGCCAACGCCGCCAAATGAACAGAAAGGAATGATGTTCCCATGTTAACAGAGCCCCTAATTTCAAGGTTTGGAGGCACATTCTTGGTCTGTAAGAGGCAACACTGCATCCTCGGGGCACAATGTGACGTGCCTCGGGGCACACAGGAGACATGTCACCCCAGTCCCTCCTGGGTGTGAGCTGATGTTCACAATGGGGACTGAGATTGGAACAGATGGAACAGGGCCAAGTCCTCCCTGTTAGAGTCAAAACGGATAAGTGTCAAGGCCTATACCTCAACCAAGCCCGATGTTCTCTGGGTTAAATGAGCTATAAAGATCAGCATCCTTTAACCTGGGCCAAGTGGATGCCCAGAGAAGGCACATAGAGAAAAAGGAAACTTTTTGCTGGTTAAGCTCCAGTTCCCACGGCCACATAAAAAACTATCACATTTTTATTTTATTTCTTTAAAAATAATGTTTTGGGGCAGCTGGGTGGCTCAGTCAGTTAAGCATCTGACTTTGGCTCAGGTCATGATCTTGAGGTTCATGCATTCGACCCCCCTGTCAGGCTCTGTGCTGACAGCTCGGAGCCTGGAGTCTGCTTCAGATTCTGTGTCTCCCTCTCTCTCTCCCTGCCCCTACCCCCCTTGCACTCTGTCTCTCTCTCGCTCTCAAAAATAAATAAACATTTAAAAGAATTTTTTAAAATAATGATGTTTTTCTCCTAAATAATAAAGGGAATTCTTTACAGCACCTCTCAGTCAGGAAACATTAGGTACTAACTGAAGCACTTTGGAGAGAGGCATTGTTTTCATGGCTCAATTCCCTCTTGCTTGAAAGAACTCCAACATATTTACTATCCAGACTGAATTTCCAGAATGTCAGCCACCTTTGATTACCCAATTATTTCCCCAATTGTTTGGGGAAAAAAATCAAATTACAAATCATCAAAATACCACTTTTGGAAAATTTTGCTCTGACAAATTCTATGTATAGAATGATAATAAGATGTGATTACTGGGTAATGGAAATGTAACTGTTTTCTTTTGTTTCCTGTATCTCCTACTGTTAGAGGAACAAGGGCTTAACTATGAAAGAAAATATAAGCTCCATGTTTCTTGATGGTTCACCACACACAGAATGTGGGCCAGAATCCCAGGCCCCATCACTGGGATCACCTTATTTAACTCCTGCTCAGCAATTTGAGGTAAGTCTTTATTATGCCCTTTTCCCAGATGAGAAAACTGAGTCCATGCAAGATGAAGCACTCTGCCCAGTTCAGGTAGGCAGTAATAGCAGGGCTGTTGGATTCCAGGGTCCAAATTCTTAACTTATGCCTGGTCCCCAGCTCTGGTGATGTCAGCAGCATCAGCACCTAGAAGTCCAAAGAGAAGTTGCACAAGGGCTTCTCCACGCAAGGGCCTCTGGGTCACCTGTGCCTTCTGAAAGGCACTCCTGATGCCTGCACACACCCCTGCCATCAACAGATGGCGCTCGCCAGCAAGGGCTGCACTCCTACAGGGAGCCCAGGGGACAGGGTCATTTGCAGTCTGTGGTCAATGTTCAAATGACCACAGCTTGCCCCCAGGGACAATGGAGGTCTCATACCATGTCTAGCTGGCTGTGAAATATGCTATTAAAAATCACTGATCAATGAGTTCCAGCATTTGTTTACACAGTTTACTGTAAGGACCTATGACACTGATTTCTTATCCTTTGTTTCCTGTCGATGGAGTTGATGACTGTAGGAAATGGGCTTATTTTTTCCAGCTGCCTTCAGAGAAATAAGACATTCAAATGCCCAGGTGGGGTCACATTTCAATATATCTGAGACAGGAGATGAAGTGTGGGGAACTTTATGTTTGAATAGCAGTATAATTGATATATGGGCGTTTGTTCTCAGGAAATATGATTTTTTACTTCTATTAGTTTTCTTTCACATTCCTTTTCTTTTTTTTTTTTTTTCTTTCCTTTTTTTTTTTTTTTCCTTCACTTCATGGGCACTGAGAGAGAAGAAGCCAGAACACAAACCGACCATCAAATTCTCACAGCTTAAGCCCGCCCACCACCCTCTTGAGGGATGAGTCATCACAGAACCGCCAGTCAGGCTTCAGCCAAGCCCCAGACCATGTCTAATTCCTCCTGATATTCCTCTAGCCCGACAAATCGCTGCGCACAGCAGGCTTGTGATTAAGTTTCTTGGGTGAATGAATCCATCCATCCATCCATCCATCCATCCATCCATCGCAAGACGCTGGGCCCAGGGTCCCCACTGCTATGCTGGGGAAAGTGACACTCAGAAGGAGGGCTGTCTCTCAGCCAGGCAGCAAGGCTAGGGGACATCTCCAGAGCTCACATCTCCAGGAAAGATGCCCACCATGGGATCCTGCAAGTACTCAGAAACCTAAGACCAGCTGCAGCTTTGTAAACACCACCCAGGAATCGCAGTAAGGATCCCCACCCACAGCAGAGCACCAAGGTGGGCTCCCAATGTGATGGCCCTTTAATAAGGCTCTAGACCCACACCTGGGGCAGATGCCCCTCCTTCTCTTCTTTCCTAAACATTAGGAAGAGCGGAGCTGGTCACACACATAAATAAGTAGATTTAAAAAATTGTTTTGCTGTTTTGTTTCCTAATAAAAGAATATTAACGTGACCAAACAATGGTTGCTCTGTGACGGACACAGAACTAAAACCTCCATCAATGAGCCACGATTCTGGACTCGGGGATGCCCCTGGCTGTTTGGGGAACACCATAAAAGTCCAAATACCGGCTGTTAAACGGCTTCCTCCAAAAGCCCCCAGGTAATAACTACCGTCCCCTTAGAGCTGACATGTCCAAATACGACGGACAGAGTTATGGGGGCGGTGACTGAGAGCCCTGATGTCTGTCTCCTCTACAGCAGGGGCGGCCCGGGACACAGGCCTTTGGCCCCCCAGCCAGCTGGGGACTCCTGAGGGTCGGCCTGGGTGTAAAGCCTCACGAGCGGGGTCTCTACCCCTCTACCAGGCATGGAGAGGCCACTCTTCCTTGGCACTCGGCCCGGGGCTGTGGCTTCTGTAGAGTACTTCTCCCCTTCCTGGCCCATCCTTCCCCAAGCCCCCTCGGGCCATGAAACCCCCAGCCGGCTTTTCCCCTTGCCGCCATCCCTCTCCCTGGCCTCATCCCTGGGAGCGGGAACATCTCTGGCGTTGGCACTGGGGAGGGTGAAAGGGTGGCCCCTGTCTCCCTGCCAAGGGGGATGTCACGCCACCAGAATTTATGCGCCAGCTTTCCTTGTACCAGCTTTTCCCAGGTTACCTCCCCACCCATTACTACCCCATTAGTTGCCATGTGCTTCCCCCTCACTGTCACCAGCCCACACTGCCTCTTTGTTAGCCCGGGGCTCTCTGGCGGGCCCCTCCCCAGCCAGGGGCCGAGCTCACACTCCCACTGTGAAATATTTCCTCCCTCCTCCCGGCCCCTCCCCCGCCTCCTCCGCCCCACTGCCTTTAGTAAAACAAACCCACCAAAGGGCATTCTTGCTCTGTTTGCACAGCACGAGTGGGCCCCCGAGTTGCCTGGCGCCCCTCATCCTCCATGAACACTCTTCCCCTCCTTATTGGTATTCAGTCAATACCTTCCTTTCCTGACCCTTCCCTGCTTGGCCCCTGAGATCTGCTGACAGAAGGGCCTTTGTTGGAGGAGCAGAGGGTGCAAACACCAGGGCTCTGAAGACAACACATGGACTTCAAAGGGGGAAATGAGTCACTGCTCCTGAGGCTGGGTGGGGGGCCGGGGAGGGCGGCTCCCCGGAGCACCTCCAGGACCAGGCTCTTCCTGAGGACAAACCTTCCGTGTCTTCTCACAGACCAACACCATTTCCAGAGCTATTTGTTGTTTTTTATTGTTCCAACTCTGACTACAAAATGTGGGCCAGAACCCAAGGTCTGGTAAATATTTTGTTACACAATTTGCTGGAAGCACTTTGCTGTAAAGGATGGCTTGCAGCACAAAGGCTCGGGCTACGGGGGTCTTCCAGGTTCCCATTGTCGGCCAGTTTCATGTGTCTGCACACCGATTACCCACCCAAACAGCACCCAGAGCAGGCCTCTCCCCTGCTCGCTGTGGTTAGACAGCTCTGTATCAAAAAGCACCCGCGGCCATCAAACCCAGGCACCCAGGCAACTCGGGCTCAGAGTCCCAGCAGATGTCGGTTCAGCATCCCCTGAACTCTTCCGTGGATGAGGCCAAAAGGAGAACAGCGCACCCACTGCAGCCAGCTCTTCAGGAAGCCTGCCTCACCCAGAACAAAATCCACTTCCCCACCTTCCACCCGCTGTACCCAGTTCTGCTTCTGGAACAAATCAGCTCCCTTGTTCTCATGACAGCCCTTCACAAGGATTTGAAAATTGCTCTCAGAGTTCTTCTACATTTGTTCCCATCACACCAAATTGCCCCAGGCCCCTTGACGATATCTCACATGAAATGTTTTCCGGACGATCTCAAAGTTAGCCACCCTCCTCCAGAGCATATTCAGTGTTCTTACCACGGCTGGCCACAACAAAACACAGATTCGGATACTGAACACTGTTCTCTGTATGTGCTCACATCAGCACAGACAGGAAGAGGCCTATCCCCTCCCTTGGACAGCACACCTTGCCTCCATTAATTCAGCCTATGACTATCCTCTGTCAGCCACATTACCACCCTCAATTCATCCTCAGTTTGAAATCACAGGCCCTTTTCCTAACAAGTGGTCCCAGACCAGGTCTCCCCCAATCGGTGCTTTCAAAGTCACCTTGGTACTTACCAGTATTTAATTTCACCTCATTGATTCCAGTCTAGTTCATGGAATTCTTTTTCAAACTTCCGTCATCGTGGGTACAACAGCCATCCCTTTGCAGTTTTGTGCCACCTGCGAGTCTGCTCAGCATCCCTTCTATATGCTCATCCATTTCATTAATAAAAATAATGAACACAGCAGGGTCCAGAGATGCTAATGACTTGTCTGTCCAAGGTGTCACAGCCAGATGGTGACAGAGTCAGATCTAGAACACAAGTGTCCTGGCTCTCAGTCCAGTGCTCATGTCTATCACACTCTGCTAAAAAGGCCCCAGGACCCCCTCAGACTGCTCTCTCTCCAGCCCTCTACCACCCTGACCTCCTTACTGGTCCATCCCAGGAGACCCTGATTATAGACAGGAAGGTCTGGTAAGGACTGGCTTCGTGGGAGGAAGATGGGGAAACTGCCCCCTACCTGAAGGATCCTAGTTTTTTAAAGTATACCAGCTTCCTGCAGCTATAGCTCTATGCTTCTCAAGGGAGCCTCTAAGTAGCCCACCCAACAGAGCAGTAGAAACAGGACTGGGAAGATAGGGAGGTCCTGGGATAAAAGATGCCTGAGATAAATGGATTAGAACAAGGAAGCCTACAAAGATTCTGAGGATAACCCTGAACTTTAGAAAGAACCTATATAATGGACAGTCACTTAAAGATGGCTTCAGCCCTACAGCCTCTTACAAACCAGTCTTGCATGGTCCCTTGAACATAATGATGAGTTAAAGGACTGATCTAGACATACATCCTTGCTCTGAGTATAATTCTAGAGAGTAACATGAGAATTCCTAATGATCAGAGCCACTCACCACAAGACCAGCTGTCTTGTGAGCTCCCCATCACCAAAGTGTTTAAGCAGAGGCTGGAGCAAATGACTTTTGTCCTATTTAAATCCAAAGATCTAAGTTTCTGTAGCCTCTTTCCTGCTGTGACAGATCCCTTGTGCTACCAAGTAAAAAGCCATCGCCGGACCCCAAATAGCCAAAATAATTTTGAAAAAGAACAAAGTTGAAGGACTCATACTTCTTGATTTCAAAACATAATAGAAAGCCACAGTAATCAAAACAGTGTGATATTAGCATTAAGACAGGCACATAGACCAAAGGAATAGAATGGAGAGTCCAGAAATAAACCCCCAGCTGTATGGTCAAATGATCTTCAACAAGGGGGCCAAGACCACCCAATGGGGAAAGGAGAGTCCCTTCAACAAATGATATTCAGAAAACTAGACAGCCACATGCAAAAAAGTGAAGTCAGACACTTATCTTTCCCCACATATAAAAATAAACTCAAAATGGATCAAAGACTTAAATGTAAGACCTAAAACTATAAAAGTCCTGGGTGGGGGGGAGTGGGAAACAGGGAAAAACTTCCTGAAATTAGACGTGGAAATGATTTCTTCAATTTGATACCAAAAGCACAGGCAACAAAAGCAAAAATAGACAAATGGGACCAACATCAAACTTAAAAACTTCTGTGTATGTAAGGACACAAACAATTGTGAGAAAAAGCAACCTATGGGATGGGAGAAAATATCTGCAAATCATATATCTGATAAAAGGTGAAATACCCAGAATACAGAAAGATGTTTCTCCAGCAATGACACACAAATGGCCAGCAAGCATATGGAAAGATAATCAACATCATTAGTCATCAGTGAAATGCAAATCAAACCCACACTGATATATCATCTCACACCCCTTAGAATGGCAACTATCAAAAAAAAAAACAAAAAACAAAAACAAAAACAAAAACACCCAGAAAATAACAAGTGTTGGCAAACTGGTGCAGCCACTATGGAAAACAGTATGGCGGTTCCTAAAAAAAGTGAAACTACCCTGTGATCCAGCAATCCCACTTCTGGGATATACTCAAAAGAATTGAAAGCAGGGTCTCAAAGAGGTATTTGTGCACCCATGTCCATCGGTGCACTATTAACAACAGGTAAGGGTGAAAGCAATCCCAGTGCCCCTCAGCACACGAGTAGATAAACAAGATGTGATATATACATGCGATGGAATATTATTCAGCCTTAAAATGTTAGGAAATCCTGTCACATGCTGCAATGTGGATGAACCTAGAGGACATTACGCCAAGCAAAATAAGCCAGTCACAAAAACACAAATACATACTGTAGGACTCCACTTCCATGACGTCCCTAGGATAGTCAAGTTCATAAACATGGAACATAGAGTAGCAGTTACCAGGGGTTGGGGGAGGGAGTGATGAGGAGCTGTTTAACGGTATAGAGTTTTGGATTTGCAAGATGAAAAAGTTCTAGAGCTCTGTTTCATAACAATATAAACATACTTACCACTGCTGAACTGTACACATGAAAAAGATGGTAGACTTTATGTTAGGTGTTTTCAGTCACAGTCTTTGTTTAAAAGCCATGTCTGATGACAGGCAGGACAGTGTGGAGCTGGGAAGGGCAAACGGAGCCTGGAATTCGATGAAGCAGAACCGAGCTACAAATACATCAGTGAAAGCTGAGGAATCTTTTGGAATATTGATACCAATCCTCTACTTACATGTGACAACCTCTACCTCCCCGTGGACTTCTGGTGCCAAGATGACCTCAAGTCCCAAAGTAATGCGTGTGTTCTAGGAAACCTTCTGATGCCAAGAGGCTCAACATTATTAAAGTTAAGATCAGATTAAGTAGAGATCGATACCAGTCAAGAATTAACAAAGAAGGTAATGCCCAGTGTCCAACTGTTTATTTCCTTAAATCCTGTGCTATTATAGGTCACAAATTTAAATATAATGAGTTATAATTCATGTTAATAGTCACGCCAAGTTTAACTACTAAAGAACTCTACTATATAGTATACTATATAGTCATACTATATAGTCAACTCCCAGGGAATGCATTCAGAGAAAGCGGCTATAGAAATTCTTCCATTTGTATGAAGTCACTATCTCATTTTCAGTCTATAAAACCAAGAAAAGAGGCTGCGTGAGTAAAACTCTCAGGCAACAGGCTAAGCTGCCTGCCAAATGCAGGGTGCACAACGGCAAGAGGCAGCGGGAGGTGAGTCGCTCCGGCCACACAGAGAAGACAGGCAGTGGCTCTGAGAGCAGGCCCTCAGGACCTTCACACTGGGCCTAGTCTGGAATCTCCCGCCGGGTCCATGAGCAAAGGGGAGCCAGAGACGCCCACAAGCCTGGAGCAACCCGTGAAGACTTCTAGAATAGTAGCTTGTCCTCTAGGTCCGAGTAATACGGCTGGACAGAGCATGCCTGCCCACCCTCCCTACGGCTTTCGGGACAATGGTTTGGGGGATGTTGGTGTTCACAGCACTTGAACTGGGTGGTCTGTACAAATCACCCCTAATTCTCACAACATCCCTTCCCCATTTTACAGATGATGAAACAGACTCAGAGAGGTTGAGTAACTCGCCCAGAGTCCCACAGCTAATCACTACCAATGATCATGGGAGGAAAAGTGAGGACTCAATGCCCATGAGCCTCACAACAGCCTGGAAGAGGAGGGCACGCTGCCCGGAGGTGCGCTTCTGTGGGGGCTCCTGGAGCTAGGATAGTGTGTGCCCATAGCTCCATGGCCCAGGCAGTGAGGACCCAAGCCACGCTTCTGGTCTCTGAGGGTTACTGTCCTCCAAAGGGAAGAAACAATGCAGTACACAGAATAATGTCCCCCAAAGATGCCCTTGTCCTAATCCCCTGGGACCTGTGAATGTTACATGGAGAAAGGGGTTTGACGCTCGTGGTTACAAGTGTTGACGTGGGGAGGCTCTTCTGGATTATCCAGGTGGAATCCTAAGGAGCCTTACAAGGGAAAGGAGGAGGTGGGAGAGAGAGAAGGAGATGTGGAAGCTCAAATAGAAATTGGAGGGGGCAGCTGGGTGGCTCAGTCAGTTGAGCATCCGACTCCTGGTTTTGGCTCAGGTCATGACCTCATGATTCATAAATTCGAGCCCCTCATTGGGCTCCGCACTGACCGTGTAGAGCCTGCTTGGGACTCTCTCTCTGCCCCTCCCCTTCTTGCATGTGCTCTCTCAAAATAAAGAAATAAACTTAAAAAAAGAAGAAGAAGGGGGCACCTGGGTGGCTCAGTCAGTTAAGCGTCCGACTTCAGCTCAGGTCATGATCTCACCGCTTTTGGGTTCGAGCCCCGAGCCCCGCATTGGGCTCTGTGCTGACAGCTCAGAGCCTGGAACCTGCTTCAGATTCTGTGTCTCCCTCTCTCTCTGCCCCTCCCCCACTTGCAGTCAATCTCTCTCTCAAAATGAATAAATGTTAAAAATTTTTAAAAAGAAATTTTTAAAAAAGAAGAAGAAGTTGGAGAGAATGATGTAGCCACAGGCCAAGAAATGTGACGGACCTCTAAAACTGGAAAATAAAAGTAACAGATTCTCCCCTGAGTATCCAGAAGAAACACAAGTCTGCCAACACCTGGATTTTAGCCTGGTGAGACCCATTTCAGACTTCTGACCTCCAGAGCCATATGGTAACACATCTGTGTTGTTTTAAGCCACTGAATTTGTGATCATTTGTCCCAGCAGCAGTAGGAAGCAGATACAGAGAGTAAGGCTAGAGCTGCCAGCATCTGTGCCCATGTCCCCACACAGGGTCCCGGCCAGCTGAGAAAAATCCGTCCAGTCAGTGTCCTTAAAGGCAAAAATGGTTCCAGGTCCATTAAACTGATAGGCAAGGGCACCTGGGTGGCTCAGTCAGTTAAGCACCTGGCTCTTGATTTTGGCTCAGGTCATGATTTCATAGTTCATGGGATCGAGCCTCACGTCTGGCTCAGCTCTGACAGCACAGAACCTGCTTAGGATTCTCTGTCTCCCTCTCTCTCTGCCCCTTCTCTCACTTTCTCTCTCTCTCTGTGTCTCTCTCAAAATAAATAAACATAATTTAAAAAGACTTAAAAAACTGACTAGGCAGTGTGGGGAGATGGGTACGTGTTCTTTACCAGCTCAGGGAGTCAGCAAACTTTAGCCAATCTCAAGTTGCCTCTTTAAGATGTGGAAAAATAAACGATATACCAGCTTCAAGAATTTTTCACAAAGTGTTAAGTGGTCTAAGAATACACAGTGTTAATTGTATGGTGCCTATTTTTCATAAAAGACAAGCATTTGCTTTCAGGTTAGTGCCCACCTTCACCAGGGCCGGTCAGGAACAGTTCTGACCCGACAAATCCAACCCCTCCCTCCCTAGCCAGAGTCCACTCTCTTCCCCAGAGTCCACAAGAGGGTTGGCTCACGCTAGGCCACTTGTCAGTGCCAACAGCTGGCCAGGTAGAGACCTGCATCTCTTTAGCAAAGGTCTGGACCCCACAGAATTAGGGGAAAAAAGAGCCAGATTTAGGAAAGACTTGGGATGGGTTTATCAGCTACCTACCTCTTCTTTACCTACTCTACTCCAAGGCTCCCGACAAGAGGAGGAGACCAGAGCTGTCATCCTGAGACAAAGACTGAGCTCCTTCCAAGAAGCTCCATCCATATTAATACTGGGTCCAAGGCCAGACTGACCATGGAGAAGAACGGCCAGGGGCTCCTTGCCCTACAGCACAGGGATGGGAGGTCAGGTTCAGGAACAGGTCCAAACATATAAGGCAATGGTTCCCAACCAATCCACCAAAAGGATGCCCTTTGATACCTCTGCATCATACCCCCCAAACATTTGAAAAGTATGGGCTATTAAAGTATCTCTATTAATAATATATCTTTCCATATTTTTTAAAATTTTATTTGAGAGGGAGAGATCACAAGTGGGGGAGAGAGACAGAGGAAGAGAGAGAGGAGAATCCCAAGCCGGCTCCACGCTCAATGTAAGCCAGACCCAGGGCTCAATCCCATGACCCTGAGATCATGACCTGAGCTGAAATCAAGAGTCAGACACTCAACCGAGTAAGCCACCCAGGAGCCCCTATCTTTCCACATTATTATTATTACTCAAGAGCCAATTAATCAACTGCCAGTCAGGGCTTCTCTTTAGCAGAAGATGGCCAGTGTTACACAAAATTGATATATGATTCCAGCCAAAACTCAAAGCAAATACATTTGAGGTAGCTCATCTGACCTGACTGCCCACACTGCAAAGAGCTTAAGGAACCCCATGGTTTCTTCTTTGAGCTTCTCAAGCCCTGTGGACACTTGGCCAGAATCCCAAGTGGGAAACAGAACCACTTGAGCCACAGAATTAAGTATAGGGGAGGGTCTCATCAGGAGATGCAGGGTCCTGGCCCATCCTAATAAAAAACGGAGTCAGTCAAACCCTACCACGCATCACCTGGGTTCAGCCTCTTGCCAACTCATGCCTGTCTCCACCATGTTTCCTCCTTGATTCCCTCCTCTCTCAAGTTTTCATGGCTTCCAGGCATGAGAGGCCGGAGGGGCTCCCTAGAACTACCTTCCACACCCCATTTCAAGCAGAGGAGTACCCCTGTCTGCAGAGACTCATTTAGCCCACCCTCAATAGATTTCACTTCTACAAACCATCAGCCTTTGAACAACTAGCTTCATATTTCTGGGCCACGGGTCAAAGTCAATCACAGGTTAAGTAGAACAGGGGTCCGTTGGCAAGTGCTGAGTCCATCAAATCCATGAAGCCGGGACCCAACACACATCAAACCCCAAGCCCAGAAATCACAGGAGGGAAGGAGGAAGTCCTGGGCTCCTCACAAAGAGCAGAAGCTGTTCACTGTCCTCCCACAGCCTTCAGGACAATGTCTGCCACCTGAGAGACACAGCATGCCGGCCCTGCTAGACCCACTCATGCTGGGGAAATGGGGACCGGCAGCCTGTGTCGCTGCCTTGTCCGGCAGGGGAAGCAGAAAAAGGGGTCATGAGGAACGTCGGGGGCTTAGACAGACATGCAGGCAACTATACAGAATGGAAACAAAATGCGGTATAGCCCCACATGGGGATACGACTCAGTCGTAAGAAAAAAAGAGACTTGGACGGACCTTGAAAACACCATGCTAAGTGAAGTAAGCCAGTCCCAGAGGCCAAATATTGCCTGACTCCATAAATATGACGCACTGAGGATCAGCAAATTCCTAGGGTTGGAAAGTAAAAGAGAGGCCACCAGGGCTGGGAGAGAGGCAGGAATGGGGGGTGACTGTTTAATGGGTGCAGAGCTTCTGCTGGGCATGATGAGGAGTTTGGGGCACTGACAATGGTGATGGCTGCCCGATGTGTGAGTGCGGTTAATGCCACTGAACTGCACACTTATAAGTGGTTAAAGTGCTAAGTATTGGGTTGTGTTTATTTTAACACACACACACGCACACACACACACACACGCACACACACACAAGGTTATAAAGTTAAACAAAAAGAAGGCACTGAAGAGGCAACTGTCAGCACTGCCTGGGGAGGGAGGAATCGAAAAACTGTGAGCAAGAGGTGGCATTTCAGGCCAGCCAAGGGACAGATGTATACCCATCCGTCCCTCACATCTCAGGGACAGAGACCTGGAGGAGGAGAGGGGGCCCTCGTTGAGGGAGTGGGGTGTTGAGGAAAGATGACTTTTACCCTCGGCTCAGTCACTCTGTGTCAGTACCCTCTGTGGTCCCCTCTGCCCCTCATCCATTCCAGACTCCTCATTCTAGGAAACAGAGACTGTCTACACCTCCTTCTGGGCCGAGATCCACACAACACTCTAGAATTGTGGGGCCTCTGCTCATAGGGCACCTGCATCCTCTCCATTCACCCGTGTCTCCCACATCCTTCAACACCTGACTTGAAACTCCTCACCTTCCCAGAAGACTCCTGAGCAATCTCCTTCCCCTTCCTGTTTCTCTGTTTTCTATCATGAAAGGCAGTACAGCAGGGAGGGTTAGAGCCCACCCTGTGTTCAAAGCCTGGATGTGTCAACAAATACCTATGTGATCTATGGCTTCACCCCGCCATGCCTCAATCCTCCCCACTGTAAAGCAGGATATTGATTGCATAGAACTGTAACAATTAAAATGAGAAAACCCACATAAAGAGTTTAGGGCATAGGTGCTTAACAAATGGTAATTACAATTATTCTAACAATTACATATAGGTTTGCTATTAAACTCCATTTTAAAAAATATTTGAATGACAGCTCAAGCATTTTTAAATGCCTTACTTAATTAAAAAATTAATAACCTTATCTCTTACCTTTCTTTAATGGCAGCACAAAATTATTTATGTAATTTCTGAAATGCTTTAAAAAAAATCCTCCTCACTCCCTTAAAAGCTATTCATCCCAGCTCCCCTCTTATGTGCACTCCTCTCTGTTCAGAATCTTCTCGATGCTTACGAATTCAGTTTGTTCCATGCTGATTTTTGTAATGCTGTAGGAGAGGACTTTTCACTCCTTTGAGCACTCTGCCTTTGCTGGGCTTTCTCCTGGGGTGGGGGGGTGACCCATCCACTGCTCACCCCTCCAGTCCTCCCCCAGGCACTGGCCAGCTGCTTTTGGGGAAGGCCCGGGTGGTTCTGAGGCAGCGCTGTGTTTAGGACATTAAACCATGCTGGACGCATCAGCCCTCTCTGGCACTCAGCATGTCAATCTCGGGCTGGCTGCCCTCTGCCGTGGACGCTCCCGGCCAGCCCAGTGGGACGCTTGCCTTTTTCACTGGAGCCTTGACAGCAGGCACAGATTTAATGATTGGAAAGCGCTTTGAGAATTCAGAGTGCTCTGTAATTGCTAACTCATAATCCCCAAATTGTTCTCCATGTGGCTGCAGGAGGTAAAGCATCTGCCCTCGGGAGGGTCTCTGTTAGCGTGGCTCCCACACCAGAACCAGGCCGGGCAGAGGCAAAGGGGGGCCTCCAGCTAAGCCGCATCGAAGTGTGCTGAGAGGAAGACTTCTCAGAGTGTGAACCAGATAAAGAGGGCTGGCTAAGAATGCAGATTCTGGGGCCCTTGCACATCTAAGATCTCGGCATCTCTGATAATGCTCTGATGATAACCTGCATTTTAATAAACTCCCCTAGACAACGCTCATTCACGCTACTTAGAGGACTAATGGTTTAGAGGTTATACTAGTGGTTTAGAGATACAGCACTAATGGTTTGGATCAGAAGGACCTGGGTTTGAGTTAGTCATGATCCCTATTGCCAGAGCTCAGCAAGTTACCTGACAGTAGACCCACAAGATCTAGGTAGTCCCAAAAAGAAGAAGAAGAAAAAGTTTCTGAAGAGTTTCAAGGTCAAATCAGTTTGGCCAGTGCAACACCCTACATGTCCCCGGGGGCTTTATAACGCACATAAGCAGATTAAAGGGGCTGACCCAGTACTTCCCAAGCTGTGTAACCAAGGAAGCTTCTTTGCATCATTACTGCCAGAAACATCTCACAGACTTAAAGTCTCATGAGACAAAGCTCATGAAGGTCCTTCCCAGGAAAAGTGAAGTCCTAGGGAGTGAGGGACGGAATCTTAAGGCAGCAGTCTGGCAGGAAGGAGGCCCTGGCTGGCGAGGGGCAGCCACAGGAGCCCCATTCCTCATGCGCCAGGGTCCTCGGCGGCACAGCTGGTTCAGCCCCGCAGATCTGCTGCCCGGAGTGGACGTGTCACAATAGCGAGGTCACCTTCCTGCTTCGGGTAATTTCCCTTGGAGGCAAGACAGATCCATTTTTAACAGCTCTTCATTTCAGCAGAGAATGCCCTCCCGCCTCTGATGGGGGCTGGGGACCAGGACTGGAAGGGAGGCTTTGTTCTTCTGACCAGTGCTGACAGTTTAATTAAACCCAGCTCCAGACGGGGTCGGCAGGGTCAGGCATTCTTCAACAGGGCTCCTGCGGAATATCACATCCACGCCTCTCCAGCCACCAAGGCTCTGTTAATGAGCTATCCTGGTCCTTACACCAGGGATATAAATAAGGGGAAATAAATGCCCTGGACCGCCCTTAATCACCCATCCCCACCCCTTCCACGTCCAGCAGAGACACAAAAGGTTGATCTTGTCCGGAGACATATTGGTTGCAAGGCTAAAAACAAGCCCAGAGTAACTCTGTTTCCAGAAGTGGCTTCTGGATGAAGAAGGGAAAGCAAGGAGCAAGAGCGGGGTGTTGTAAGGCACCAGGGCAGACCCCTCCCCAAATCTGGGAGGACAGAGCCACAGAGGCTGACACCCACTGTGCCCCATACCCAAACATGAATGGAGACTGGGTTTTGCTGATGTAAGAGGAGCCGTCAGGTTCAAACATGTCCGACCCCTGTGTGCATTCATGAAACATCTCCACATCCTCTAGGGATTGACTGTCAGGTGAGCAAGCTAACCCCAAATCCAGGTAACCCACCACCAGGGTATAACCACCGTGGCAGGAGACAGGGCTCCAGCTAGTGAAGCATCTGCCTCTACCCACGCCATCCTGCTGTGGTCAGAGGCTGGCAGATGGCTCTCAAAAAGCAGTGATGATGAACCCTCCCCTCCTGAAGAGACAGTGCCTACCCGTCGGCCTTACACAGCCCACTGTGAGTGTTCTCAGAGCTGAGAACAGCGCTTGGCCCACAGGAGGCCCTGGGTAACTGCTGGAGAAATGGGAGGGCAGGTGGATGGGCAGGTCTATGGGTGGACTGGTGGATGGGGAAGTAGAAGGGGAATGAGTGGGGGGCTGGATGGGGAGGACTGATGGGTAAATGAGTGGAAGAGCGGATGGGCAGGCAGATGGATTAGGTGGGTGGCAGTGTGTCTGGTGGGAGGAGATGGGAGGATGGAGTGATGGTACAGGGTACAGGGACAGATGGCAGATGGGTAAGCTGACTGGTGAGTTGGTAGATAGGCCAGCAGGAGTGCCTCGAGTCGAAGGTGGATAGGGGGTGGGTATATGACAGGTTGATGGGGCTGAGGGGATAGGTAGGTGGTGGGAAGATGAGTAGGTAAATAGGTGCAGGAGGTGAATGGGTGGTAAGTAGGAGGTGGATGGGTGGGGTGGATGGATGATATAGAAGGATGAGCTGTAGCATCAGAGAGACAAGGGCTCAGCCCCTGGGGCAGGTCACAAACCCTGTGAGCTTGCATTCCTGCATCTGTAACATGGGGGAAATGCTGACATCAGAGATGATCTGATGATGAAATCAGATAATGTTTGTAGGTTGCCCCCCTGAGCCTGGCCCAGAATAACCTTGCATTTGTTCTAACCATTGCTGTAACAACTGTGGTCCCGAGATTTTCGTGACCGTCCTGGGAGCCCCAGGCGGTGAGAGGACATCCCAGGACGGGCACTCTTCTGTGGGAGCCGCTGACTCCCTCTAACTGTGGACAAGGAGCGTGGGTGGCGCTCTCCTCTATAGAGGTGGTGGGGTGGGGGTGCTAAGCATGAACTCAGAGCCCACCCTCAGTGGTGGCATCCCCAAGGAAGCAGAGAACACACGGGTGACTCCAGGGTACTAAGAAATATTTCTGGGGCAACATCACCTACTTGCTCCATGCTTGTTCAGGACAGTACCCATGAGCACAAAAGCCAGATTCCCTTGTCAACTCCTGAGCATGCGCAGTGACTGTCCCAGGTCACACCCCAGCCGCTGCCTGCCAGGGCCCTTCTGCTGGCCAGCACACCAGCCTTCCTCCGTGGCCCCTAGGGGTGCCTCCGTGAGTGTACCTCATGAAAAACAGCCTCTCGTGAAAAAAAATGTTAAGCCTGTTGGGGAAGGTCCCTGCAAACAAGAGGATGGTTCTGCGTTAAGACAGACGAGGATAAATCACCAGCAGTGGACAAAGGCTCAAGTGTAGGGTCAACTTGGAGGCTGCATTGCTGCCTCCAAAGTAATTCCCACATGGATCCACCTAACATTTCCTGAGCATCTACTATGGGCCACGAAGTTTACAGCTGACACGAGAGCGGGTTACACCTTTCTCCAATCCCTGCAACAGCCTGTGAGGTAGACAGTATTGTCTTTATCTGATAAAAGAGCAAAACGGTCCTCCATGGGGTCAGAGGAAATCCTCCAACATCACATACCTAGCACTCATTTTAACTCAGACCACAGAAGCTTGCCATCACTTATGAAAGCTGGGAGGTCTCCTACCATAAAAATTACACATGCTTCTTTTCAGAATATCTGGGAAATACAGAAAAGAAAAAAGTCACCTAGAGACAACCCCTGTTAGCAGTTTACAGTCTTTTTCCGTGCATTTTTTTAAACATTTATTTATTTTTGAGAGACATAGAGACAGATCATGAGCTGTCAGCACAGAGCCCGACACGGGACTTGAACCCACAAACTGTGAGATCATGACCTGAGCCGAAGTTGGACGCTCAACCGACTGAGCCACCCAGGTGCCCCAATCCGTGCATCCTTTGGAGTGATTTCTTTCATGATTATATTGTCAGCACAATTTTGCATCCTGTAAATGCATAAATGCAACATTTATCTGCATTACTTTACATCTTCCATAAAGACCACTTTCCATGATGATATAAATAGCTCATCAGGTAGCTTCCAGAATTTACTTTAGTGTTCCCTCAACATTGGACATTTTTGTTATTTCTATATTCAATATTCTATATTGCAATAGAGGAATATTCTATATTTCAAAATTCTAATTAATACTGCAGTGAACATGTTTGTGCCCATGTATTATTACTTCCTTGGGCTCGAGCCCCAAATGTGAGACTCAGGACCTTCAAAGACCTGATGTCTAATTCCTACCCTATCACTGCTCTGTGATCCAAGGCAAGCCTCCTCTCTGGGCCCCAGGTCCCCAGTATGGAACGAGATGGACAGACCAACCCAACTCAGGGGGAAATATTACCGAAGAATAGCTAGTAACAGGACGTTAACACCTGGGAGCCACACAAAGTCAACACAAATGTGGACTGCATCATCAAGGTGTGCCAGACACTTTGTGACCGCACCTTACCTACACATTCGGTCTCTCTCAAACCTGGTTTCATGCTGAGTTAGCATAATGGCCTCTGCCGAAAGTCCATGGTTTGCTCCAGGTGGAAAGGATTAGCAACGGCTCCCTTAAAGCAGAGGGGAGGCCAACAAGTGAGAGACCAGAAACGCCAGGCCCTGCCTCCCCTTTTACCCTGCCTCTTAAGGGAATGTGATCCCCCTCCAGGTCCTGGAGGAGGAGGGGGCTCCACGGTAAGACTGTACCAGGTGATCCCCCAACCCCCCAACACAGCTCCGTGGCCTGGGAATGATCTCATTATCAAAGGTGAGTGATCAGATTCTCTCCCCTGAAATCTGGAGTTAGGAGCTGAGACCTGAGGATTAACTCCAAAGTCAGAGGAAGCAGGAGGGGAGTCGGCACGGGGCTAACCAAAGTCCTGGTGGAACTGAGATGTCGTCCATAAGCCCATAATAAGCAGATATTCCAAAAGAGCTAGAAACACCCTTCACATCTCAGTCCTGGTCCCAGCTATACTCTACTTCCTGTCCTGGGGAAACTAAGTCGGCTGGTTGTGCTCTTACAGTACTCCACCGCACCCTTACCGTCACCAGCCTGCAGGAGATTCTGTTCCTGGAGCCAAGTGTGCCCACGTGCTGCTTGGACAGACCAAGTGGACTGGGAGAGTTAACAGGTGTTTTGCAATGAGATGTTCAAGTCAATAGATTGAAGGGGGAAATGGGACAAAGAATATTAGCAAATAAATCTTTAAGCATTTGGTCCTCACTATTCCCTAGAACAACAAAAAAGGTAAAAAACTCAGTAAGGCCACACACCACAGACAAACAACCAGATCAATAAAAGGGTTTGTTTAACCATTTCCCCCCAGAACATGCACTTTTGAGATGGCCTGAATTGGAGGGGCGCCATGCTGCACTAAACCAACTTGGGCCCAGTCATGAACTCAAGTCCTGTGTTGACCTAAGTGGGGACACTGCACGGGAGTCCTCCTCAAGGTCCTACTGGTTGGCACACCTGTGCTTACATGAGTTTAAGAAATATTCAGAGGAGAGCTAGAGAAAGCAGTCCCCCTCCACTCGGGTCTGACTATGCTCCTGGATAAGAAACATCTCCTCCCAAGAGTTAGGGACTCATTGCCTAAAAAGAAAAAACAGTAGGCACTGGGGAAAGGTTCCAGCTTTAGAGCCTGGAAATATTCCCCAAAAAGCCACCAAGCCTTGGATCAGGAGGGCCCTACTCCTGGAAGTCCTTCTATTCATTGCTGACTGGCCCCCTCCCCAAGACAGCCAGCCCCAGGCCACTGGGGTAAGAACATCCAATGCCTCCAGCTCCCAGACCTACAGGGTGCCAAGAACCCCTGTTCTGCCTGACTCCTGTCCCCTTCAATGGCTTTTCCACTCCTTGAATGGAGTTCCTTGTGCCAGCCTTTAGATATAATATCCATTTATTTAATATTTGTTAAAGCATATTAGTACTTTTCTCCAGCAAAATACGAAGCCATGAAGACACTGGGTGGGGATTCCAAAGGAGCTTCAGTACTAACCCTGAGGAGTCACTTTACCTCTCCAACCTTGACTTTCGTCCTGACTTTTGACAGCAATAAAACCATGAGACACCATTCACCTCACAGGGTCACAGGTGTCAGATGAGACAGGTACAGAGGAGCACCAGCTTCTGCAGGGCCATCCGCTCACCAACGTTGTCCAGAGCACAATGGCCATCTGCTGCAGGCCCGGATGCTTTATGTGGACGATCTTAGCGATCTTAGCCTCATGATAGCCCAACAGCATACAGGTAAGAAAAGCAGGCCCCAGGAAGTAAGACCACTCAGAGTTACACCTGACCCTTGACTTTCTACTCCTCCAGGCTACCTTCCCATTCCACCAGGGGTCCAAGCTCTCCAGACACAGGCCAAGAAGGCAGCCACATGGACCACACTGTGTTACCACTGTCAGGAGGGGAGCCCTTGGCCATGCAGGGCACCAATAACCCTGGTAAAAGGTAGACCCAGGAGCTGGAGAAAGACAGACCCCTGTGGAGCTGTCCCCTTCCCTTCAGCCCCAAGAGCGGGTGGAAGGGTGTGGCCAAGCTGTCAGCCTCTCAAAATATGAATAAGGTTAGAAGTAATCTCAAGCAAAAGGCTGGAAGTTTGTGAATTTAGATTCACATGAGGGGGTCTTGGATATTTTAAAATAAATGAGAGATGGAAACAACCTAAGTGTCCATCAACAGATGAATGGATAAAGATGTGAGATATATATATATACATCTATATATAATACATAATGAATATATAATGGAATACTATTCAACCATGAAGAAGAAAAAACCCCTGCCATTTTGTAACACACGGTTGAACCTTGAGGGATTTTGCTAAGTGAGATAAACCAGAGAGAGAAACACAAGTACTCCATGGCATCACCTTTATGTTGAATCTAAAAAAAAAAAAGAAAGAAAGAAAGAAAAAAAAGTCAAATTCATAGAAACAGAAAATAGCAAAGTGGTTGCTGGGGGTGGGGGAATAGGAAGAAGTAGATAACAGGGTACAAACTTTCAGCTATAAGATGAATAAGGTCTTGGGTGGCTCAGTTGGTTAAGTGTCCAACTCTTGATTTCAGCTCAGGTCATGATCTCACAGTTCGTGAGTTCAAGCCCCACATCAGGCTCTGTGCTAATAGTGTAGAGCCTGCTTGAGATTCTCTCTCGCTTTCTCTCTCTGCCCCTCAGCCCATGCCTCTCCTCAAAAATAAATAAATAGGGGCACCTGGGTGGCTCAGTCAGTTAAGCATCCAACTTCGGCTAAGGTCATGATCTCGTGTTCATGATTTCAAGCCCCACATCAGGCTCTGTGCTGACAGTTTGGAGCCTGGAGCCTGCTTCAGAATCTGTGTCTTCCCCTCTCTCTGCCCCTCCCCGGCTCACACTCTGTTTCTCTCTCTCTCTCAAAAATAAATAAACATTTTTAAGAATTATAAATAAATAAATAAATAAACGAACATTAAAAAAAATTGATAAGATTTAAAAAATATGTATACATATAATGAATAAGGTCTGAGGATCTAGTGTATGACATGATGGCTCCAGTTAACAACACTGTCTTGTATAATTGAAATCTGCTAGGAGAGTAGAATTTACATGTTCTCACCAAAAATAAACAAAGAAATAAATAAAAAGATAAACATGTGAAATGATGGATGTGTTAATTAACTACTCTGGGGGCCCTTTTAGCATGTATATGTGTAGCAAATCATTACAGTGTACATGTTAAGTATCTTTCAACTTTATGTGTCAATTCTCCCTCAGTAAAGCTGAAATTTCAAAATAAATTTTTAAAAATATTTCATGAGGCACCTGGGTGGCTCAGTGAGTTGAGTACCTGACTCGTGATTTCAGCTCAGGTCATGATCTCACCATTCGTGGGTTTGAGCCCCACGTCGGGTTCTGTACTGTCAGTGAGGAGCCTGCTTGGGATTCTCTCTCTCTTCCCCTCTCTCTACCCCTCCCCCACTCGCTCTCTAAGTAAATAAATAAAATGTTTCATAACACAAATGAGAGAGGGTCAAGGCAGGTTCCCAGAGCTCAATGGTGAGCATGCACTACACACATACTCTGAACCCTGGACGGTGGAAGATGGTGGATCGGGATGGCCGAGGGGAAGGGAAGCCGAGCAGACAGATGATGCTGAGAATGTGAGAGCAGACCTCTGAAAGGCGAAGACGGCTTGGGGAAAGGAAAAAGAAAAGCACAGGAGGACACCAAGGGAAAAGATGTTCAGGATGAATTTTTGCAGAGGCGGAACTGTGATAAGGCCTGCGAGAGCCAGCTTCCAGAAAGACCAGCGTGGAGAAAACAGGAGCTGCTGGAGCTGGGGCAGGGCAAGGCCAGTGCCTGCACGTGACCAGTAACGGCACAGACCTCAGGTTAAAGCACAGGGGAAGGAGACGTTAGGGCAGGTGCACCTACTGGGAAGGACCTTGAGCCTTCAGCAGCTAAGTAAAGTGCCTACCGTGTACGGGCCCAGAATGAAAGCACCAACCCACCAAGTGATGAGGAACTGAGAAGTCCCAGCTCAAGCCCAGGGGTGGTGAAGACCAGCAGAAGGGTCATCACTGAGGGTCACTATGGATATCCCCCAGGCCAGAAGGAGGAAGAAACAGGAAATGACCATAGACATCATTTGGACAGCTTAAGGAAAAAAACTTGAAGGCAGGTTCAATGACCCAGGGGCTGCCTGGAGACCACTAGGCTAATCAAGAGCTCTGGAAATCGTGACAGATATGGAAAGAACTGGCTGTGCTTAATCCAAACTCCAGAAGCCCAGTCATGCCCCCCAGCACCTGGGCAGCCCTGGGCTGCCATCTCCCACCCAGCCCCTGCCCCTCAGCCTTGTCTAAGTCACTTGCTGCCTCTTCCTCCACCTCGGTGCTGCCTATAAGCTTCTCCAGGGAAGACCAGCAGCCTCGCTTCCTCACACAGGGCCCTGCTGGCCATGCAGTTGTTAATGGCAACAACTGAAAGAACTCAAAAACCTCCCAACTTAAAATTCAAAATCCTGGCAGCCCTTCCAAAATCTAACAAGAGGAGCGCCTGGGTGGCTCAGTCGGTTGAGGGTTTGGCTCTTGGTTTCGGCTCAGGTCATGATCCCACTGGTTCATGAGTTTGAGTCCTGAGTCAGGCTCTATGCTGACAGCACAGAGCCTGCTTGGGATTCTCTCTCTCTGCCCTTCTGCTGCTCACATGCACTCTCTCTCTCACTCTCCCTCAGAAAATAAACATTTTTAAAAATCTAACAAGAGTACACAGTTGTTCTAGATACTTACAGAAAGCAAAGTGAAGGAAAACATAAATTGTTGGAAAACAGATTTGGGGCTCAAAGTTAACAAAATGTTACTAATATGCAGATCTGTCCAATAAAGCAACTGACTTGGGGTGTGAACTCCCCATGATTAGAGGTAGCCAAACAAAGACTGAAGGACCACAGGCTAAGGAGCTGCAGAAGAGATTCCTTAGATAATCTCTAAAGTCCTCTCCAACCCAAGATCCCACAAAATGAAACAAATGTTAGAACAATTACAGACACATTTAGCACATCACGGAGTAGCAGAATTAGCCACTACCCTTTAAACTTGGAAGAAGTACGTTTACAGCAAATAAAAGTACGACTCTCTGCCATGGTTAATAAGCTTCCAGACCTCATTACTCCAACCTGAAAATAGAAATAGGTCCAAGAAGGGCTTAGTTGAATGAATAAATATTCGACCCAAGGCACGTTACCAAAGGCTGAGACAGATGTGCAAAGACAGTGCTCCATGTCAGGCCCAGCATCGCAGCTGACGAGAATGCCCGCTCCCAGAACATTCTCACCCCTGCACTGGTGGTGGATTCAGGCAAGTGCTCGCCAGAGAAAGATGCCCTCACGCAGCACCTTCCTCCAGAAAGGGCCTGGCTTTTGATGCCCCACGCAATTCCTGACAGGTGAGGACAGGGGGTCACCGTCACGGGAAATTCTGGGACCCCCTGACCAGACATTGTCCCTCCCACAGGGTGACAGACCAGACCACAGACAGAGCTTTGGCCACAGTGTCACTCACAGCCGTGACAGAGCCTGGTTATTCTGGAACAGCAGTTCTGGCAAACTGTGCAGCTGGTTCCGGTTCAGTCGTCTGCAAGAGAGAAGAAAGGATGAGTTGGAAGATGCCTGGGTGTTCCGGGAAGTCCAAACACTTTTCAGAAAGCACTGGATTCAGAGTGAGAGGACATAGTGTTCTGATTCTAACAGGGTCACTGTGGAACCCCAGGGAAATGACCTTCTCTGGGCCTCAGTTTCTTCATCTATAAAGTGGGAGTTCACCATCTGACACTTGGTGAGGAGAAGCACAGAGCACCTGTGAAAGCTCCCCACCAAGGACCCGAAGTACAGCTGGCAGGCAACCCCTTCCATGATTTCCTCCCTTGCTCATCATCATCACTGTTACATTTGCAAGACTCTTGGTAATTTAGAAGACGCTGATTCAAATATTATCTTGGTTTCTGAGCTAAATACCTGACTACACTTGAAATGTGAAATACACCCTAATGGGGTAGGACTAGCCACGAGGTCCTGATTTTTTATTGCTTTTGCTTTCATCTATATTTGACTCCGTGGCAACTAAACTTTTTTATTGTTTGCTTTAGGTCTTTTTTCACAATGAACATAGCTTTATCGATTTTTTAATTATTTATGAAAACGCATGCTTAATTCTTTAAAACCTTCAAGTAATAGAAGAAAAAGTATTCAGCCACCTGCATCTTCCTCACTCAACAATTTGTGGATGTCTTTCCATAGCAAACAGAGTGATCCCTTTATTTTTAATGACTAGTATGCCCATCATTTCTAATTGCTCTACTGGTGGACAGACAACTTTCCATTTTGTAAACACAGGCAGGAGTGAGAAATCTGGTCCTGGAATGTGCCTGGAGGAGAAGACAATGCAGAAAGGACCCGGACTCGTCCTAGGAAGGCAGCGACCCCTAACCAGATGCATCTTGCCACCTTCAGCACCTAGTTCTCTGACACCAGAGCACCGGACACCAGCCCACTGGGCTGTGGCAACTGCAAATGTAGAACCTTGGTACTCACACGGACCACCTGCAGGGGCTTCACCTGGGAGCTGGTAAGAGCTGCAATATCCCAGGCTCTACCCCAGACCTGTTGATTCAGAGTCTGCATGTGCACAGGTGTGCAAGGCAGCCTCCGCCCTCCCGACTACAGCACAGTGTGGGCCTCACACACCCATCTCCTTCAACAGTGCTGGATGATGAGAAACCAGCTCGGCAAGCACTTTCTTTCACTGTGAGGGAGGAAGAAATGTAATTCCCTGTGCCCAATAGTAACTGGCTGTGGTAACCTCCTAGGAAGTTGCCCTCCATCTGATATGTGAGAAAGGCATCATTTTCCAGCACGGGGCAGACAATGAGACCAGCTGGAAGAGGTTTACTCAAAAGGGAGGGCTCCTGGGGAAACACACCATTGCCTTGGAAAAAAAAGGGGACCACCAATATAATCCTTAAAGCAACAGGGTCGACATCAGATCACCTCAAGTTCCTTCACCCTGTCCAGTAAATTAATCCTGTATTTACACTGTCTGGTGATCATTGGTTTTGTTTTGTTTTGTTTTATTTTGTTTTCCCCCAGGACTTTCTCATCTTTCTGGCTTCAATTTCTGAAAACACTTAAGAGAAAAAAAAATTCAATAGCCAGTTTAAAGTAGAAAATCAAAGGACCCCAAAGGAGGGACCCAGCATGGCGAGGGACCTGCAGGGAGCTGAGAATAGTAACACAAGTAGTGGTCACCGGTCCTTATTGGCCCTCGCCGTGTGCTGGGCACCGGACTAAATGTTTTGGAAGCACTACCTCACCATCACAGGGAAAGCAGAACGCGCAGTTGGGTTTTTTCCTTTTGAGTATGACCACAAGGGCTTACACTGATCACGTATCCTCCTGTCTCCTCCTTGCAACAACCCCAAGGGAAGGTTTTACCACTTGCCACATGGCTTGGCTCTTAATAGGTGCTCAGGATGTTTCTTGACTGTTGAGTTGTCTCTGTGATAGTCAAGGGAACTGGAATGCCCAGAGGTGAGGGACTCACCCAAGTGACCGCCGAGTGGTAGAGCCGGGTTCTGAAGAGTGCCTTTCCCCACATTACACACCGACCCCCACTCAGCCAGCTCAGGGGTGACTGAGCGCCTTCCACGCCCATGGCACGCTGGTCCTCACGGCCAGCAGGACTGCACACTCCTGCTTCTGCCCTTGGGTCTGGAGTAACTGCTTACAAAAACCAGTTATGTCTGCTCCCAAACCTATCATAACCTACCAGTCATGTCTGCTCCCAAACAAATGTGATTAGCCATCATACAAGTGAACAAAATACTAGTGTGAAAAGAAGAGTCATCTCTTTGCAAACAAAATTGGATGCTTTGGAAAAAGTCAATAAACTCAAAACTGCTAATTAAAGGGCTATTGAATTAAGTAAAAGACTGGGCCAAGGGGCAGGAGGGTCACTAAAGAAACTCCAAACTCTTCACCCAGATGATTGCTAAGGGCCTTTTAAACATCTCATTCCACCTTAAAGAAACCGAAAACAAAAATCATAAGTGAGTAATTTATGTGGAGTATAGATGAGGAAAACAATACAGAATTCCAATCTCATACTAAGAAGAAAAGCCTTGGCAAAAAAAAAAGGGGGGGGGGGGAGAGGGTCAATAAATTCACACTTACTCATTTTAGCTTAAAATGGAATGTTTCGAGCGTGTGTGTGTTTGGGTGTGGCCCCCTTTAACCAACTCTTAGGATTAACAGATCCACCACTGGGCTCCAACAAGTCAAAGGAGAGGGGGCCAGCCGTCCACAGGGGGCACCAGGCACCCCAGGAACGCAGCAGCCACAGCCCCCAAGAATAACATGCTGCTGTGAAGTTGCTGGTGACCACCCCCACCCCGCCACCTCCCCAGAAGAAAGGAAATAGGAAAGGACAGAAGGGACAAAGTCTGCGATGACAAGTCATGACTCAAACAGGAGGGCCCTGCCCTGTCCTGGCGGCAGCAGCAGGCATGAGCAGGACCTGAGGTGGGTAGACCCCTCCCCCCTGCCCCCCTCCTCTCCTCCTGCAGGGCAGGGCAGCCCCCAGCTGGAGCCAACCAGGCCCTCCCAGCCAGGTCATGAGGACATATTTTGTTTTGAGCCTTTTCAAGAAAACAAACACAGGACTAATCATCTGTCCTAGCTGCAGGCTCCTTATAGCTCAGTTTTAGGCCTGGATGAGGAACACAGAAGAAAGATCGCCTTGAATGTCTTCCAGGCGGCAGGATGGCAAGCAGACAACCATATTCTTCTCCCTTTATTTAATACCTCACTTTCTTTGAAGTAAAACAGAAGAATGAGGTATGAGGTCATAGTCATTAAGATCTCAGGCTTCAGAGGGAAAATGATCTGGGTTCTAATCCCCTCTTCTGCACTTAATCACTGAATAATCACTTAATAACACAAGTGTCTTAACTGCAGCGCACCTCCGGTTCTCATCTGTAAAATACCACTGACCACTGTGTTGTTTTAAGGATTAAATGAGATATTGTAGGGCAAAGAGCTCATCTTGGTGCCTGGCACAGAGTAAGGCAATCAACAGTAGCTAGAACTATAATTATAAACTCATTGTAAGAAAATTCATAAAAAAGATGAGCACAAAGAATAAAACTTTCCCACCACTCCGTGTAATAAGACTTAATATTTCCAATAATTTTCCTCTTCCTGTATTCTACGTACATACAAGCTGATTCAATTACATAAATGTCACTTCCTGCCTTTTTCATTCACTATTATATTGTGAGCACATTCCAGTGGTCTTAACTGTTCTTGAAAACTGTGATCTGATGGGGCGTCTCGGTGGCTCAGTTGGTTGAGCGTTCGGCTTCGGCTCAGGTCATGATCTCGTGGTTTGTGGGTTCAAGTGGGTTTGTGGGTTCTCGTGGTTTGTGGGTTCAAAAGGTATGGGAGCAAATACTACATTTCCTGAGAAACCTGTTTTACTTCCCCTCAAGAAGGGGAACAGGCTATTGAACCCTGCTCACAAAGGACTAACCTTTGCTTTTACTATGCTAAAAACATTGCCTTGTCTTTGAATGCTAAAGATACCTTCCTTTCCCTACCTTCCTTTCCCATGTGATAAGCATCTAAGTCACCTACCTCAATCACTATTGATAAAGATTATGCATGAGTCTTCTACCAATCTATGTTCTGGGAAGTTTTTACATACCAATGAATTTGTCAATCAGGAATCATTGTCTAAGGCAATTGCCACTCCTGTTTTGTACCCCATACATTTTTTCAATAAAAAAACCTGACTCTCCGGTCAGTGCAGAGATGCCTGCTTGCAGTGCAGAGATGCCTGCCTGGTGATCAGAAAGAAGCCGAGGCTCTCTCACTCCCTTTCGCCAACACCGTCCATCCTTCAGGGAGCCCTGGACCTGCTGGAGCTGGACTCTGGCACTCACGCTGTCATCTGTCTCTGTCTCTCTGTCTCTCTGTCTCTCTCAAAAATAAATAAAACATTAAAAAAAAGAAAAATGTGATCTGATATCTTATGTCCCCACCAGAATGGTTTGCCATTTTTTTTTTTGCTGCTGTTGTATTTAAATGATGTGCCATGAATATCCCCCTGATATACAAATTTTTAGCCACATCTCTGATTATTTTCTTAAAATAAAATAGGACTCTCTAGTTCAAAGGGCATGAATTTCAGGATTCTGCGCACCTCTTGACAGCCAAACCAAAGCAAAAAAATGAGACCAGTGACCACCGTGAACTTGAGAGTCCATCCCCCACATCGCTCGTACCACGTTCCCTTTTCTTTTCATTATTGCCAACCTGAAATGCAAACATCGATCAAGACCCGTTTTCAAATGCAAAAGCCCCGTATGGAGCAAACCATGTAAATCAGAAATACCTCCACCTGCCAGTTTCTGTGCTGTGGCCCTGAACATCCAAGACACAAATCCTCAGGTGGCCGGCTGCCATACCTTCCCTGACAGTCCCCTTGGCACACTATTTCTTCCTTACGGCTACACGAGTCAGTGGGTATGAGATGACAAGAAGCCATCTCACTTCCTCTGTACTGCGTAGATTTTCTCCATAATGTATTCTCCGGGAAAACCAACAAAGATAGTTGCATTTAGAGTGTGGGGTGTGGACACCCTCCAGCTTTGTCCTTGTGATAACAGCACTGTGACGGCATCCACGGCTGCGGCTGCCTCTGGCTCCCGTCAGCAGGTGGGAGGCAGGCAGGGCGTGCAGTCCTCTCCCCGCACACCTCCCTCGCTGCTAGGCTCGGCTGTCACGTGCCCCCAGCACCACCCCACCGCCCCGAGCCTGCGCCCTCGGGTACTTACAGCCGCTCCAGCTCCTTCATGTCGTCGAAAGCCCCCCGCTCCACCACTCCAATCTGGTTCTCCATCAGCTGCCTGGGGAGGCAAAGAGACAGGACAGCTGTGGGATGTTGGACAGGGACTCTCAGTAACAGATGGCACAAGGGAGTGAAACAGGAGCAGGGCCCAGGATACATGCAGACCCGCGTCCCGGCCCGAGCTGACAAAACTGCCTCACAGCCTCGCAGACACTCAGCCCTGACAGCAAGATGCACTTCCAGCCCCCGAGCCCATGCCGATCCCTCTGAAGCAGCCACCAGGCCACAGGATACCAGAGCACCAGGCCATGGCTCCAAAGACATTCTCGTCTTGGGAAGCTGGGCCCCAGACAGCAGGGGTCAATGCCAGGCTGCTGGCGCACGTGCCCTCCTTCAGCCCAGAGGGCACATGTCCAAGGGGCAGAACAGGGGGATGGGCCAGTAGCAGGGGGTGGGGAGCCTGTGCCAACTGGACAAGGCCCGCCTGTGCAGCAAACACACTGCTGTTGGCAGACAGCACCTCGCCCGCACTCCCATGCCGCCTGGCCCCATCTGCTGCCCACTTGACCACCTGGCTCCGTGAGACGGCACCTCCTCACCACCAACGTGCCTGCAGCCCGGAGAGTCCGGCTGGCAGGCAGTTTGCTTGTTGGATGGTAATTTTGGAGACAGTCAAGTACGTTTTTCTCCCTGTGGTTTTCCCCTGTCCACTCTCAAGCAGGTGGCTTGAGGTCCTACATGGACCTCAGAGGAGGTTTGAGGGTAGGACAGGGGCGGAAGCTGCCACCACACACTTCTCCTCTTCCGCCTTGTTTCCAAAAGCCTGAGCTGTTGAGGAGCTCATGCTGGAGGCCTGGGTGGGTGGGGGATGCCAGGAGGGAGGGAGGGTTTTCCCACACTCGGAAAAGATTCCTGGAGCCTGGGAAGGAGTCAAAGATCAGCGGGTTCTGGAGCAGCAGAGACCCATGCCCAGCAACTGACAGCTATGACTCCAGGGAAGATGGAGACCACAAGGTCCCCAGCCCCACCAAAGACCCTCAGAGCTGCAAAGTAGTTCTGAAAGAACTGAGGCCCCAGGACCCTTGCACTACCCTGAGAGCAGGGGGTGAGGACCCTATGATTGTCTGATGTTGTATGTGTCAGAATGCATGCATGTGTCTGGGAGGAGTAGAGCAGGAAGAGATGAAGGGATCCACCCCTTCCCCTCCTCACTTCTCAGTCCTCACTCCTCACCCCTGCCCAGCCCAACAAGGGAAATGCTGCAGATGGCTCCTTTGCTGGCCGGTAGTCAACACCAGTAGAGCCACACCCAGCACCTCCAGTATCTGCCACTGTCAGGCACCCAAGGGGGTCACATCTATCCTCAACTGCCCCCACTCACCTACCCTCTCCAGTCAGGGGAAGCTGTAGTCTTGCTGGGAAGTCTTTCTGAGGCACAGAGTCAAAAGAACTATGGAGAATGTTATAGACTGAAATGCATCCCCCAAAATTCATACATTGAAGCCCTAACCCCCAGTGTGATTTGGAGATGGAGCCTTTAGGGAGGTAATTAAGGTTAAATGAGGTCATCAGGGTAGGGCCCTGATCTGATAGCACTGGTGTCCTTATAGGAAGAGAAAGAGACACTAGAGACCTCTCTGTGCACACACAGAGGAAAGGCCATGTGAGGACACAGCAAGAAGGTGGCCAAGAAGAGAGTCCTCACTACAAACAACCTTGATGGGACCTTGATCAGAGACTTCCAGCCTCAAGGACCGGGAAAGTAAATTCCTGTTGTTTAAGCTGCCCCATCGGTTGGGGGGTGGGGGTGTTATGGCAGCCCCAGCAGGCTAAGCCAGAGACCTAAAGATTGTGGTTACCCGGTCTTCCCTCATTCCAGGATATGACCAATAGACAAGACGCCCCATCTGTCGGGCCCAGACTCTGCCAGGCAGCGACCACTGGTGCCTATGCCATGCCCAAGTGCTGCTCAAGTGCAAGACGGTGGCTGCTCCGTGGCAGGACTCCCCCGCACTTCCGCCCCACCCCCCTCAGGGCATCGGAAGACTGACTCCACAGGGATAGGTCATGCTGGCCTACACCCCTACAGCCCACAGCCAGGGCTCTGCCCGGGAGCCACAGGGCCACTGCCAAGGGTAGGGGCAGGAGGGAGGTTACTCACAGCACCCGCAGCTGCTTGAGCCCCACAAAGTCGTTTTTATGGATCCGAGTGATGTTGTTGCCGTTGAGTTCCCTGGTGGGGGCAAGGAGAGAATGAAATGGTGAGATGCCCAGGGTGGCCCCCAGGCCAGGGCTCAGCTCCACCCTCCCTCTCCACTGCCTCCAGCCTGTCATCTCATCAACGGGGCTGGGTGCTACCCAGCCAAGCTGAGGGACCAAGTCTATGCTGAGGCCCAACAAGCTAAGGCCCATCTTTGGAGCTGATGTGCAGCCAGGCAAATGCACAGGGCACAGGCTTGCTGCTGGGAGAGATGTGGAAGCCAAAGTCATGGCTTTTGCCCCGAAAGAGCTCAGGCTAATTGGAGAGACAAGACATTCATGCAGGGAAGAATTTGGAAACCAGCCAACTGGAGGCTATTCAGGTGGAATCCTCACCGAGCTTCAGTTTCCTCATCTATAAAGTGGGGATAATAACTGTGACTATCTCATAAGTTAGCATGGGGCATAAACAAGTAAAGAGCATGGCCTGTGCTTGAAAAGGGCCCCCTTGCAGACACCACTGCCATTATCCAGTGGCTCTGGCTCCTACAAGCTGTCCTTATTGTGAGCAGGAGGGAGCAGGGTGGGCTGTGCATTTTAAGGAGACTGAGGACATGGGATGCAAGCTGAGGCCTAAAAGACAAGGCAGGTATGCACAGTGAGAGGGACAGAGTGGACATTCCAGGAAAAGAGAACAGCCCAGAGCATCTGGGGGCTGAGGGAGGCGACAGGCTAGGAGTTGGAAGCTGTGGGAAACAGCGTTGGGAGGATGGGAGTCCAGATCACAGAGGGTCCGAGAAAGCAAGCCGAGGAAGACAGGGAGCCAGGGAGGCCCACAGGCAGGACCCGGCCACAAGGTCAGTCTTGCAACGAAGGGAAGGAGGGCAGGGCCGAGCAGGGCAGGGGGCCCACTGTCTGGATCTCAGGGCCAGGCCTGA
This sequence comes from Cryptoprocta ferox, assembly GCA_028646485.1. Classification (NCBI taxonomy): domain Eukaryota; kingdom Metazoa; phylum Chordata; class Mammalia; order Carnivora; family Eupleridae; genus Cryptoprocta; species Cryptoprocta ferox. Next base: position 52,436,356 of record CM053561.1, read on the forward strand.
ACTCCAGTGGCTCCTCTCCCCACACCGCCCCGGCCTCTGGCCCTTCCTTCCCTTTCAAGGCTACATGTGCTCCTCCTCAGCCCTCCCCAACCATGACCGGGGCACCTTAGCCATGAACCCCACCTTAGAGGCCATCTGGTCCCTGCTGAGCCTCCCAGGGAAGCTCACTGGCCTCTGCCAGGTCACTTCTCTTCACGGGGAGCTAGCGCAGCCTCCGAAAGGCAGGTCCTTCCAGGAGGCAGCTACCGCACTCCCCAGAAAATTCTTCTACTGAGCCACACACGACAGAATCTCAGTCAGGCCTAGCCTCAAATCACCTCCACATCTAATCTGTCTCCCTGTGGCAGCTCTGTGTCCACATCCTCGCCACCTCCTCCTCTTTCTCACCACATCATAGTCACTCACGGGCTTGGCAACAAGCTGACTACCCCCGTCCCAAGCACACGTGCACACACACCATACTCCCCTGCAGCCCAGCCTCCTCGCCTACTAACACGGGTCAGCCCCGATCCAAGCTACTTTGAAAATCAGCAAGTGCCCTCTCCTCTAAGTGTTTAGGAAGTGTGTTTGGCCTAGAAGATGTTCTGGAGTTGCATCCACTAAGAACAACGTATGTTATCAGCTTCCACGCACTCCAGAAACAGGGCTCTGTGCACATCGTCCTGCAGGGCTGGAAGTAGTTAAGGTGCCTATCTTACAGACGAGGAGATCGAATTGCAGCTCAAAGAGGTCAGGTGTCTCCCGGAGGTCACCAGCTGGTACATGACAGAGCAGAGATCTGGACACGGCCGTCTGATCCGAGGGCCCAGGCTTCTTCCACCAGGCAAGGGCTGCGCCAAGCTGATACCTCATTCAGCCCATCACTCTCTCCGCCCTTCCCCTGAGCCTGGCTCCTGAGCCTCAGGAGCAGCTGGAAAGACTCATCCCCTGCTCTTCTCTTCTAACAGGATCTCTCAGAGGGGCTTGAGGCCTCTCCAAGGTAACAGGGCCACTGATGAGAGCCCCAGACCGAGCCACTTCCCGGCCTAGATGCTGCGAGGGGACCCTCTCCACATGAGATGGGCTCTTTGCAATGTGAGGGTCTTTTTTACTGAACTAAGTATCCTTCCCTGACACCTCAGAGCCTCCCCTGTGCACCCCAGCCCCCCAACCTGCTCCTTTTGTGCACAATCGCACTTCAAGCATCAAGCACCTTGACAACAAGCCCTGGAAACTTCCTCCCTCAGCAAGTGCAGCTGGTTTCCTTCGTTCCATCCTGCTGAAACCTTCAACGCAAACCCCAAGCCACAAGGAAGTTTTAATTTGTTTTAATTTTTGTATTATAAAGATCTGTCAGTACTGATTACAAGAGCAAAAATGTTAATAAATGGGCATAACAGAGCAACAATTAAAATTTTTTAATGTTTGTTTATTTTTGAGAGAGACAGAGCACGAGCAGGAGAGGCGCAGAGAGAGAGAGGGAGACACAGAATCCGAAGCGGGCTCCAGGCTGTCAGCACGGAGCCCGACGCGGGGCTAGAACTCATGAACCATGATGAGATCATGACCTGAGCTGATGTTGGATGCTTAACTAACTGAGCCAGCCGGGCGCCCCCACAAAGCAACTGTTTAGTTGACTTTCCGGCATATCTGTGAAGCCAAGTACTATGTAGCCATTTAAAAGGGTACAGATCAGTCTTTACTGACAGGGAAAGGTGTCCAGGATATGGTATGTGTGAAGGGGTTACATGACAGCGTGTACTACAAGACAGCATGTACTCTATGAGCCATCTGAGTACACGGCGAGAGTGAGCTCACGGGGGCCTGTCTGCCCATATTAAGACCTATAACTGCTCAATGGTGGGACCTGTGGTGACTTTAGTCTTTTTTCATATACTTTTCTGCACTGTTTGGATTTTTAAAGTACATCTGTATTTTTATAAGCCAACATAATATTCAAGTTATTGCACTTAAAAATAAGACTAATACAGGGGCGCCTGGGTGGCTCAGTTGGTTAAGCCCCTGACTCTTGATCTCGGCTCAGGTCATCATCTCACTATTCGTGAGTTTGAGCCCCACGTTGGGCTCTGCGCTGATGGTGCAGAGCCTGCTTGGGATTCTGTCTCCCTCTCTCTCTGTCCCTCCCCTGCTTGCTCTCTATCTCTCTCAAAATAAATAAAAATAAACTTTAAAAAAAATAATAATAGGGGCACCTGGCTGGCTCAGTCTGTTAAGTGTCTGACTTCAGCTCAGGTAACAATTTCACGGTCCATGGGTTCAAGTCCCACATCGGGCTCTGTGCTAACAGCTCAGAGCCTGGATCCTGCTTCAGATTCTGTGTCTCCCTCTCTCTCTGTCCCTCCCCTGCTCATGCTTTGTCTTTCTCTCTCTCTCTCTGTCTTTCTCTCTCTCTCACACACAAATAAAACATTTTTAAAAATTAATAATAATAAGAGTAATACATGCACATTGTTGAATTTTTTCAATTTTCAGAAAAAAATGAAAAAAAAGAAAATCACACAGGGGCACCTGGGTGGCTCAGTCACTTAAGCTTCAGACTTCAGCTCAGGTCATGATCTCACAGTTTGTGGGTTCGAGCCCTGCATCAGGCTCTGTGCTGACAGCTCGGAGCCTGGAGCCTGCTTCGGATTTTGTGGCTCCCTCTCTCTCTGCCACTCTGCCGCTCGCTCACTCGCTCTCTCTCTCTCTCTCTCTCTCTCAAATATAAATAAACATTAAAAAAATTTTAATCACACATAAATTCCTCATTCAGAATTAACCTCTGTTAACATTCTAGAATAGTTTCTCACAAGCTTGCTTTCTTTGGACACAATTTTTATATTGTTGAAATAATTCAACACATATTTATTGAAGATGTACTGTTTGCAAAGCATTTTACAAGGTTCTGAAGATACAGGGACGAGGGAGACATAAGTGGTCTGCACTCTTTTTCTGCCGTGCTACCCCCTGTTCACTCCCCACTGATGGCTTCTGAGTGGCCATCACTTATCCCTGCATCCAGATATATCGAGTTACTGGGGCATCCCCTGATCCCCAGTTACTGATATTGTTCAATTAGAAACAACACCGCAGAAAGCTTGGTGGACATTTGGGAGGATTGCATTCCTAGAGACACTATCACTCAGTCAAAAGTCACAAAAAAAGCTGATGAATGTTACAATAACTGGCTCGTTCTTTCTCATGCCAACCATGGTTTATGAGGCAATGGACTTCAACAAATTGCTCATTTCACAGACAGCAAAGCTGAGGCAAAGGAAAATGTTAAGGCTTGTCTGAATAAGGCCCAACATGGAAGTCAGGAACCCCTGAGGACGGAATTCCCACAAGGTGGCCCCTGGGGGGTGGGGGTGGGACAGAGATCTCACCAGGGGCTTCGGATGGCGTATCATACTCACCTGCCTCTCTTCTTAGCGTCTTGCGCCAGCCCCTGTGCAGCCCCACCCCAATTCCTTAGCCACCATCAGGTGACTCCACCCCCTCCTCCTCACTTCCTGCTCCCCGCTCCACCTCCACACAAGAAAAGACCTGGGACACGCAGGGGGAAGAAACAACAGGGCAGACAAGGAGGCGAATACAGCCTCTCTCTCAGGAGGCCCTGCTGGTGACTTCCGGACAAGAATGGCCATGGACACCCAGCCCCCTGCCTCCCTCTCCAGCTCTCTGACCAGGGAGCTAAGTGCCTCCTCTCAGGGGAGAGCCCTCTGCAGGCAGCCTGGGAGACAGAGGCAGCTCTCATCAGGCACCCGGGTCTGAGGGCTGCGGCTTAAAGAGGCATTATCACCACTTAGGCCATTTAGGCCGAGAGAATGAGAATGACCTCCACGGGGTAGCTCAGGGCAGCCGGGATTAAGTTTCCAACGTGGGCCAACCGCTTCCCCTCAAACCCTAGGCAGAAGCTGCTGGAATGAGGCAAGGAGGTCGTTTTTTCTCCAGTGCCTGACTCCTCCAACAGGTGGTCCCTCTGTGTTGCCATGGAGACTCCCTGCCCAGCAAGTCCCCTGGGAAAGGGAAGCTGGGAGAGGCTGCTGTGACCTTAAAACCTCTGCAGCCAGAGCAGCTCCTTGAGGTTCTTGACGCCACAGCCCACGTCCACCCCTCCTCCCTGCTGGGCCCCCACTGAGCGCGGGCTCTGAGCCTAACTCCTAGCATGCTTCATCTCACTCACACTCACTCTCACGGTGAGATGAGGCGTGTTCTCTCTCCCTTGCTGATGAGGAAACTGAGGCACAGACTGGTGAAGCAACTGCCCGGTGCCACACAGCTAATTAGGGGTGGGCACCAAACCCAGGCCAGTGTGATTCCATCCTCTTTCCCCTGCACCTCGATGACTCCTGCCCACAGACGCTGTCAAGCCCACCTCTCACCCCAAGTGCTCATGAGAAACAACTTGGAGACTTTGGAGAGGAAACACTGCGGCCCTGTAATAAGACCATGTGCTCTGCCTAAGCAGCCGTATCAGGGGCTCCCCGGCCAGTTGAGCCATGAGTGTTCTTAGTGGCTAAGAGCTTGGCCTTTGGAGTCAAACTGTCCGGCTTCGAATTCCCATTCCACCATCACTAGGTGTGTAACCTTGGACATGTAGCTTAAATTCCCTGTGCCTCAGTTTCCTCATTTGTACAATGAGGTACACCTCCTAGAGGTGTGGTGAGGTGTACATGACTTAATATTTCTAAAACACCGAGAGCAGTGCCTGGCACACACAAGTGCCCTATGCATCAGTATTACCTGCCGTGCTTATTTTACTATTACTACTATCGCTGTCGTGTCCCTCAAGGACCGTGGCTCCCCCAGGGGGGCGGTGCCCCAGGCTTGGCTCAGGCTGGGGCTGGACTGGCAGGGCCCCGCCGAGCAGGGAGGAGCCAGCAGCCACCCAGGCCCTACAGGTCCCAGGACTTTAAAGCCCAGGGAGGATGCCCTAAGACCGTGCTCTCTCTTCCAAAAGTGATGTGTGTGCATCGGCCCTTCTCCCCCAGGAGCAAAAACACTCTGGAGGCAAGACTGATTTCCATCAGCTCCTGTGTGGTCCTCACCTGAAGGAAAAACCTCAGTGGTAAACGATTTTGAAGAAAATCCTCTGAAGCGAAGTTACCAAGGTAAAAACAAAAACACACAAGGATTTCTTGAATCCTCTCAGGAAACAAAACTCTGATCCCCAGCACCTGGGTGTTTGGTGACAAACTGAAAGAACCCCTGGGATTTCCTAGAGCTGCAGGAACAGACAGCCTGGGTCCCTCCCGAGGTGTTCTGGGGGTCCCACATGCATGGGGGGGGCCTCACAAGCATGTCTTGCCCTAAAGCTCCACCACTCCTAGTGCTAGCTACCTAGGGACCAGAACAGTCTCACGGCGCCCCAAACATGCAACAGCAATGGGGAGGCTCCGGCCACCCTCCAAGTCCCTTCCTGACGGATCTCTAAAAAAAAAAAATAAACACACAGCTATTACCGTAGCTGAGACAGACCTCTGGGCGGGGCGGAACTGTATCCCTCGGCTCTGTCCTTTGAAATCTTACCCTGACCAAATCCACGGCAATGGGCGCCTGCAGAGTCAGATGGGAGAACTGAGGGAAGGAAGAACTTCCCTACCCAGCCAGAGCCCACAGATGACAGGCTGAACACACCCATTCCACCGCGCCTGGAGTGCCTGGGCACCCGCCCCACATTCCCCCTGGCTCCCCTCCAATCTGCTTGCCTAGCCACAGCCAGAGGGAGCCTTTCAAGACGAAGATCTGATCGTGTCACTCCCCACTTAAGCCCTTCAATGAATCCCCATTGCTCTTGGAATCGAGACAAAAATCTCTACTGAGAACTACAAGGCCCACGCGGCCTGCCCCACACTCTCCATTCTGATTCAGTCCCTCCTGTGGCAGGACCTTTGAACTGCCACCCTTCTGCCTAGAATACTCCTTCCTCTTTGCCTGATTCCAACTTTTCCTTCCATCCGGTCAAACTCCCTAACACAGGCCTGCAGAATACCCCAAACTCCTCCTCTGCAGCACAAACCGCATGGATTTGGGGGCTTCCTTGACTGATATCTCAGCCCCTGTCTAAGTTTATAAGCTCCCTGAGGACATGAACTGCGTCCGTTTTTTCTCACTGTTGTATCCTCAGGGCATAACACAGTACATTGCACCTTATAGATGCTGCAGTAAGTTATTTCTTGAATGCATGAATAGATTTGCATTAAAATGGACATATTTCAAACAGCTGTGGCTTGAGTGGGTTTTCCAAGGTTTCCCTGCTTCCCCCACCAAAGAAAAAAAAAACTATACTATTTAAGAATTGCTCTCCAGGGGCGACTGAGTGGCTCAGTCAATTGAGCGTCTGACTCTTGATTTTGGCTCAGGTCATGATCCCAGGGTCATGGAATTGAGCCCCAGTCTGGCTCTGCACTGAGCATGGAGTCTGCTTGGGATTCTTTCTCTCTCTCTCTCTCTCTCTCTCTCTCCCTCTGCCCCCCACCTGGCTTGCTCTCTCTCTCTCTCTCTCTCTCTCTCTCTCAAAAAAGAAAAGAAATGCTCTCCCTATCCAATCATTACGTTGTAAACCTGAAACTAATCTAACACTATGTCAGATATACTTCAATTTAAAAATAAATAAATTTTGGGGCACCTTCTTGGCTCAGTTGGTTAAGTGTTGACTTCAGCTCAGGTCATGATCTCAGGGTCCGTGACTTCGAGTCCCACGTCGGGCTCTGTGCTGACAGCTCAGAGCCTGGAGCCTGCTTCAGATTCTGTGTCTCCCTCTCTCTCTCTGCCCCTCCCCCTTCCCCTATTCACTCTCTGTCTCTCTCTGTCTCTCAAAAAATGAATACATGTTTTTAAAAATTTTTAATAAATAAATAACCAAATTTTTAAAATTAAAAAATTTAAAACTTAAAAAAAGAAATGCCCTCCCCAAATGGACATCAGCCAAGAAAACTCACACATTGAGGACACTGCTGTGGTACCAACAACTTCCCAGAGCCCACAGGTTAAAAGACTGATTTTTACTCAGCAGCTCTCATAGGAAAATTCCAGCCCCCAGGGCTTCAGCTGCTCTGCTCCTCTACTTCCTTCAAAGCACCAGCACTTCTACCTCAGGGCCTTTGCCTGTGCTGCTCTCTCAGCCCAGAACTGCCCAGAACAGTCCTTTCCTTCTCACCTGCCCACCAACACACACACCTGACTGACTCCTAACGTCCTTCGGGGCTTCAACTGAAACACCTGCTCTAGACCAGCTTCCTTTATGTGTTCACTCAGCTCCTCCTCAGGAGCTGGGACTGGACTTCAGACTTGTGGACAGTATGAGGTCCAGTGTCTCCTGCCAGGCTAGGAGAAGCAGAGGCCACATCTGGTTTGCTCCCTGCTGTACGCCCAGCACCCTCCACACAGTAGGTGTTCACTGAAAAAATAGGCTGATAAGCAATCCCGCCCACCAAGCCCCGCTGCTGCTGGCATAACTCAGCCAAAGCGCGGCACATGGTCCTGCCAGCTGGTGGAGCCCTGCCCACAATCCTCAGGCATCAGTGGGTCATGATCAGGAGGCTCCCCCGACACCTCCCGCCCCAGCAGAGCCCACAGGCCTGGTACTGAGTGCTGGGACTACCCTCCAGCATGCAAGGAGTCAGGAAACCCCGGGGATGAGTAGTCAGGGGCCCCACGCCAGGGCAAAGTTGCTACTGGTTCCACTCTGCCCCAGGTTCCTGGGGACCCATCTTGCTTTCCTGGCTTGAATACTAGCAATATCTATATATTGCAACAAAGCCAAGCCATTTAAGCCTCATGAAAGCCCTGGCTCAAAGGTTTATTATCAGTTCTGACTCACATTATGAGGAGACTGAGGCATAAAGCATTTAAGCAACTTGTTCAGGATCAGCTAGCTGGTAAGTAGTTGAGGAGGTAAGCCCCAGCATGTCGGACTCCAGAGCCCAGCTCTTTCTTTCTTTTTTTAATTGCAATTCAACACACATAACAAAATTTACCACTTTAACCATTTTAAGTGCACAGTTCAGTAGTATTAAGTGTATTCACGTTGTTGTACAACAAATCTCCAGAGATTTTTATCTTGGAAAACTGAAACTTTGTTCGCATTACACTACACAATAACTCTCCATTCCCCCCTCGCCCTTGACCTTGGCAATCATCATTCTGCTTCTGTCTCTACGAACTTCACTATTTCAGGTACCTCATATGAGTGGAATCATAACAGTATTTGTTTTTTTTGTGACTGGCTTATTTCACCTAGCATTGATGTCCTCCGAGTTCATGCATGTTGCAACATGGGTCAGAATTCCCTTCCTTTTTTAAGGCTGAATTATGTGCCACTGTATGTGTGCACCACATTGTGTTTGCCCATTCATCTGTAGAGGGACGCTTGGGCTGCCTCCGCCCTTTGACTAGCGTGAATAATGCTGCCATGAACATGTGTGTATAACTATCTTTCAGACCCTGTTTTCAATCTTTTGGCCGTACACCCAGTGGACTTGCTGGATCATATGGTAATTCTGCTTAATGTTTTGAGGGATCATCAGAATGTTTTCCAAAGGAGCTACAGCATTTTACATTCCCAGCAATAGCACACCAGTGTTCCGATGTCTCCACACCCTCACCACCAATTGGTATTTGCTGTTTTTTGATTACAGCCATCCTAATGGGTGTGAGGTGGTCAGGGCGCAGCTGTTAACTCCAATCCCATGGTGTGTTCTGTTCTGAGGTGCAAACTGCACCCCAGTCCCTTCATTACCAAGGCCTGGCCTTGCTCTTGCCAATCCCCTTCCCCAGTCTGGGGCCTCCCCTAAACCACAGCCCTGCGGCCAGGGCCCTACGGCCCGCCACCAGGCCTCTGTGTCCACTGCCTGCCAGCCCTCTCTCCACTCACTGCCCACCTCAGGCCCCTGAGAGGCTATCTACCAGCTAACTCCCTGACACTGACTCTACTCACACCACCACCTTCCCGCATCCCCCCCCCCGACTCTGCTCACTGAACCCCCACCCTGAGGCTGGACACCCCTCCCTATGCCAGCCTGCACTTGGGCCCACCCTGTATGTGCAGGCAGAACTCCGTTGTGACCAATGTGCCTCTTTGCTCCAGTGCTAAGCCCTGACAGGGGTCTTTTTTTATAGGTGCTGAATGAACATCTGATGAATGAATGAATGAATGAATGAATGAATGAATGAATGAAATAAGCCAAGCCTTAGTAAGATATGTGTTGCGGTAGTCAGATTTTAAGACTAAACACAAACACAACTCGGAGCCTCAGGGCTCAGGGACCCTGGGCACCCCACTTACCAGCCTTCTGTGCCCCCAGGCACACAGTACACCTCTCCAATCTACTCCTCAGCAGAGTGGTGATAATACCTTCCTCCAGGGACGGTTGTGAGCGGAAAAGGGCAGAGGAGGGCAAAGCAGGGCTCTGAGCCTGGCCTGGGCTGGGGGCTCTCCATGGTGACTGCTGACCCCATCACAATTCCCTGCTGCTGCTCTCCTTCTCTGACCTGTCTCCCCATCCCCAAGGGTCTGGCTCCTCATTTCCAAATTGCCCCCCACCCCTCCATGCTCTGGTTCATCTGCCCCCTACAGTGCCAACTACTGGCTCCCGAGCCCGCTCCCCACCCCCAGCCCACTCCCCCTTGATGCTCCTGAGTGTTCTCCCCTCCCACAGACTTCCTCACCACAGACTCACTCCCCAACCATCTGCCTTTGCCTCCCACTTCTCCCAGGAAACCGGCTGCCCAGCTTGGCCAGCAACCCGCACCACAGGTCCAGAAGCTGTCCTCAGACAGCCTGCCTGCTCTTCCCAGGGGAAGCCCCCTCCCCATCTCCAAACTCCTTCTCTGGCGTGGGCAACAACTACCCGGCCAGGTCCAGATCCACAACCAGCCAGGAGCTCTTCTCACTCTCTACCTTCTCCTCCCCTGTTGCCTTCCCTAACTCCTGTCCTCCCCCCCCCCCTTTTTTTGAAAGTTTATTTTGAGAGAGAGAGAGAGAGAGAGTGGGGTTGGGGGAGAGAGGAGAGAGAGAATCCTAAGCAGGCTCTGTGCTGTGAGTGCAGGGCTTGATGTAGTGCTCAATCCCATAACCATGAGATCATGACCTGAGCCAAAATCAAGAGTCAAGACACTCAACTGACTGAGCCCCCCAGGTGCCCCAAAATACAGTATGAATAACTGTGGTCACCATGCTGAACATGACATCCTAGGACTTACTGATTTTATAACTAGAAGTCAGTACCTTAGACCACCTTCACCCATTTCACCTCCTGCCATCTTAATGTGGGCAGAAGCTAAAGGCAAACCTCACAAGTCTTCAAAGGAGGTACTTTCCTTACCAGGAAACCCCAGCACCTCACAGTGTTTCTCTCAGATTGTGTTCTGGGCACCTCCTGCATCTGAATTGCCTGAATCACCTTTGCCAAAAACCTGCTGAATCAGCATCTCTGGGATGGGTCTCAGAATCTGCATTTTACACCAGCTTCACAGGAAATTCTTTTTTTTAAGACTTTATTTTTTTAAGGACTCTCTGCACCCAATGTGGGGCTCAAACTCCCAGCCCCAAGATTGAGAGTTGCACACTCTAGCAACTGAGCAGCCAGGCCCAACCACCCTCCCAACCCAGGAAATTCTTATTCCTGCTGAAGCTTCTGTTCCAACTCTTCCCCAGGAGGCCGTCCCAAGTGTCCCTCCAGTCCGCATACTCTAGAGTCACAGTCCCCTATCCCTACCCTTAAGGTCACCTTTTTCGTGTAGCTGATTATTGGCATTTCAAACAAAAGAAGTAGAAGCCAGATTCTCTTCTCTGGGATCAGCCACCCTCCCCAAAGTTCACCCCATTCACAAGATCATTCCCTGGGGCTGGAGGCTTAGGGCCCCACGACCCTCTCATTTGCTCTCTCTGTACTTTCTGCCTCAGTCCAGACCTGCTTCCTCCGGTGGCTCGGCCTCTGTGGCTTAACTCCATGAGAACTGTGGCTGACTGCTGCCCACGGCTGCTATAGCAAATTACCACCCGCTTAGGGGCTTAAAACAACACAAATGTATTACCTTACAGCTCTGGAGGCCCCTTTTGGCTCGTGGCCCCTCCTCCCACCCTCCCACCTCTTGCTTCCATTGTTATATCTCCTTCTCCTGAAGCTGTCTTTCCCGCCTCTCTCTTACAGGGACCCTGTGATGAGGTCGGGGCTGTGGTAGGGACCCCTCCCTAAGGAGAGAGAAAAAGAGGAGAGAAGACTTCAAGGTCACCTGGATGTGCGCCCAGGTCCTTACAGCTCCCATGACCCTGTAAACTGAGACAACTCAATTAGACTGCATGTTTATGTGTGTTACCATATATGGGAGACAAAGAAATAGAAAATGTATTTAAAAAAACTATTCCATGTGATGTGGACCGCTCAGTTCTTTGGGTACGAACCCAACTGAGCAGTGCCGGCACGAATAAAAGTTGCTTCCTGGAAAGAAAAGCCTTGGTGTCACAACTCTGTGGGAGAATCCTGCAACAGGGCCACCCTGATAATCCAGGATCGTCTCTCATCTCAAGATCCTTAACTGCGTCTGCAAACCCCCTGCATGTAAGGCAACATATTCACGGGTTCCAGGGATTGGAACAGGGACATCTTTGGGGACCATTATTCAGCCCACCATGATGGCTGTATTTTCTAAAGCAAAGATCAGAACCATAAAATGTCTTACCAAATGTTTTTATTTTTGTTCAACTTTTTCTTTTAAGTTTTATTAATTTAAGTAATCTGTTAACACCCAACATGGGGCTTGAACTCACAACCCCTCAATCAAGAGTCACATGCTCTTCTGATTGAGCCAGCCACGCACCCCAAGTCTTGCTAAATGCTTAAAAAAAAAAAAAAAACTCATTGAACACACCTTTTTTGAGTACCTACCACACACCAGACAATGGGAGTACGAAGATACATGAGACACAGCCCTGCCCTCAGGAAACTCAAAACCCAAGGTGCCCATCAAACAAACCAGCTTCTTAAAAAGCAATAAAGTGCTCTTCCTTCCAGAAGAATTCCAATTAATAAGTGTAGAAGGAATGAGGGAAATAGAAAATCAAAATTGGATAATAATGGTTACAGGCAAGATCCATTAATGGATGCTAAAATTAGTAGGTGAGAATTTGAGGACAAAAAGCCTATGGCAGTCTCGACGTATCTCCCCCAAATATTTATTAACTGCAAGTGCGAATTCCGTAATGTCACAGGGAAGAAAACTGGCAGATGCCATCTTAACTGAGAGATTAAGGTTAACATCACCAGCAATGAGACCTATCAGCGTCGCGTCACTACCGTTGATAGGATGCACTGGGCAGGGCACACCATCCCTGTGGCATTCCTGCCAAAAATCCATCACCTTAATCCAATCAGGGAGAAACATCAGACAAAGCCAAATTGAAGAGTCTTCTAAGAAAACACTGACCAATACTTTTCAAAAGTGTCCACGACCTGAAAAGCAAGAAAAGACTAAGGAATTGTCACAGACTGAAGGAGACTATGGGAAAAGGACAACTAAATGCCATGTGGAATCCCAGACTGGATCCTGGAATAGAAGAAGGACACTTGGGGCACTTGGAGGGATCAGGCGGTTAAGCGTCTGACTCTTGATTTTGGCTCAGGTCACCATCTCATGGTTCTTGGGATCAAGCCCCGCATTAGGCTCTGTCCTGACAGCACAGAGCATGCTTGGGATTCTCTCTGCCCCTCCCCTCTCTATCTCTCTGTCTGTCTGTCTCTCTCCCTCTCTCTCTCTCTCCTTCTCCCCCCCACCCAAATAAACATGAAAAAAAAATCGTTTTTAATTAAAAGGACACTAGAGAAGAAGGTGGTGAAATCCAAATAAAGTGTGTAACTTACTTAATAGCCTTGTACCAACATTAATTTTGTAATTTTGATCATTGCACGATGGGTAAGAAAGATGTTAACATTAGGGGAAGATTGGGTACCTGGCTGACTCAGTAGAGCATGTGACTCTTGATCTTGGGGTTGTGAGTTCGAGCCACACATTGGGTGTAGAGATTACTTAAAAATAAAATCCGAGGCACCTGGGTGGCTCAGTCGATTGAGTGTCTGAATCTTGATTTCGGCTTAGGTCATGATCCCAGGGTCTCTGCACTGAGCGTGGAGCCTGTTTGAGATTCTGTCTCCCTCTCTCTCTCTCTCTCTCTCTCTCTGCTCCTCTCCCCTGCTTGCATGCACTCTCTCTCTCTCAAATAAAAATCAATCAATCAATAAACAATAAAATAAATAAAACCTTTAACAAAAGAAAAAAAAATTAGGGGAGGCTGGGTGTAGGGTATTTGTACTATTTTTGCATCTTTTCTGTAAGTCTAAAATTATTTTAAGATACAAGTTGTTACATTTTTTTTTAGTGAATAAAAGCAGAGCAATGGCAGCGAAACTACTGTCACAGAAAAGCCAGAAACCACAGTGGCCGTAACCAAGCAGTCTCCCCGCCGCCAGCTGGTCTCCCTCTCCGTTCATTCTCCACACCAGAGCCAGGCAACAACAGGATGTCATAAAACACTACTTTACACTTGTTACCCTCCACTCAAAACCCCTGGGGGTAAATGCTCAAAGGGTCTTTGCAAAAGGACGCAGGGGCAGCCTGAAGGGGCTCCCGTGAGCCAAGCCAAATGTGGGACGCTCTGAATGTCAAAATAAGTAATGATAGTAACCTCAGGAATAAAATAATAATCCATGCATCCATCCTGTAATAAACAGACAAACGGATGGCAGAGAAGGGAAAGTTCTTTCTTACGGTAGAATGCCAACAAGTAGAGAAGAAATGACGACATTAGAAGTGTCTCCGAGATGGATGCTAAAACCAGTGGAGGTCTGGTGAGGTATAGGCTACAAAGTAGCCTCAAAGTACCTCCCCACAAATTACTTATTAATAATAAAGGGGAAATTAAATTAGTAACGTTTCAGCAGAGAAGCCTGGAAGACTCTAATTTAGCGAGTGATCAAAATGAAAACCACCAATACTGGGACAAACGGACGTCCCACTGTGACCCACGGAGAAGGACACAGTGTCACTTACTTAGCATAACCTGTCAGAAGTGTATAACCTGAACATAATGAGGACAGAGCAGATGAAGCCAGACGGAGGGACATTCTACAGAATAACTGGCCTGTATTCTGCAAAAATGTAAAGGTCAAGAAAAAGAAAGGCTGAGTAACTAGTCCAAATTAAAGGAGACTAAAGAGTTGTAACAAGTGAATGTCATGCGTAATCCTGCACACACCTTCTGAGAGTCACAGACGACATTGTTGAGGCAACAGATGGCATGCGGACAGGAACAGTGGAGGAGATACCAGTACCGAAGCAAGGTTGTTTTCTGATCTTGATAGCCTTATTCTCAGAAAATACACACCAAACTATTTAGACAGAAAAACATACATCTTCAACGTAATCTTTTTTTTTAAATATGTTTTTTTAAGTATGGTCCGTGCCCAACATGGGGTTTGAACTCACCACTCCGTGACCAAGAGTCACATGCTCCACCGACCAAGCCAGCCAGGCGCTCCCCCACCAACCTAATCTTAAATAGTTCCTAAAAAACAAAACTGTGCCTGTGAATAGTATGGGATACAGCAAACAGGGAAATAGGAACAACTGAATGTGGATATATCGGAGTTCCCTATACTTCTGTTGCAACTTTCCTACAAAATTGAAATTATAACAAAATAAAAAGTTACAAGACCACAAGGGAATCTTTTCAGGTGATGAAAATATTCTAAAATTGGATTGTAATGATGTTTGCCCAACTTTGGGGATTAAAAAATCACTGAATAGTTAAAAAAAAAAAGTTTTGATAAAAACCGTTATACGCACACACACAGTCCCTCTGATGGCTCCCTATTTCCCAGCCCCATGGCCTGGTGCCTGTCCATTACCTTAATCAACTGTCTCAGAACTCACCAACACAAATGTGCCCCGCGGTACATCTGCTCCTTACTCTCCTCCCCAAATGTAGGACATTCACCTCCTCATGCCCCAGGCTCCCCTGCCTTCCCTGCAGCTCTGCCCTTACCTAAGTCCCACCCAGCCCTCAGACCCCATCAGAGCCTCCTGCCCACCCCCAACTCCCATCTCTTCATCTCTGACACTGATGGACTACTTTCTCTGTGCCAGCATTATTCTAAACACTCGACACAGAGCATCTCATTCAAACTCAACCCTGCGAGGTAAGTGCTATCATTGGCTCCACTTTACAGATGAAGAAACCGAGCCACTGGTGAGCCGGCTGGGATCTCTCAGGTGGTAGTTGATGGAGTCAGGATTCAAACTGGGCCATCCTCACACCAAAGCCGGCGCTGATGGCCACTGTGCTTTATGTCCCTATAGACATCTTTGCACATCTGTTCTTCTGCAGACAGACTTTTCTCGCCCACCAGCCCACAAGCTCTCTGGGGAATGGGTCCGCCCTCTGGACCTCTTCTCAACACTGTGCACACGGCAGGTGCCCAACAGCTGTTTGTCCGCCACAGGCTGGGTTCCAGAAAGAAGAGGAGGGGGTCGCAAACTCCATCAAAAAGAGGAGCCAGTTCTCCACCTCCCCCCCCCCCCCCCCCGCCCCAGCACAGCCCAGCTCCCTGGCTACTGCCCAAGGCCCGGCCGTCATCTGCTCGGGGTAATAAGTATTTGTGTGGCGATAATTACAGCATTTGGGGAGAAAATCCCATTAAGCAAGAGCCCTGCCGAGCTGCTAATGCCAGCACAGAACTGGAGGCGGCAACTCCGCCAAGCTCCCGTCTGCTCCCAATAATGCAGGAGCCTCCCATCCCAGCCACCCTTCACCCAGCCCCAGAGAGCACGCTGTCCCCCGCTCGCAGCCCTGGGCAGCCAGAACCCCTGAGGGCCAGCCCCCTGACTCCGTCCGAGAGGGGCACGGAGGCAGGGGCAGCGTTCTCGGGCATCCAGAGCACCAGTGGCTACACAGTGAGGGACAAGGAAGCGGGGCCATGCTGGGACCCAGCACTGAGTGGCGCCCCGGTTCCTTTCATGTCCTTGCAATTCTGTCACCTTAATAACAATAATAATACTACCATTTATGGGGCACTTGCTGTGTGCCAGGTCCCGTGCAAAGTGCTACTCCCAGCACTGCCGCATTCAAATCCTCACAACCAGCCTAGCCAAGCAGGTCTGCCATCGTCCCCACTTTACAGGCAAGGAAATGGGGTGCTGAGAAGTCATGCCTCCATCCAGAGCACTTACCCCAGTGTGCAATGATGTATTTATTCTCATACTGTGCCATTCATTTCTACCTCCCTTACTGGACTAAAACTCAGGGTTTGGGTTTCTATTGGGCACTATTCACTCAGCTCGATGCAGACATTCAATAGACAGCTATCTGCTGAATGAAAGAATGAAGCCCCATAACTTGCCCAAGGTCCCCCCAGATGCTGAGTGGCAGAATGGGGCTAAAATCCGGGGCAGTCTGGCTCCAGAGCCATGCCCTCCCACCATCTACCCTGCAGAGAATCCCTGCAGGCCACCACCCTGCCCCCTCCTCCAAACTGCAGGAGACCAAGCTGCCCAGGTTCAAGGAAGGAGCACTCTGGGCAGCCTGACTGCAGAAGAGCACGTTGCAGCACAACCAACACTCACACGCTTCCCTCCCAAGCCCTCTCCTGCCCCACCGGAACCCTCAAACCTTTGCTTGAGCTTCTCAGGTAATAATAACATCGCCTAGTTAAATCGCAAAGTATTTTCACATAGCCCCGTGCCAAGCACTCCACCAAGCCCTCTCCATGCATTCGCTCACTTAACCCTCACCATCAACCTGCAAAGCTATCACCATCCCCTTTTACAGATGGGGAAACTGGGTCTCAGCAGATGGAGTGACAGCACCAGGGGCCTGCCAGAGGTCATGCCAAGTCCAGCAATAAGCCCAGAGCACCTGCCACTGGAGCCGCAAGCCCCACTCAGAGGCAGCCTCCCCTCAGGGGGCCACACTGCAGACATGGCTGCGGTCCGGCCCCCGACCCCTCTCCACGACCACCACCCAGTCGTTCTTTGGGATTCCAAACAGGCTCCTGAAGGCTGTCCTGGGAAGTCTTCCTTGAGCAGGGCCACCCAGCCCCGTTGAATGGGGCCTCCAGATTCAGGGGGCCAGACCGGGAAAAGGCAAGGGCCCTCCAGGCCTCTGCAGCAGGCAGGGAGCCAGAGCAGTGGACACACTGGCCAGGATGCAAGAGAATGGGCCCCCAAAACCTAACGAACAGCAGACCGTTAGCTGGACCAGAGGTGCCAACGGAGACCAGCGGGCCTTTCCCAGCACCCTTCCTGGCCTTACCATCCTCAGGCCCTCCCATCTCTGCACCCTGCACCCACGAGGGCCATCTGTGGCAAGTCTTAGAATACAAGTGCCTGGGGTGGATGGGAGAATCACCCTCTTAACACACTCTCCGGAAGGCTCTGTCTAAAAGACTTCTTTTAATTAAAAAAAAAATCCAACTGAAAATCAAAGTCTTTGAGTAGAAGAAAAGACAATTAATAGTGGCCATGGCCAGGTCCCTCTGAGGCTGTGTTCTACAAAGAGATGAAGCTTCCAGGCCTCCTCCACCACACCCCTAAACCCCACTCCGTATTTTAATTGTTCCATTGCAGTGAATTATTCAGCATCCCTTCCTCACCCAGCCCACCAGCCCCACAGCCCCTCTGGCTGAACCAATTTCCTCAACAGCTCTGAAGCCTGCCCAGCCCTTTCCCAGAAGTCCCCGCGGCAAACCGGTCTCTTCCCACTTGGGGGGACAGGCCTGGACCCAGAGTTAGGGAATATGTGATCATAAAGTTGCTGGGCCTCATGGGCTGCCATAGAAACTGCCCGGAAGACAAAAGGCAAATGCACAGCTGCAATCTTTCCCAATCTCCCAGCCGCAGAAGCCGCTGTCTCAGGCTCTGATACTGCACGACACCCCTATCGATTAGAGAGGGCATTTGCTACAGCTATTTTGAGTCAGCCTGGGCTCCCACCAGGCCTCTTTTCGGGGTGTTCTATTCCTCCTCAAATGCCGTGCAGCAGGCAGGCTCCCTCTGCTTTCGGCGTCCTTTCCCCGCCTGAGAAGTTTTGCACGCAGCAAAGACCAGACCTCCCCCCACGTCCCCCTGAGAAGTCACCCCTCGGATTCCATCCCTGAAGTCCCTAAAGGAAAAATCCAGAGAGAGAGAGAGAGAGAGAGAGAGAGAGAGAGGGAGAGAGAGGGAGAGAGAGGGAGAGAGAGGGAGAGGACTTCCTGACTCTTCCTCTCCTTCCCAGCCTCAAGCCCTGTCACATCCACTGGACATGACATGCTGCAGCCCCAGGACAAAGCTGGTCCACTCACCCATCAGGCTGGCACACGCACACCTGTGGGCCTTTTGCCCACACGCTCCCTCTATCTGGGTTGCCTTCCATCTCTGCTTGGCGTACTCCGACCCAGCCACTGTTGGGTCCCAAAGTATGCTAATAAAATGGCCCATCCTCTGAGAAGCCCCTTCCCTCCAGAAAAGTGCTTCCACCCCAATGGTCCCCACCACAGCCCCATCACACTGCTACCTGGTCCTCTCCCAAGAGCTTCCAGTTATGTGTCCCCTGCCTGGTCCTCTCACCTGTATATCTCTCGAAGTCAGGGACTTGCTCACTCCCTGATGGAGCCTCAGCACCGAGGGTAGTTCTTGGCTCTGTGAAACATTTGCTGAATTAAATAAAGAGACTATTCTCCTGATCCTATCATAATAATACCTCTCAGTTGGTAAACATCATAATGAACCAGGCTGTTTTCCATATATTATCTTCAGTCCTCACAAAAACCATCAGCAGCCCCATTTTCTGGATGGAAAGTAACTAAGGTGCAGAGAAGTTAAGTAACTTGCCCAAGGACACACAGCAACCTCAGCTGTTGAAGCCCCAACTCTTTCTTTTGGCACTAGGAAATTTCACTTCCGTTCCACTCTGATCGCGAAAGAGCTCGAGAGTTCCTGAACGCCAAAACAGATACTGTCCTCAAGACTAAAGGTGGAGAGAAAGAGCAAGGAATGAGATAACTTCAGGATTCAGGTACAAACGCTAAGGCAAGAGGCTACTGTGTTGCAGACCTAGGCTGTCACCAGGATAACAGCTGCAAGAGAAATGCCCTGTGGATGCGGTAAAGGAACAGAGAATAGGGCCAGAGCAAACAGGTGTGGAGGGCGACCCTGCAACCTCAGGGGTCCTCTGGGCAGATTTCTGACCCTCAGTCCCTCTCCATAGCCACATAGGATAATACACAGGCTGACCCAAGGAAACTTGATTCTGTCCAGCCTCTCCCCATGCCAGCATCCCTCCACAGCCCCACAACACACATACGCATGCGCACACACACACACACACACACACACACACATACACACCAATTCCCATCTAGATTGCATCTAGATTGCAAATTCTCTGAAACCTCCATGGGAATTTTTCAGACTCAGCCAAGAAGAGTCTGGGGCAAACGTGTGCTCACTAATTGCTGACCTTGGTACAGAGTTTGATCCAGGAGACAGCTCTCCCCAGGGTCAGATTTCTGCCTTTGGCCAGCTGGGAGCCGTGAAAATGTGCTCAAGTTATGGAGATATCTACGCCTTTCCTGAGAGCCACTGCATTTGCCCAGAGTGTGGGAAGAAGGAGCAGGCAGGTTTCAAAGGAGCCGGCAGCCTTCTCCAAAGTCCAGTTCAAAAATCTCCCGAGGCAGTCACCTCTGCAGGCAGCACAAAGGCCCTGCATATGACCAAAAACCTACACATATGGCCCATGTACAGGGACTCTCACAACCTCCCACTACTGAGGTGACACCACGGATACTAGGAATTCACACAGACACACATTCTGCAGGAGAAGCTGGGAAAACAAATTATGTCGATCCATAAACACACACACATGCTAACCACACACACACACACACACACACACACACACACACACACACTACAAAGCTCAGCCAGTCTAGAAAGGGCTGAGTTTCCTCAAGAATTTAGAAGTAAGAGAGAACAGGGGAAGAGAAATTATTTTTAAATGACTTTTCATCGTGAATGTCTCCACTCCAGGCTCTCGACCTCTCAGCATTATTCATGGGCTTCCCAGTCCGGGCACACCTACCCCTTTCTGGAAGCCCATGTAACGTACCCCAGGCCCCAAACCCAAATCCCTCAGGTCCCATTGTCTGCCTGGGTTAGGGATGGCTGGATGTGAGGTGGGGGACCAATGCCTGACACCTGCAAGAGAAGAATTCTTAAGGCTCTGGGGTAAACAATGGGGAGGAAAGGGAAGACTGGAAACTTCAACTCCATCCCATCTTGCTGCCCATCACCTGCCCGGAAGCCCAGGAACCCAGTCCACACATTCAGCTCAGAACACAGGCCAAGCCCCCTGTGCCCAAAAGGAGACATGGTGCCTGGCAGTGCGAGGAGCTTCTCCCCTGAGTGCCAGGAAGGCTTGCTGGCACCAATTCATAGGCACCCTGGAGGAATAAAGTGCTGGCGCAGTGGGAATGGCCTGCCAGTGCTGAGTGCAGGGTGCAGGTGTGAGGATGGGTGCTGACGGCCCTGCCAGGGCCCTTTGAATCCTGGGAAAGGGAAACAGGGGTGCTGCCGGCTCCTGGCTGAAAAAGGACCCTGGCAGGCACGGACCCGTCTATTGGCCACAGAGCCCGGGCCCCAACGGTCCCGTCCCCACCCCAGCCCTGAGCTCGGCTGGGTGGGAGGGTAACCTCGGGGCTCCCTGAGCGCTGGGGATGGGGGCCGTACTCACAGGCGCTCCGTGTTCCGTGGGATGTTCTTTGGGATGGCCTGCAGCCCCGTGCCGTGGCAGTCCACTGTGGTGCCGGTGCAGGTGCAGAGGGCGGGGCACGCGGTGGCACCCAGGCGCCACGCGGCTGCCCACAGCAGCAGCCAGAGCTCGGGTCGGACGAGTCCCGCCGAGGGCCCCCTCCCGGGCGTCAGCGCCATGGTGCCCTCACCGCGTCCCGCTGGTGTGCCAGACGGCGGCAGCCGCTTACCATCCCCGACCGGGGCGGCCTCCAGGTGCAGTCCCGGGGCAGCGCCCCCGAGGAGACCGCGGGCTCGCGCGCGACGCCCTTGCGCGCTGGGAGGCACCTTGCTCCTCCAAGCGACGGGCGCCTGTGTGCGGACCGAGGGAGGGCGCCTTGGGCGGAGGGCGCTCGGCTCCTCTCGGGTTTCTCGCTGGCTGCGTCTGTCTCCCTCTCTCCCTCCCTCCAGCTCCCAACTGACTGCTGCGAGGACGAAAATGGGCAGGCCCCGCGCGCGCACGCACCCCGCGCACACACACACACACACACACGCACAATCACACACTCACACCCGCACGCTCGCTCCCACCCGGCAGTCATCCATCAATCGAAAAGCACACATCCAGGGCCAGACTCCTCCCCGCCCTCCCCCAGCACCTCCCTCCCCCGCCTCCCGACGACCACTCGGCGGCTGCTGCGAGCAGCGTACAGTTTCAAAGGTGGAACCTCCGAGGCGCCGCGAGCGGGCAGGGGCTACGCGGGAGGGGACGGGAGGATGGCCACCGCTCGACCTGCCAGTCCTGGCCCGGGCCGACTGCACGCGCGCGCGCACACGCGCGCACACACACACACACCGCGAGTATGTGCACACTTAGACACATGCACTCGGAACCCGCAGCCCCAGAAGCTGGGCCGGAGCGGGGAGTGAGAGCTTGTTTTGCCGCCTGGACCCCTTCCCCCGGGCCGCAGACATGCTTTCCCCGACGTCAGAAACGGGTCGCAGGCCCCACCAGACTTCTTGCTTTGTGAATACTTGGTGAAAGGAAGCCCCGCACCCCAGCTCTCTGCCTCACTTGGAGAGGGACTTTGAGGGCAGAGCCTTGGGGCCGGGGCGGTGGGGGCGGGGATGCGGGCGAGAATGTACAACAGCCCTAGGCTAAGTACAGTCCTTTCCCCTGGCTTCGCCAAGATGGCAGCAACCCCACTTGTCCAGGGAGAAGACAGCAGCTAACTGCTCCCAATGAAAACGGCCCTGATCTGGACATTTGCACGGCGGGGAGATGTTATTTCTGCCCAATCGGCTACACTGGCTTCCCAGGTGGGGGTGCAGGGTTTTGGCAGAGTATCAGTTGGGGTTGGAAGTCCAGCAAGTGCCTTCCCACACTCACACCGGCATTCTTCCATTTCTGACAGATGAAAACGAATAGGCAGTCCTGCCATCGGACGACTGCAGACAGGGGTGGAAGAGGGCTGGGTGGCCCGCTTGCCAGAGAAGCTCCAGGGGCCACCCAGGTCAGACCCCCAAGCCTGTTACCCTCCTTAGGGCAGGGACTTTTCTTACTCTAAGGCAGGTGTAGACACAGGTGTGGGCATGGGTGTGAACAGAAAATCCAGATAGGGAGAGAATTATCACGCCCAGAAAAGACGAAGGACCTCTGGAAAGTCAAGAATAGCTGCGGTTTGCTTGTGCTTGGTAGGACCCAGGCATCTTTTGTCCATGGTCCCCTGATTCGAGGCCACCTGCAGGCTGGCAAGAAGGAACAGTTAAGCAGCTCCGGAAGCACCACCCTTCCCAGGAGTTGGCTACCTGGGTTTCCCCTTGGGAGAAACCAGAAAGAAAGGTGGCTGGGCCAGGAGGTGCCAGGGGTAGGCACAGCACGGGTACAGCGTGTGTGGGGCGCACGGGGGATGTGGATCATCTCCACGCGATTAAAGCCTTATCCTTCAGGTATCCAAAGACTTGGGGGGTTTCTTTGTTTTTCTTTCACATCTTGATGAAAATTTTACAGTATCTCCACTGTCATAGCAGAGAGAGAACTGTGGCCAGTAATGTCACAACTAATGTGACTGGTGTTATGGGCTTTTGACAGTTCTTTTTCGGGTTTTTACATACTCCCCTCCATGACCTCCATCCAAGGCCGTGGGTTCTTCAGTATCAATTAAATGACAACTTAAGGGGAAGGGGCCTTCTTGGGGGTCTCCAGGGGGAATGATCTTAGAGAAGCTTCCCACAAATTAAGCCAGAGCTCCAGCCTACAAGGGCCTCCTCACTGTCTCCCTTACCAATTGCTACAGCTTCTCCGCTTCTCCGCAGGGCGCTCAGCCCCCTCCTCTCACAGGCCCTCCCAGCTGCCTCAGGCAGAGTTAAATCCTCATTCCACTGAGCCTGCTGCTTTGTTTACCCCCTCTTAGCTGGAGCTGTTTACACATGTGGCTCCTTCCCTGACACTCCTCCTGGGGCAGAGCCTGCCCCTTCCCCCACGGCTTACTCATTTCCTCACTTTGGCACTTACCCCAGCACCTGGCACTTAGTAGGCCTGTCACAGACGGCACCCAGCCTGTTGAAGATGTCCAGTCTCCAACCTTCTGCTCCAGTGGTGCCTCCCCAGCCCCCTGACCTGGGAGGCTTCCTCAGAAGCCAGGACTCATGTGGGGAAGAGGGAGAGTGTTGATTAACTGGGCCGCATGCCCTGGGGTCTTCAGAGTGGTGGGGTGATGGGATGGAGGGAGGGGTGGGAGCCAGCAGGGGGCTGCAAGATCGGCCCTGCCTGTGTCTCCCAAGAGCCAGCCCGTGCCCTAGAAGCTTCTAGACCAGCCTGGACAGTGAATCCCAAATTGTCACCACCTAGCAAAGCCTGGCATTTCCTATAAAGGGAAGGGAAGGAAGGGGGCCCCCTCAGACCCAGGACAAAGACTCCCCATGCCAGCCTAGTCATGGGAGGCCCTGCCCCAGCAGCCAGGCAGCTCCCCAACTTGGCTTCTATCCCCAGTTCCTCCACCCCAGAACCTGGCTGGCTCCCCAGTTTGGAAGGCAGCTAGCCATGAATGAACGCAGCTCATTAGCGTTCCTAGCACATTTACTCCTGAAACAACCGCCTGGCCAGCCGCTTGCCCCCCACCCCCACTCTGCTTTGCTGGTTCAGTTTCCTCTCCCAGGCCCCTCCCTCTGTTGGATCTCCCTACCCCCTCCCTACAGCAGGGCCACCTGCTCCCTCTGCACGAGTAGGGAGGAGGCAGCCCTGTCATATTGCTTCCGCCAGCAATGCTCTGCCAAAGCCCACTGGCCACTGTCAGGCAACCTGAGATGGGGGGGGGGGGACACCTTGGGGCTGGGTCTCCCCATCCCAGTGGTGGGAATCTCCTCCAGGCCCCTCAGACATGCATGCTCTGGAGCTAAGGACCACCTCCTGCCTGTGACTGGGGGAAACCTCTAGGGAGCGCCTCCTTCCAGCTTTCTGCACAGGGCCCTCTCCTCCACCTCCACCAGCCCTTCTGAGGCACCAAGAACCAGAGAGCCTGGGGAAGGCTGCAGAGCACTGTGGTTTGGATTTCTGGACTGCAAAAGGCAACAATGAGACAAAATGCCTGCTATCTGGGCATTTGTTCAACACCATCTATTAGGTATCTATGCACTATGTACACTGTACAGGGACTTGGCAGTTCAACAGAGAATAAGACCTGTCCTGGCCTGCACTGAGCTCACAGTCCAGTGGGGAACAGAAAGAGGAAAGCCCACTCTGCATGGTTAGTTTGGTAAAAGGGAGTGTGCAGAGAACCCAGAATGTGGCGCTCAGAGTAGGGCCAGAAGGCTCCCTGGAAGAGGAGGCACTTGAGCGGAATAGGCATTGGCTGGGCAGCAAAACAGGAAGAAAGGCTTTCTGGGCAAGGAGAAGTACAGAGGAAAGGCACGCAGAGTGTGGCAGCATCTCAGTGGCTGAGCTGGGGCAAGTTCATCAAGGCTAAAACGTGGCAGGTGTTCGGATGGGAAGTGCAGGTAGAGGTCATGGGGGGGCGGGGGACATCCCAGAGTTCCTGGTGCAGCCATCCTGGCTTTACTGGGCTTGCAGAAGTCCCTGGCCTGTGCCGGTGCTCAAGCACAAGTCCATATATGTATGTGCCTGCAGTGTGCTAGCCCTGCAACCAGTGACAGGGAGAGGACAGGATGATGGCAGGGGGACAGTTTCAGCATATGCTTTTTTTTTTCTGTTAGGATTTTTTTATTTTTAGCTGTACAGTATGACTTAACCTCCCCATCACCACCAAAATATGTTTTTTACCACCAAAATATTTTTAAATCCCTTTGTATGCTTATTAAAAATACCAATTCCCAGGACCTACCCCAGGCCTTCTTAATCAGAATTTTTACTGTTAGCACACTGGGGAGTGAGAAAGTATGATTCTGATGCAGGTGGTTCCAGAGACCACGCTCTACAATCAAGACCTGGAGTGCTGAGTTAATGAGTTTGAAGTTGGACCTGAAAACTCTGGGAGCCACTGAAGGAAGGGGCCCGGTGAAGACAAAGGGTCTGAGGCCTCTTTGCCTCCCTGTCTCCAGTTTCCACACACTGTTAGCAAAGATGAGACACATCAAAGAGAAAGATAGCCATGGGGGACTGGCAGGGAGGGGACAGAGCCATGTGACAACTGCTGCGTAGTGGCTTCAATCACAAGATGTCACAGCTGGAAGGGAATAAAGAAATAATCAAATCCAAACACCACCGTACAGTTGGCAGCTCAGAGAAGTGAAGCAACCAGTCTAACTTCACAGGGCAAAGGAATGCAGAGGTGGGCCATGAATGAGGCTGATCTTGCTCTGCCAGGGGAAGAACACAGGATCCAGTCCATCCTGGGCGCTCCTCCTGACTTTACTACCCCCACAGGGACTGAAAAACCAGAAGTCCCCGGGGAATTAGTGCCAGCAGGGCTCAGGATATTTTAGCTTTAATCTCTAAACCCCTTGATGTACTCAAATTTGAAGGAGGCTGGACTGCTTGAGGCTTTCACCGACAAAGCCTGAAGTAGGAACAAGCTCCTGGACTTAAGATCAGTGGCTTTTCTAGAGACTACCATATATATCCAGGACAACTCTGACAGATAAGAAGCAAGAGAGATGCAAAGGGGAGAGGGAAGAAAGGAGAGGTGATGAAAAGAGAAAGCAGGGGGGAGAGTCTGTGCCAGCAGCAATTTGCTCATTCATTTATCAGACATTGATTGCATGCTGATTGTGAGCCAGGCATTGAAATACAAGAGATGTTTTGCTTGGGGTTCATTGGGCTTCTCTTGTGACCTTGCTCGTGGTTTCCATCAAATATGATGTTTTCGATCATTATTTCTTCAAATGTTTTTTACATCTCCTCCTCTTTTCTTCACCTCTGGGGACCCCACGTATACATACATTGGGCCACTTGAAGTTGTCCCAAAGCTCACTGATGCTCTGTTCATTTTAGTCTTCTGTGTGTTTCATCTTGATGAGTTTATACTGTTGTGTTTTCACATTCATTATCTTATCTTCTGCAGTGACTAATCTGCTGTTAAGCCCATCCAGTACAGTTTTATCTCAGACATTGTGGTCTTCATCTCTAGAAGATCTATTTGGGTGTTTTTTTCTCTCCGATGTATCTTCTTAATGTGCTTGTTTCCCTCTGTCTTCTCATGCATATGGAATATGTATGTAGTTCTAATAACTACATATATGAATTCTATTGTCTGCATCATTTTTGGGTCAGTTTTGATTGGTTGCTTTTATTTTTCATTATGGGTCATATTTTCCTATGACTTTGTATCCTAGTAATTATAGATTGGATGCCAGACATTGTGGATTTTACCTTATTGGGTGCTGGATATTCTTGTTTTTTTTTTTTTTTTAAATACTCTAGAACAGAGTCATTTCAGTGGCAGAGCTGATAAGCTCTATAGAAAGTTCCGAAGAGGAGAGGACCTTTGGAGCTGTCCCAAGTTCTGGCAAGAGTGCTGGGCCTTTATCCCATGGCATTGAGCAGTCATTGGACCAAGGCTGCCCCTGAAAAGAGGTGTAACCTTGTGTGAGGCAGCTTTTCAGCTGAGGGCCATCCCCAGGCAGCTCTTGCAGCAGGGACACGTCTTTCATTCCTGAAGGTAGATCTGGGCACTGCATCACAGCATCCACCACGCCATATGTACGAGTAACATTTAGAGGGTAGCATGGGGCCAGGGGAGCCCACAGGAAAGCAGCTAACCCAGAGAACTGGGGAAAGCTTTCAGCCTTAGTATAAGCTAAGACTGGAAGGATGATTAGGAATTAGCCAATTGAGCAAAAATCAGAAAAGAGTGTTCCAGACAGAGGGAATGGAATAGGAGATGGCCAAGAGGTAAAAATAGGCACAGGACCTTTGGTATGACTGGGAGTAGCTTTTAGGAGGGAAATGAGACTGGTGTGGTGGTCAGGGAAAGGCAAATCTTAAAGAGCTGAGTAGATCTGTTGAGGAGTTGGGTTAAATCCTGAGGGGAATGGGAAGCCCTCTGGGGTGTTTAAGCTGAGGAGTGAGATGCAATCCATTTCTCTGCTCTCCTCATCCTCTGATTCAGCCCCTCTGCCTCCTATAGCATGCGGGAGAGAAAGAGCCCTGTTTGGAAGCACATCTGCACCCAAATCCAGAGGGAAAAAGGAAGAGGTATTCTCTAACTGAACCAGCCTGCGGTTCTCCAAAATCCAAGAAGATGACACAAAGTGTCATCAGGTTGCCCACTAATCCCCACAATGAGGCCCACGAGTTTTAGGGGCCTCATTTGTTAACAGCTAATCAAAAACTTCCATTATGCCTATACCTTCTAAGAGTTTTACATACTAAATCATTTAGTCCCCCCAACAAACTTATGAGGTAAGTACTACTTTTACAAACAAGGAGCTGGAAGCACAGAGAGGTTTAGCAACTTGCCCAAGGTCACACAGCATTTGGATGGCAGAGGCAGGATGTAACATAGGGATAAGATATACATCTTGGAAAGGGAGTGGAATTGAATGAAAAGTACATATGAAAGTGCTTTATGCTGTGCTGACACATGGTAAGCATATTCATTTTTTTAAGTCCTAACTGGTAATAATGGTAGCTTAGAGAAAAAGTCTATCTAGAGACAGTTCCTTTTGATAAACATTATATGGATAATTTTGGAGGATTCTCTCCTCTCCTTTTGCATTAGTTCCTTCTACAAGTGAATGCCCTCTGGGTCTGCTTGGTAAGTAACCCACACAAAGACCAGATATTCTCAGAATTTTCCTTGCCTTCAGAGAGTACAGGGATCTTCTAATCTCAAATGTAGTGGTCCTGCTCAAACTGGCAAAATCCCAAGTTCAGCAGGTTATAGCCTAAAAACATCAAATTAATTAATTGAAGTATAGCTGTCATAATATTATCTTATTTTAGTTTCGGAGGTAGAACTTAGTTATTTGATAATTATATATATTATGAAATGCTCCACCATGATAAGTGTAGTTGCCTGTCACCATACAAAGTTATTACGACATTATTGACTGATATATTCTCAATTATTTCTTTTTGCTTTAGTTTTCCTAGTCTGGGGAGACAGATCCAGAAAGATATTGCTAAGGCTGATGTTTAAGATTTACTGCCTATGTTTTCTTTAATTTTACTGTTTCAGGTCTTACATTCAGGTCTTTAATCCATTTTGAGTTTATTTTTTGTGTATGGTGTAAGAAAATGGTCTAGTTTCATTCTTTTGCATGTAGCTGTCCAGTTTTTCCAGAACCATTTGTCGAAGAAACTTTTTCCCACTGCATATTCTTGCTTCCTTTGTCATAAATTGGCCATATATATGTGGATTTCTCTATTCAGTTCCATTGGTCTGTGCCAATGGTATTTTTGTGCCAATACCATACTGTTTTGATTACAGTAGTATATCTTGAAATCTGGGATTGTGATACCTCCAGCTTTGTTCTTTCTAATGATTGCTTTGGCTATTCAGAGTCTTTTGTTTCATACAAATTTTAGAATTACTTTGTTCTAGTTCTTAAAAATACTATTGGTATTTTGATAGAAATTGCATAGAATCCATAGATTGCTTTGTGTGGTATGGACTTTTTAATATTATTAATTCTTCCAATCCATGTGCATGGTATATCTTTCCATTTATTTGTATTATCTTCAGTTTCTTTCATTAATGTCTTACAGTTTTCAGAGTACAGGTTTTTCACCTCCTTGGTTAAATTTATTCCTTGGTATTTTATTCTTTTTGATTAAATTGTTAAAGAAATGGTTTTCTTAATTTCTCTTTCTGCTAGTTCATTGTTAGTGCATGGAAGAAATGTAACAGATTTCTGTATATTGATTTTTTATCCTGCAAATTTACTGAATTCATTTATTAGTTCTAGTAGCTTTTTTGGTGAAGTCTTTAGAGTTTTCTATATATAGTATCATGTTGTCTGCAAATAATGACAGTTTTACTTCTTCCTTACCAATTTGAATCCCTTTTATTTCTCTTTCCTGTCTGATTGCTGTGGTTAGGATTTCCAGCACTATGTTTAATAATGGTAAATCTAATTTTTTAAAAAACATACCAAACATTAGCATTATTGGGATTATGGGTGATTTTTAGCTTCTTCTTTTATACTCTTCCATATTTTCTACAAAAAACATATTATTTTAGAAATAAAAATATAATTACTAAATCTATAATTACTGCCTGAATAAAATTACCATTAAGCTTAGTATTCCAAATTTAATTATTTTATGAGCAAACTAACTACTAAAGAAAACATTATATTCTTGCATTGAAGAGCTATTATAAATCTGCAAAGGATGCTTAAAAATAAGTGATGGCTTGTATGAAATAGCTAGAATAGGTAAATTCAGAGAGACAGAGAGTAGATTAGAAGTTATCAGGGACCCGAGGGAGGAAGGAATAGGGAGTTACTGCTTAATGGGCACAGAGTTTGTTTGAAAATCATTAGGGGTTATGTTGCACAATACTGCAAAAGTAATTAATGCCACTGAATTGTACACTTAAAAATGGTTAAAGTGGGGGCACCTGGGTGTCTCAGTTGTTTAAGCGGCCAACTTTAGCTCAGGTCATGATCTCGCGGTTCGGGGGTTCGAGCCCCGCGTCGGGCTCGTGCCGACAGCTAGCTCAGAGCCTGGAGCCTGTCTTCAGATTCTGTGTCTCCCTCGCTCTCTGACCCTCCCCTGATTGCGCTGTCTCTCTCTGTCTCTCAAAAATAAAAAAAATTAAAAATTAAAAAAAGAATTGAGGGATTTCAGGATTCCCTCTCTTAAAAAAATGATTAAAGTGGATATATATACCACAATAAAAAATAATAATAAATTATGGCTCAGTTAAGGGAGAGGCTGTGTGTTACAGAATGCCCGTCCAATCACTGGTTTGTCTCCAGCTGCCCAAGATGGACCCAACAAATTATGAAAACAGTAGTTATCACTAACAATAAGCAACTACTGCCCAGAGGTAAATAGCTGCTCATCATGACCCACTGACAGGGATAGGGGATTTGAACCCAGGCAATCTGACTCCAGATATCACACCTTTAACCATTTTACTGCACTCTACAATGGCAAAACCGTCTGGTGTAGATTTCATGTGACATAAATCGTCGTAGGTAACCCTGCAAGGAAGGTACTGCTCTTCTTACTGACAGAAATCTGAGGCTAGGAGTGAACTGCTTGCTAGCTTATCCAGCTGGTGGGGGTAGGGTTCCATTCTTAGACCCAGGCTGGTGCCTGCAAAGGCCTGACAATGGTGTAAATAACTGAGTGCAGATTGGAAACAACCGAAGCAGTATTTAAATTGAGTTGGGGAAGGTTTGGAGGGTTTTCAGGCAGGGTGGTAAGAATTTTTAAAATCAACCATTAGGTTGCTTTGGGCTCTTGCCAAGCCAGTTTGGGTCCTTGGAGGGTCTTTCATCTTCAATGAACATTCATCAGCTGGCCCCGGGCAGCCAGGGCAGCGGTCCAGAACCTAAGGTCCTGGGCAGGTTTGTAGACACTTGCACCCTGCAGGCTCTGCCTGGCAGGACACAGACGGGGTGCCGCTGTGGGTTCCAGGAAGAGGGAGAGAGAGGCCAGTGAGGGCAGCGTGGATGCGCGAGGGTGGAGTGGGGCCATCTGGACCTGCTGTCTGGGGGTGGGGGGCACCTGCTAAGGGGGGCTCCCACCAAACAGAAACCACGCACTTTTGTTGGATCAATCAGGACAGCATCTCTGGATAAATGGGGATGGACACAGCACAGAGGCCCTCTGGGAAGTTTCAGGCACCGTCTGCGAGGAGCGAGGGCAGACTGTACCCAGGAAAGCACCAAACTGGTCCAGCTCTGAGACCAGTCCAGTATGTCCACCCACCCAGACCTCAGTTTCCCTCTGTGAGGACAGATGCATAGCGCCCCAGCATAGCACAGCTGAGTGCTTCTCCAGAGATAAACAGTGCAATCCCCAAGCTACAGCCCCATTTTACAGAAAAGGAAATAGAGCCCCTAGAGGAGAAATAACTAACACAGGGTCACAGAGCTGATTGGCTATCGAGAAGCTTCCATAATGTTCATTTTTGCTGTCCAGCACCTAGCCCAATATCTGGGACCTAGTAGAGCCTCAAGAAATGTTTATGAAATCAAAATGAACTGTAATGGGAGCACAAAACCCAGGTCCTCAATTCTTGAGGAAAAGACAGAATTTAGAAATCCAGTTATCATAACAGTCCAGAGCCAGACCAGCTGGCATCTGGATAAATGTGCCCTACCAGGGACCCTGGATTGCTGCCCAGGCAGACCCACCCCTTTCTGCTGTGAAAATCAGTTGCTTACTCCTTTCTCCAGCTGCCCATTCCCAGGACTTAGAGTAAGGAAATCACCTGGGGGCTTTGCCTTAAAACCTTGGAGCTGGAAGGAATCTTACACAGCCTCTAGTTCTAGTTCTATATAATGTTTTCTTAAATGATTTTCATTAAGTTGATTCAATAAATATTTATTGTGCATCCACTATGAACAAGGCTTATTGCTAAAATAAGAATTGTGATCCTTGTTAAAATGAGAAGCAAGTTTATAAGTCAGGAATTTTCTATAACCAGAGGTATTTAGTGAGCAAACATAATAACCTTTCAATACAAATGGTATATACAGGAGCTATTATTTCAAAAAGCAAAGAGCTAGGGTAAAATAGGTCATTTTTTAGAGAAATTGTTGCCTTCTGGATGGAAAAAAATAATAATTTCCAGGCATAGAAAACTCATTAGTGGACTAGGGAAGTATCCCAAGGCTCTTTCCAGCAGACACAGACAAGATCTGCTCTAGGACAACTAAAGAGAGCTGAAGATTTGACATCTGGCAAAACAAACCTAGACAAGCCCCAGAAAAATCAAGAAAGAATTAGAGGGAATTCAAGATTTACTCAAGCCTGCAGAAAACCAAACTTCAATTACATAATTGAAAATATGAAATATGATATAAAGATTAAAATAGTGAAAGGTTAGAGAACGAGGTGCCTGGTTGTATAAGTATTTGCTTTAAAGTCTTGTGCTGAACTGATGTCCTACCTCAGAGTCAGAGTCTGAGTTCAACAGCCTCACGCCGACTGGGAGCCCAGCGGCGTATTTGATGTGAACAGAGACTCAATTCACATTTGATGCAATTCAGTGCTTTGTGAGTAGAAATCCATTCACCTACCCTAGGAACTGGCTAGTTCTCTCCCAGAGAGAACTATATGGATATAACTACAGATAGAGATAGAGACAAATTACTGTCTTAGCTCTGGCTGCTGTAATAAAATACCACAGACTGGAGAGACTGGGTGGCTTGAAAAACAGACATTTATTTTTCATAGTTTTGGAGGCTTGGAAGTCCAAGATCAGGGTGCCGGCAAGATCAGGTCCCTTTTCCTGGCTTGTAGAGAACTGCCTTCTTGCTGTTTCCTCACTCAGCAAAGAGGAAGGTCCGGAGTTTCTTCCTCTTCTTTTTTCTTTAATATTTACATATTTATTTTTGAGAGAGAGCAAATCTCAAGCAGGCTCTGAGGGAGACACAGAATCTGAAGTAGGCTCCAGGCTCTGAGCTGTCATCACAGAGCCCGATGTAGGGCTCGAACCCCTAAACCGTGAGATCATGACCTGAGCCGAAGTCAGACGCTCAACCAACTGAGCCACCCAGGGGCCCCAACCCTTCCTTTTCTTACAGAGACACTAATCTCATCTTGAGGCCCCCACCCTTAACCTAATCACCTTGGAAAGGCTCCACCTACTAATACCATCACATTAGGGATTAGGGCTTCAATATATGAATTTGGGGGGATATAATACTCAACAGAAATGAAGCGTTTAGTCCATCAAAAGACATGTATAAAAATATTTATAACAGCCTCATTCATAATAGCCCAAACTTGGAAAGGAGTCTGCTGTTCATCAATAGGGAAATGGGTAAACAGATTGTGGTGTATCCATACAATGGAATAATGAGCAAGAACATGAATAAATCACACAGGCATTAGGCTGAGTGAAAGATGCTTGACACTAGAGTACATATTGTTGAATTCAATGTATATGAAGTAAAACACAAGCAAAACTAATCTATGGTAATAGAGATCAAAATAATGGTCATCTTTGAGAGAATAGTGACTGAAAGGGACACCAGAAATTCTTCTGGGCTTTTAGACATATTCTTTATTTTGATCTAGATGGTCATAATGTGCGTGCGTGTAAAAGTACAACCTAGTTGTACACTTAAATTTAAGATATTACGTCAAGGTTAAGCCCCGATTAAAAAAAGAAAAAGCATTTCTATCAGGGAGGACAAGTAGATGGTGGGTGGGCTACCATTATCCCCTCCCTTGTCCATTAATACTGATTAATCACCAGACTCTTTTCCAATGAGCTCAGATTCAGAATCGCGCTCAACCCAACACTTCAGCCAAGTAGTTTTGAATTGAAAACTGTTAGCATCTCCTCATGTACACACAGGTATCTTAATTAAGATATGCTATCATCTTCCACTCGTTGGCCATGCTTTGGCTGACTGCTGGCAACTCCCCTGAATTTCAGGTTCAGTTCCAGGAGGAAATGTCTTCAGAAGAGCAGGCTTAGAAGCCAGAGAACAAGAGCGTGAGAGACACAGGACTGTCCCAGGGCTAGGTGATTAACTCAGCACCACAGGTAACAATGGGACCCAGCAAAGGCTAACACTTTTTTTTTTAATATTTATTTTTGAGAGAGAAAGAAACAGCACGAGTTGGGGAAGGGCAGAGAGAGAGGGAGACACAGAATCTGAACCAGGCTCCAGGCTCTGAGCTGTCAGCACAGAGCCCAATGCAGGGCTTGAACTCACGAACCACAAGATCATGACCTGAGCTGAAATCGGACGCTTAACTGACTAAGCCACCCAGGTGCCCCAACTGGGGCCCACTTTCTACCAGAACAAAATGGCTTTTCTCTAGTAGCAGGGAACAGAGAGGGAAGAGGAGAGAAGAAAAGGCTGGACCGCAGGTAAATGACACCCTCTTGATTTGCACAAGGTCCTCTGGCTGGAAACATAGCCTCTGTGTCAGGTCTTATCAGGAATGGTAACTTTCTGTGGGTTCACTTTTCATAGGTTACAAAACCCCGTTCATGCTCTACCACACAATCATGTAATCTGGACAGAGAGGGAATGCCCATCCCCATTTGAAGTAAGGAAACTGAGGCTCAGAAATGTGTGACTCACAAATACCCCATTAACCAAGTAAGGGATCCAGGATTCAAACCCTGGTCTGCCTTACTCCTAAGCCCATGCTCCCTTTCTTTGTCTTTTCCTTTCAGTTTTTATTTTTACATCAAAGCTATACATACACGAAAAAAGTCAAATGATTCTGTAAGATCAGTTGTGAAAATGGCAGTCAACCTCCATGACCACCACCATTTCCCCTCCTGAGAGCTACCAACTTGTACCTCCTGCAACTGATCATTTTGGAATTTCTCTCCACGATACATGAAAATAAAGCCACCAAGTCACTGTGGGATTTCAGCATACTGAGAACGCAAAGAAGTTCCCACAAGCTCCCAGGAAGAATAAAAATAACATCACCTGCAAAAAGCTAAGAATTAGGGGAGGGGAAGGGGGAAAAAGAGTTAGGGAGAGGGAGGGAGGCAAATCATGAGAGACTCTTGAATTCTGAAAACGAACTGAGGGCTGAAGGGGGAGGGGAAAGGGGAAGGAGGGTGATGGTCATGGAAGAGGGCACTTGTGGGGAAGAGCACTGGGTGTTATATGGAAACCAACTTGACAATAAACTATAAAAAGAAAAGAAAAGAAAAGAAAAGAAAAGAAAAGAAAAGAAAAGAAAAGAAAAGAAAAGAAAAGAAAGAGAAAGAAAGAAAGAAGAAAGAAAGAAAGAAAGAACGAAAGAAAGAAAGAAAGAAAGAAAGAAAGAAAGAAAGAAAGAAAGAAAAGAAAAAAGCTAAGAATTAGTGTGCTCCCAGCAGCAACGACACTGGAGCACAGAAGGCAGTGGAAAAACACCTTCAAGATTCTGAAGGAAATGGATTCCCAACTTAGAATTCTATAGACAGTCAAACTATCAATCAAATGTGAGGGTGAAATAAAGACATTTTCATTTACTAAAAGACTCAAAATATTGACTTCTCATGTACCTTTTTCTCAAGAAGCTCTCAGAGATGCCAACCCCTTCACGACCTAGCCACCATTGTGTTGCCGTTATCCCTTTTCTCCTTCCTCTGTCATTGCAGATCCTGCAGGTTCAGTCAATTCAGTAGGATTTTCAGAGACAGAAAATGGACCTATTCACTCAGTTATCATTACCCAGAAGTTCTCTGCTCTTTTTTTTTATTCATTGTTGTTAAGGCAATGGACCCTTTCTCGAAACAATATCTTATGCAAAAGACAAATATCTAAAACACACCAAAGCAATATTGCACTGGGTGTAGTATGGTTTTTCTCCCCTGGCTCTCTGTTAAGAAAGTCACTGCCACATCAAAAAGAAAGAAATCTTGCCATTTGCAACAACATGGAGGGAACCAGAGGGTATCATGCTAAACGAAGTTAGTCAGTCAGAGAAAGACAAATATCCTATGACTTCACTCATATGAGGAATTTAAGATACAAAACAGATGAACATAAGGGAAGGGAAACAGAAATAATATAAAAACAGGAAGGGGGACAAAAACATAAGAGACTCTTAAATATAGAGAACAAACAGAGGGTTGCTGGAGGGATTGTGGGAGGGGGGCTGGGCTACATGGGTGAGGGGCATTAAGGAATCTGCTGCTGAAATCACTGTCACACTATATGCTAACTAACTTGGATGTAAATTAAAAAAATTAATTTAAAAAAGAAAAAGAAAAAAAGAAAGTTGCTGCTGCTAATTAATGAAAAAGGAATGGGCAAATTAGAACACCACCATTTTGTACCCATAAATTAATTAATGAGTCTAGGTATTGAGTATCAGCTGCTGTTAACATCACCCCTTACATGCACACACCCAAAATAACAACACAATACTGTGTGCACCTTTTGATGAAAGAACACATCATCACCTATAGTTGTGAAAGAATCACCTCTGTATCCAACTACCAATTGATTGGAAATACAGATGCTGAACTATATGCAGTCAGCAACATGCAGACTAGGGAAGGTCTACTGGTCCAATGTCCCTGGGATCTTCAATAAATAATTAAAAGAGCAGGCAAAAGGGATGGAGGGAGAATCTTTGGATTAAAAGAGATCTTAAAGACATATCAAATAAAACTGTGGTTAAGTCCACACCCATGTTCATAGCAGCATCATTCCCAATAGCCAAGAGCAAGTATCCATCCACAGATGAATGGATCAACAAAATGTGGTGTACACATACGTTGGAATATAATTCAGCCTTAAAAAGTAAGGAAATCTGGTCATATGCTGCAGCAGTGTGGATGAACATTGCTTGAGGACATTAAGGCTAAGTGAAATAAGCCAGTCACAGAAAGACAAATAAATACTGTGTGATTTCACTTATATGAGGTACCTAGAGTGGTCAAATTCATAGAGACAGAAAGTGGAATGGAGGTTACCAGGGGTGGGGGCCAATGGAATGGGGAGTTGTTCAATGGGTCCAGACTTTCGGTTTGGCAAGATGAAAACGTCCTGGAGATGGATGGTGGTGTGGTACACACAACAGTGTGAACATACCTGACACCACTGAAGTGTACACTCAAAATGGTTAAGATGCTGAATTTTATGCTGTGTATAAATTGATGTGTACAATTAAAAACTATGTTTTTTACTACAAATTTTTGTTTAATTTTTTTAATGTTTATTTTTGAGAGAGAGAGAGAGAGAGAGAAAGAGACAGAGCATGAGTGGGGGGGAGGGGGAAGAGATCAACAGAGACACAGAATCTGAAGCAGGATCCAGGCTCTGAACTGTCAGCACCGAACCTGACACAGGACTTGAACCCCCAAATAGAGAGATCATGACCTGAACCAAAGTCAGACACTCAACCGACTGAGCCACCCAGACACTCCAAAAATTTTTGTTTAATTTTTAAAAGTGGGTAAGACTAAATGCTAGAGTTTAAGAAGGAATTCTTGGGTGGTAAAGTTACACAGAAACGTATGGAAGTGATTACCATAAAAGTCGGGACAGGGAGAAGAAAGGAACTATGCCATTTCTTGACCAGAGCGCTGATTTACCAGAATGGTCACCTGATAAGAATTCATTATGCTATACATTTGTCTTCTGTGGCTTTCTGTATCTGTTTCAAGTATAATTTAAAAGTAATGGGAAAAGTCCTGAGAAGAAAGAAAGCTGTTACAATCCTGACCGTCAGCCAACCTATTCCAGTAAAATAACCACCTCGTCTGAACTAACAGAGGAGAATCTGGGAACAAGGCAGCCGGAAGCTGGGCCTACCCGGCTCTTCCTCTGTGGCTTGCAAACCCCTGTCTGTACCACATCTCCTTCCTGCATTTGAACCCCAGTTCCTGTGCACAGCCCGCCTATATGCCTAGGGACATTCTCACAGAGCTAAAACAGCTGAGCTCCGCAGGGGGTCACAGGGAAACAGGACTTAACAGCATGACAGCAAGCCAGGGTCTCACCCACATGAGTGCAGAAAGTAAGACGCCTGTGTGGTCAGCTGTCAAATTTCATTTTCTGGTTCCCAAATTCTCTAATGTGAATTCTGCTAAAAATCTTTGTGCCACCACACTGTGCTGTCACAGGGTCAGGACCGCACTGCTTTCTGTCAGCCCAGCCTGTGGTGATGCGCATCCCAGCACAGAGTCCCTGATGCTCACAAAACATGCCCCCCCCCCCCCCCCCGGCATGCCCAGGAGGGTGCCGTGGGGCAGTGGTTAAGAATGCAGCTTCCTGTTCAGTCAGCCTGGGTTCAGACCTGGGCTCTGCCACGCGACCTCACACAACAGCCTCCTTATGATCTCTGGGCCTCTGTGTTCCCATAAGTAAAGTTGGGGTGTAACAGTGTTTATTCTACTGGGTTGTTATAGGGCCTCAATAATCTGAAATATGTCAAGTCTTGAAAAAGAGAGCCTCACTCAGTGTAAGTAATCAGTGCTTATCCTATTTTCACTTAAGGACACGGCCCCAGGCTCACAATGGCCAGAGAGGAAAAGCAGGGAGGAGGGGGAATTCATCGATCTACCCATCTTTCCTGTGTCGTGGGGATGGGAGAGATTGAGAAGTCTTGCAGCTTCCAGACCTCTTCCTCCAGCTGCCTGGGCGAGTTCTTACCTCAAACTCAACATGATTGCGAATCCAATTCATGAGCTCCCCTGTCCCCCTCTTCCAGCCTGATCCTCTTCCAGTGTTTTCTATGTCTCTGAACAGCAGCAATGTCTAACC
Source organism: Cryptoprocta ferox (assembly GCA_028646485.1). Taxonomy (NCBI): domain Eukaryota; kingdom Metazoa; phylum Chordata; class Mammalia; order Carnivora; family Eupleridae; genus Cryptoprocta; species Cryptoprocta ferox. The sequence goes on from CM053561.1 coordinate 52,474,921, forward strand.
GGTTAGATGAGCCAGAAACCTGAGGGGCATCCTGGACTCTTCCCTCTTCCTCACCTCCCTGCTGACCCACTGACCCAACTCCATGACACATGGACTTCACCTCCTCATCACATCACAAAGTCATTGCCCTCTCCCTGCCATCCTCCCCCTCGATTGCTGTGGGAATGGCTCTCCCTCTAGGCTCGTGCCACATGCCTCTCCTTCTCGTCACTAGCATCATTTAAATTAACTTCTTTGACTGTTTGATTAGTATCTGCCTCCCCCACGAGACTATAAACTCCAAGAGGGCAGGGGCCATGCTGGTCTTACTCACCAACGTATCTGCAGCTTTCAGCACACGCCTGGCATATAGCAGGTGCTCAGTGAATGTACGTGGGATGAGCTAAATACTAGATTTTAAAAGGAGCATGTTTCCCCCATTTCCATGCTGTGGCCCAAGAAGTCTGCCACCTTCTAAAGCCCTTCCCTATAGGAGCAACATCACCTCTCTCCACCCGCTCCCCTCCATGTCACCTGCCTTGCCTGCCCCTCAGAGTCTCCAGACCAAATGGGGTGGACCTAGATTGTTTCCTTGAACTGAGGCGGCCATAGATACCTGGCCCCTCTGGCCCCCTGAGCCAAAATCTCCACTGTAGTCCCCACCCTCATCCCTGTTACGCCAGTGAGTTTGGTTATTTCCCCAAAGGTAGGAGGAAAGACATGGAGCCACAGTCATCTGAAGAACCCTGCTCCATCCCAGAACCTCCTCCTTCCGTTCTACTCTGACGATTAGAGCAGAGGGCTCCCAGAGTCACTTGTATGATGAGTACTTACTAAGTACCTCTGGGAGATGGTTGGGGCACCCCAGTGGACAAACATGGCAGACACAGTCAACAGCCATTCTCCCCTTCCTCCTTGCTGACAAAACCAATTTTGTTCCGTCCTCTAAACCAGTCCCTCTAAACAAATCACGGTACTGTATTCCTCCTGTAGGTGCTGGTTTAACAGGGGCATGTGACAATATCAGCGGATGAAACCTGAGGGGAAGTCTTCTAGGGAGCTGCTAGGAAAGTTTCCCTCACTCTTCCAGAGGGAGAGAAATAAGAAACACCTCCTCCTCAGGCCTAGAGCTGGAGCAGCCCATCTCACGACCCTGAGGACAATGGACGGCACTCTGAGAATGGCAGGCTGCAAGACAGAAAGAACCCAGATCCTTGATGACACTGTTCAGCTTCTGAATTCGCCACCCTAGAACTGCCCCTGGCCTTGTGGCACGCAGCCCTCATTGTTTAAGCTAATCTCGGATGAGTCCTCTGACCCTTGCAGAAGCCACCCTCGGGGGCGGTGCAGGCAGCTAACACTTCCTGAGAAATCGCTGGACACCAGGCACTGACCACTCGCCTCTCCCTATTCCTCTCTCAGCATTCCCCACTCCGTCCTGAGAGCTGGAGATGACCGTGCCCATTTTACAGCTGAGGAAGCTGAGGCCCAGAGGTAGAGAAGAACTTGCTCTGTCACATACTGAGCGCCGGTGGACTGGGAACCAAAACCCAGGTCGTTGGCTCTCTTTCGGCTACGCCGGCAGAAGGAATGGGTTTGATACCATGTTCATCAGAACTCTCCATTATAAGTATAAGGGGTGAGAGCCAGGACGGCCTGAGCTTAAGAGGCATGTATCCGCTCCATTCCCAGCTGCAGACCTGGCAAAGGGGTGGCTGTGTCTCTTGCTCATCTTTGCTTCTCTCTGACACCATGCCTTCGGACCAGCTCCCTACTAGGCTGGAATCGTGGCCACCAGCAGCCTTGGTCTCACAGCCCAAAAAGGACAGGGGTCTCACTTTCCCCAGTTTGAGTTATATCAGCCATACTTGGGCCCCATGCCCACTTCTTGGCATTGTAAGTCTGGATCCTGAGTGCCACCTTCGGGCTCTGCAGCTTGGCCGCCCCAACCTCTCTATCCTGAAATGAGAATAACAGTACCAGCTTCATCTGTCCAACTAACACTTGGTGCACACCAACTACGCGGCAGGTGACACAGTAGGTGCTGGAGCCACAGTAAAGGATGAGACCCAGTCCCTGCCCTCGTGGAGTTTACAGTCTGGCAGGAAAGACAGATATTAACTAAATAGACGTGTGAATGGATATCTCTGTTACACCTCTGATAAGTGTTCTAAAGGAGAAGTGCAGAGCACGAATGGGAGAGAACGAAAGGAACCTAGCTCAGATTGAATGAGTAGCATTAAAAAGCCTGACTCAGGGCGTGGCGTAAGCATTCTGTCTGTGGTAGATAGGTTTTCCCCTGGCATCTTCCCAGTCACCTCACACCCACAGCGACTTACCTTGAGAAGAAGAGCTAGGTGACCTGGCAGCCCCGCTCTCCAACTCTGTGACCAATTACAAGGCTCCTAAGGGATGGAGAGAAAGTGTGACGCACGTGTTGGGACAGCTCAAGTGCGGCAGGTCCCCGGGAAGCCTGCTCCTGGTGGCACACACCCAGCTCTCACCATCCCCGCCTATCCAGAGCAGCAGCCCCTTTCTGGCTCCGGCTCAGGCTCCAGGGGCTTCTCAGGCTCCAGGGTCTCCCAGGCTCCTTCCGCTGGCTCCGCGTCAAGCCCTAAATGAAGAAGTGCTGGAGAGAGATTTACTGTGTAACAAGCCAACTTTCCATTCACCATTGCCAAGCTCTGCTGCTGTCCCCACAGCTCCTGGCCGTGGGGACGTGGGGACGAGGGCCCTGCCCCTGTCTCTGCCCCCAGGCCCCTGGGCTGTATCATTGTGTCCTGGTGACTGCCTCTGGAGGGACCATTTGCAAAACTCTCTTTGTGATCAAAGGATGGGTCTGTAGAACACACTGAGTCCCCGCCAGTCCCCTCTGGGGTTCCATGCCCATCTCCCTTACACAGGCATACTGTTTTTTTTTCAGGGAAGAAGGGCCAAGAGCCGCTGTGTTAGATTAATTGCCACAAATGCTGATTCCATTCCTATATCCCACCACCATCGCCATGACCCCAGCTCAAGCCAGCAAGACCCTAATCAGGACTGTGATGCCAGACCATCTTGGGGTCTCCTGGCCCCCAGTTCTCCCTTTACCACCATGGAGAAAGCCAAAGGGGCTGCCTGGCACACACATCACTCCTCCGTTTACCACTTTCCATGGTTCTCTGGATCTGAACAATCTGAACCAGTCTACTTAATTCGGTCAACAAGGCCTCCGTGATCTGGCCCCTCCTAACATTTCCAACGGTGTATTTTCGGGAAACTAAGCATCTCATGCAGGGTTTTCCCACAACATCACACACTTTCTTCATCCAACACTTTTCTAACACATGCCCTTCTCTTGTATTAATTTGTTCACTAAATAATGAATGCCTACTATGTGCCAGCCTCTGTGCAACAGTGAGTCACACACAGTCTCTGCCCTTGGGGAGTCCATGGTCTTGTATTAGAGGCGGACATCAGTGAAAAACAAAGAATCACCAGATTTTATAATTACCAAAAGTAGTGAGAGCTGTAAAGGAACCATGTAGGATTCTGGGAGCCCAAGAAGACTTCCGTGAGATGACACTCAACCTGCCATGAGATGAAGAGAAGGTGTACCTGGGCGAGGGTCTGGGGGTAGGAGAATTCCAGACGAAGGCCTGAGGCCAGAGGGCATCTGCAAGCTCTGGGATCTGAAAGCCTGGGTAGCAGGTGGGCAGAGAATGTGGAGATGGGCTGGAGGAAGAAGTGAGAACAGCCCAGCAGATCATGTTAGAAGATTGTCCTTGACACAGAGGCCCTGAGGGGCATTGAGCTATTCAAGCAACTCAAACAGGGCATGAGCCTCTGGACTGGGAGGAGGTAAGAATGATCACAGGGAAGGCTGGTGAGATATGATGGGGACTGGACCGACACCACCACAGTTGAAATGCTGGGTCAAAAAGGACTTCATGTTTTCTAACTTTGTATTATGTACATGGATTTTCTACTGTGTGTGTGTGTAAGGGGGTCACCATCCCTAGCCCCCTCATGTTGTTCAAGGGTCAACTGTTCCCAGAGGTACCCCCAAGTTGTAGATATAGTTCTTCTGCTCCCACTTTGTAGCAGCAACCCAACTTCCCTTTGCTTCAGAGGCACAAGGAGCCCACATGGCCAGATGGCAGTCTCAGTTCAATGGGCTCATTGTCGTGTCCCCTGATGGAAGCAAACCTCCATAAGAACTAAGGCCTTCAAACCAGCTAAGCTCAAAGTTTCTGCAGGGAAGTTAGAGGAGTGACTTGTCACAAGGTAACTTAACCAACTTAACTGACCTTACCTGAAGGTAAGGTAGAGGACTGAGAAGGTTGATTACTATGGGAGACAGTGACAAACCCAAAGCTTACGGTGCATCCTGTTGAGACAAAACTCAACCTTCCAGGACAACTGGTACCATAACCCAGCCTTCAGGAGGCCACCCCACGTTCCATCAGGCCAACTGCTTCTGGGTTATAGGGCACGTGGTAAGACTAGTGAATTCCCATGAGCACAATCTGTTGCTGCACTTACATTGCTCTGAAATGAGATCCCTGGTCAGAAGCAATATTATATAGAATACCATGACAGTAGTGAGTGAGGCATTCTCTGAGCACACAGATGGTTGGGCTGGCAGAAGTATTTCAGGAAAGGGTAGCAAATCCTCATCCAGAATAAGTGTCTACTCCAATGATGACCAAAGCAATGCTCTCCATGATGGAAGGGGTCCAATGTAATCAATCTACCACCAGATGGCTGGCCGACTGTTCTCCCCACCTTCAGGAATGGTAAGCTTCTAAAGCGTCTGGAGGGCATTTCTTTTCTTCTTTCTCTCACTCACGCAGTAATTTTCTGAGTCTCCCCCTGTGCCACAGGCCCACCCCTATGCTTATCCTATAAATGGCACAACAGGAGCTAGGCTCTTGGCCACGGTGTCAGGCTCAGGGTTTTTATACACAGAGACATGAGAAACAAGATGGCTGTACTGCCACCACATCTCAAACAGAATGATGGGACGCAAAGAGCACCGGACAAGGAGTCAGAGCACCTGACTTCTAGTTCTAGACCAGCCATCAGCACTCCTGTGATGTGAATGGAGGCATGGTGCCTCGCTGGCTTTAGTTTTCTCGTTCCTAAAACAGAATGAAAGCCCCAGGATAGTAGGAGCCCATGGCACCTCGGTGGGTGATCAGATTGACTCCCTTTGGGTGACAAGGGAGTCAGTTGTTTATGGAGATTTTTTTTTTATTTTTTTAACATTTATTTTATTTTTGAGAGACAGAGAGAGACAAATCATGAGCAGGGGAGGGGCAGCGAGAAAGGGACACAGAATCGGAAGTAGGCTCCAACCTCTGAGTTGCCAGCACAGAGCCCGACGTGGGGCTCAAACCCACAAACTGTGAGATCATGAGCTGAGCCAAAGTCGGATGCTCAACCCACTGAGCCACTCAGGCGCCCCAGGAGATTTTTTTTTAATGTTTATTTATTTTTGAGAGACAGAGAACAACCAGGGGAGGGGCAGAGAGAGAGGGAGACACAGAATCCAAAGCAGGTTCCAGGGTCTGAGCTGTCAGCACAGAGCCCAACATGAGGCTCGAACCTCCAAACCGTGAGATCATGACCTGATCCAAAGTCGGACACTTAACCGACTGAGCCACCCAGGCGCCCCTGTGGAGATATTTTTTAATAATGAACTAGTAGTTGGTCTGCTTTTTATTATGACCATACACCTGCAATTCTAAAAAGTATCAGTGAAAGAATACTCCTCACCAAAAAAAGCCTTTTGTTTGCCTGAGTTCTAAACAATTGCTACCATTACGGTTAAATTTTAGTAATATATCTGTAAGCTATAAATAAGCACATTTTTACTACCTATCTTTTGACAAACATGGCAAACATGGTTGTCAACTTGAAACGATCCCAATTATACAATTGGCCGCAGACACACCAGACCCAGCCTCGTGTGTTTATTTCTAGGGTTAGTTTATAATGGTTTGCAGTCTTTCAAGCTCACTTCTGACCAAAATTAAAACAAATAAGTTAAAGACAGGGAGATTTAAGCGAGGTCCCCACCCACCCAGCCTCTAACAGCTGATGCATTAATTGGGTGAAAGGTCACCTGCGCCATCTAACGGTAGAGGTGGTGATTACAGGCACATGTACTTAATATGAAAAAAAGAACATAAAATGAATTGCAAGTTGAAATGATATTGGGGGAGTGGGAAACAAACAGGAAATTTAATTAGTCAGCCCCAAGGCTGACTACATCACAGGTTTACCTAGGTAACGATGAGCAAGTCTCTTCACTTCTCAGGGCCTCAGTTTCCTCTTTCTTAAAACGGATTAATGATACCTACATCACGGACTGTGATGATTAAATGTGATTAGGCATATAAAATTCCTGAGAGGCAGTGGGTGCTCAGAGGTTGGTTTCCTTCCTTTCAGAGCTGATCGAAAGGGGAGAAAAACTAGAGTAGGTGGTCTCCGTAGGCACTGTCAGAGGGTCTTGATTTACTTCCCTCTTCCTACATCATTGCTAAGCTGCGGGTGCCAGGGCTGGTATTAGCTTCCCTGACTTTGAAGATGCAGCCCCAGCTGCAACCATCCTGGAGCTCCCACTTGGCACTGTGTGCCCACACCAGCACTGGCTCACTCCAACCTCTACCAGGCAAGGCTGAATCTGCCTCTGCCTCTGCCTAGGTGTCACCGACCCCCACACCTGCTCCTCCCCTTCCTGCAGAGAGCTGACCCCCTCCAGCCCCGTATTCCACACCCAGGAGTGGTCACAAACTCCCCACCCACTGCCATCTCTACACCGATGGTTCTCAGTGTGGCCTCTGGATTAACAATATTAGCATCATCTGGCAACCTGTTAGAACTGCAACTTCCTGGGCAACTGACTCAGAAACTCCAGGGGGGTAGAGGGGTGCCTAGGTGCCTCAGTCGGTTAAGTGTCTGACTACGGCTCAGGTCATAATCTCATCGCTCCTGAGTTCGAGCCCCATGTGGGGCTCTGTGATGACAGCTCAGAGCCTGGAGCCTACTTCACATTCTGTGTCTCCCTCTCTCTCTCTCTCTCTCTCTGCCCCTTGCCCACTCACACTCTGTCTCTGTCTCTCTCACTCTCAAAAATAAATAAACATTAAAAAAATTTTTTTATTTGAACAGTTCATCCAAAGTACCACCTAAAAGTTATTTTGGGGAGACAATGCCTCGAGTGTAGTCTGGCTCTCTCAGAACACACTCCACCCACTCTGTCCATCCCCCAGAACCTCCATGTCCCCTCTGCCTCTCATCTAAATTCCACACTTTTTCAGTAATACCTTCCTGGACCATTCAGCACCCCCTCTTCATCAGCCCCACCCATGACCCTGATATCCCTGAGAATTCCCCCATGAAACATCACTAATTCAGGAAATATATATGGAATGACTCAACTCTGGGCCCCCAAGATGTCCACCCCTGCTCCACAGCACCCAGGTCCCCCAACATTACATACTCTGCCTAAGCACTACCCCCAGGAAGTGTCCCTAGGCCTCCCTTTCCCCCATCTTTCCACCTTCTCTCTGCACCCTCTGTCCTCTCAGCCAACTTTCCACCCTTACCAAGACCAATGCCAAACACTCCAATAATTAGTACCCAGTTAAAAATCAATCCCCTTCTTGCCCCTCAAAACACACATACACACACACACACACGCACACACGCACGCACAGACTTCTGATGAAGTATAACATACATAGAGGAGAGTACAAATACGGTTATGTGTACAGCTCAGTGAATCTTCACAAACCGAACACACCTGCACGACCAGCATCTCAGAACTTCCTCACGCCCACTTCCAGTCAATTAGCACCCCATGGCCACCCTCAGCCCACAGTAACCATTCTCCTGTTTTCTAATAGCATGCATTCATTTTGCCCATCTTTATACTTACATAAATGAAATCATACAGTATGTTCTCAGCCATGTTGTTACATGTAATTGCAAATCCTCTGTTCTCGTTGCTGTGTAGTATTTCAGCATATGAATAGTCCATATATTAGTTTCTCATTCTTGCTGTAACAAATTACCACAAATTTAGTGGCTTAAAACAACACAAATCTTTTATCTTACAGTTCTGGAGGCCAGAGGTCAGAAATGGGTCTCCTGGGCTAAAATCCAGGTATCAGCAGGGCTGCCTTCCTTCCCAAGGCTCTCGGGAAGAGTTTTTCCTCACCTTCTCTGGCTTCCAGCAGCCGCCCACATTCCTGGGCTCACGGCTCCTTCCATCTCCAAAGCCAGTAGCGACTGGTGGAGTCTTTCTTATACCACCACCTCTGGTTCTGACTCTTCTGTCCCCCTCTTCCTCATATTAGGAAATTTGTGATACATGTGGCCCACCCTAATAATCCAGGATAATCTCTTTAAGGTCAGATGGTTGACATGTTAATCCCATTTGCTACCTGATCCTCCTTTGCTATGAACACGACATATTCACAGGATGTGAATGTGTGGGAGGCAGCCTGGTTCTGCCTCCCACAATCCACCACGCAAGTATCCATTCGACTACTCGTGGGCATCTAGAGAGCTCCAGGCCAAGTCTGTTGATGAGCATATTTCTGTTGGGTATAAACATATCAGGGGAACATCCTGGTTATAGGCTAGATGTTCCACTTTAGTAGATGCTGCCAGTTTTTTTCCAAAGTGATTGAACCAACGTAACACACCCACCAGCCATGTATGAATTCCAGTTGTGCTCAGAGATGCAACACTCAGCATTTTCCATGGCTCTTGCTGACTTTCTTGCCACTCTGCCTTTCTTTGTGTCTGCAGGCCTGGCAATGTTTCACCCTTAACCATCCATTCACTTCCATTTCTGTTCCCAGAATGCAAAACCTTGTTGGAGAAAATGGCCATTTTCAGAGCATTTTCTGACCCAAACCTCAAATGTGTGTGGATATTTTGGGACACGTGTGGCCATTCAGCCATTACTTACAGAATCTTAGGATGACAGCAACTGCAGGGGCCACATATGTTCCATTTTCCCACTCAGAGCAATTATGTCGCATGACCATGGTCTCTCAAGTTGCTGCCCCTTTACTTAGGCTGGTTCCTACACCAAAATCCCTTCCCACAGGCTACTTTTCACCATCCTTCATGACCTTGCCCTCCAGAAAAGCTTCTCCAAATCTCCCAGTTGGATTCTATGCTGCTCCCCTCGGCTTCCACAGCATTTGGCACTACCTACGACCTACCGCATCATATTAGAACCCACTGTCTCTCCCACTGCACTGTGCCACTGGGGCCGAGCCAAGACACTTGCTTGGACATAGCTCTTGCCCTTGTGTCTATCTCTCAAGGTCAGAAAGCTCAAACTCACTTGTGTTCATTAGTCATAGAAGCCACCACTACCAGCACGTTTTTATACAGGAAAGAACAGAACAGCTTCTCCAATGGATCATCATTCCATTATTGAACAGATACATTTACTGAGAGCTTCCTATGTTCCAGGTGCTGTCCTAGTATTACAGAAACAGAAAATAAGGAACAGCTCCTGCTTTCAAGGAACTCTGGTTTCCATAAGCCAGATTCACTCTTTCCTGCCATTGGTCTCAGAAACAGAAACGTGTAACAAGGGTCCTCCCTCCTCCACATGGAACACTCAGATATTTCAAGTCAGCCAGGCAGTGAAAGGAGGCATAGCCAACACACCAACTGCAAATTGGGCAATGGTATTAGTGACAAAAGTTATCTCCAGTGATAGAAATGAGATGGTAGCCTGGGACAGGCACATGGGGATTGACTGTACAGTGGCATGAGAGAACTCTCTGGAATGATGGAAATTTTGTACAGCTTAATTGGGATGGTGGTTACAGGGATGTATACATCTTATCAAACTGTATGCTTAGAGTTTCTTTAAAAGGAAAGATTGGGGGTGCCTGGTACTTGGTGGCTCAGATGGTTGAGAGTGTCCAACTCTTGATTTTGGCTCAGGTCATGATCCCAGGGTCATGAGATCAAGCTCCCCGTGGGACTCTGTGCTAAGCATGGAGCCCTGCTTGAGATTCTCTCTCTCTCTCCCCCCCCCCCCGCCCTCTGCCCCTCTCCCTGACTCATACTCTCTAAAATAAATAAATAAATATTTAAAAATTAAATAAAATAAAAGGAAAGATGGATTCACTTCTATACACTGGCACTCACTGCCACTCACTGGAGGTATCACCTCAGGCCTAAGTCGCTATTTTTCCAAATCTCCATTTCTATCCGTAAAACATCATTTGTGAGCTAGTTCAATTACTTTCAGCCCCTCATTTAAATAAATTCTTACTGTAAATCAGAGAAACGAGCGAGCTCCCTGGCTGGTCTGGGCATGGGGAATCTGGTGGTGTGATTGCAACCCCTTCCCCTCCTCACAATGCCCTGAGAGAGCGCCATTGTCCCAAAGTCCCAAATAGCTCTGCAGGGCGCTGATTCTGTCTCTGCAGAGGATTTGCCTGAGACTAAATATATCCCCTTTTCCTCCAGACCAGATGGTTTCTAGATTACTCTGGAAAGAGTAGGGTTTTGTGCTCCCATGGAAGAGGGAAGCAGTGACAAGGAAGACAGCCATGCCTCTCCTCTCCATTCTCCTCCTCTTCCTGGTTCACTGCGCACAATTCCCACAGCGAGTGTTCAAGAAGTGACTACAGTACAAGACCTCTCATTAATGGTCAATTCCAGTTACATTAAAGTACTTAATAAAGCCTGGATTATTGGGTCATTAGGTTTCCAGTAAATCCCAGTGGCTTTTCATCAGGGAGAGGCAGAAGGCCCTGGCCCCAGGCCTCTAAACTGAACAGAAACATTAATGGGTCTTTATGCCCAAAACAGTTGCTCACGAGGAAGTTTACATTTTTAACATTTTCTTTCCCGCTGTGACCAGCATAACTTCCTCTTCTTTTGCTTTTAAAGAATTTATCACTAGTTCCCTGCGTTTGGGAAGATGGAGACCCTTAATACCCACACATTTCAGTTTCTACACTTTGCAGCTGCATTTTTATCCATATAGAAACTACAGGACACACACACACACACACACACACACACACACACACACCTTATTATGAATTCATTAACTTAAATAAGATCTTGGTGGATCACAACACAGATAAACACTGAAGGGCAGCATGGCCTCTGGGAGAGGGAGACAGTGCTCAGTGCACACCCTGACTTGAAGTCCCCTGGTAGCAAATCCCAGCGGCCCCCAGGGCTGGGCGCACCAGGGGCTGAGGCATTCCCACAGCCAGCCATGGCAGGCAGTAGCCAATCCCCGAGAAGCCAGTGGTTCAACCTTGCACCACCTTTTCTGTGACCTTCCCTCCCCTCTCCAGGGTGGTCTCCTGACTAAAGGTAAAGAGAACACGTGGCCACAGGTGCCGCTGGAGTTGAGGAGTAGGTTCTGGGAGAGAAAGGACAGCCTAGCATTAGAGCCCCAGAGGCTCTGGAACATAACAATGTAACATAAGACATTTATGTAAATTAATATTTTCCAGGGGCCATGTTAAGAAGATAAAAAGAAACAAGTAAAATTAATTTTAATGGTATTTTTTATTAGCCCAGTATATCCAAAATGTCATTTCAACATGTAATCCTTATAAAAATGGAGACATTTTTACATGCTTTCTTTCTAAAGCTTTGAATTCTGGAGTGTATTTCAGGTGGAGAGCACGTCTCAGTTCTGACTGCCACATTTCAAGTTCTCAGTATCCTTAGGATGAGAGGCAACCATTATTGACAGTGCGTATGAGAGAGCAAGGAAATGAGCAGTTCCCAGCCGTCAAGGGGAGGGGTGGTTATGGCGGCCACCACCCTCCCACGTTTGCGACAGGCCCCCCTGCTGTCTCCCAGAGCCAGCGCCGCACTCAGGAGAACGTCCCATGCAGACCTGGGGCCCTGCCAGAAGATGCAGCAGCACAGCGTCACACAGAGGATACCGAGGGCGGCTCATGCGCCGAATCCAGGCTGTGGAGGTGTTGTGCTTGGCTCCCACGTTGTTTTCCAAACTCTTGAAGTAGTTGTTGCTTTCATAACCTTGTATTTTCCTCCTGGCTCTTTTAGACACTGGGTGTGGAAGACCACAGCTCTTGAAGTCAGGCAGCCCGGATGCTAATCTTGATTCTACCACTTTTTAGCTGACATTGGATACATTAAACCCTTCCTATGTCTCCTATTATAAAATTGGAGATAACAATACAGAGATGTGTGACTTTAGTGAGATAAAGAATTAATTGGCTAGCACAAGACTTTGTACATTTAGGTGCTTGATAAATTGTGGCATTAGTTTTTCATTCATAGGAGGCTTGAACTCCTTAGAGCCGCTACCATAGTCCTATTTCAATATGGGAAATTGGGAAGTACATGGACAGGCGAGCTCTTAAAAGTGACCTCTACTTGCATACACCAATGTTGAGGAACAGATTTTGCACTAACAATTTTTAGACAGTCTGTTTCTTGTCTCTGTGGTTCAACTGAATTAAGCAGTCCTTGGTACCAAGGCACTACAAATTTTAAAAGACTTATTTCTGGAAATGAAAGGGGAAGCTAGCAATGACATCCGGGGCTCCTCCTGCTAACCTCCATCCTGGTTCCAAGGTAGAAGATTCGGGGTCTGGGCACTGGATGCTGCTGATAAAAGATATTAATGATCAGGGTGCCTGGGTCGCTCAGTCAGTTGAGTGTCTGACTTCGGTGCAGGTTATGATCTTACAGTTTGTGGGTTTGAGCTCCGCATCAGGCTCTGTGCTGACAGCTCGGAGTCTGGAGCCTGCTTCAGATTCTGTGTCTCCCTCTCTCTCTGACCCTCCCCTGTTCACTTTCTGTCTCTCTAAAATGAATAAACGTTAAAAAATTTAAAAAAATAAAAAGATATTCATGATCAACTTGGAACAAGACTTGGCCACTGCTCCACCCGTTTTTGTTTTTGCTTTTTATGGATAAATTAAGGGGCTGGGACTTAAAAACATCTAAACAATCATGATGAACTCCACACCACAACCCTCTCTCTAGACTGGGGTTCAGGCTTACCATCCCCACCGCCATATGCTTTTATTTGTTTTTCACTTTTTAATTTTTTGAGGGAGTGTGAGCAAGGGAGGGGCAGAGAGCGAGGGAGACAGAGGATCCCAAGCAGGCGCTGCACTGACAGCAGCGAGCCCAATGCGGAGCTTAATCTCACAAACTGCAAGATCATAGCCTGAGCCACTCAAATAACTGAGCCACCCAGGTGCCCCCATCATATGCCTTTAATTCAGAAATGTAGGTAGGAGCAAAAAGTGAGCAGCCCACCTCAGGGAACAGAGGCCACAGAACTGGCCCAGGAGGAAGGAGAGGCTAAGGAAACCTTTTCCCAGTTCTGTTTTCCCATCTTCCCTTTCTGCTATTTCATGCATGTCTGGCTTCTTCATTCCTTTCTACAATTTGAGTATTGATGATGTGCCCAGCACTGTACTAGGCATTTTGAACCTCCTCCTATTTTTCAAAATAACTCTGGTCTCCTCCACATCTTTTTCTTTTCTTTTGCATCGCTCAGTTTCCCATGTGCTATCTATGAGTCTCTCCATGATTCACTCTCTAGAAAAAGATGTGGCTCCTTTCTTTAAATAATATATGAGCTGGCCCCTGGGGCTAAGGAAAGGGACAGACAGTTCTGTGCAGCACCCGGGGGCCAGCATGGCAAACGAGGAGCACATGGGTAGGTGATGCAGTAAAGACAACTGCAGGGTTTTTATTTCAGTCCAGATTTAAGTAACTCCTTTGTTATCAAAAATAACTGTCAGCATCAGTAACCTGCTGCTTATAAAATGTATTCTTGGCAGAGAGAGAGAGAGAGAGAATTAACATCTAATGAATACTTGCCATCTGCCAGGCACTGGGGAAGACTAGTGGTTCTCGGTATTTAGTGGTCAAGGACTCCTCTGGGATTCTTGCGGAAGCTATAAAATCTCTCCCTTAGAAAAATTCAGATGAATGCAAAATTTTACATAGAATTACAAGGGCAAACAATGTTCCAAAGCATAATCACAGACCCCAGGTTAAAACCTCTTGTGAAGGGCACCTAGGTGGCTCAGTTGACTAAGTGTCTGACTCTCAGTTTCAGCTCAGGTCATGATCTCACATTTGTGGGTTCGAGCCACACTAACAGCATGGAGCCTGCTTGGAATCCTCTCTCTTCCTCTCTCTGCTCCTCCCCGCCATTTGCACTTTTTTTTTCTCTCTCAAAATACACAAACATTTAAAAAAAAAAAAGACTTTTCTGCCAAGCCCTCATATCTGAAAGCATAGCATTATTGAGACAAGATACCATTATCCCCAACTTACAGATGAGGAGACATCCCCAAGGTCATATGCATCATAAGTGGCAGAAACATTTCAACCAGGTTGTCTAAACATCTCAACTTGCTGCCCTAGATGAAAATGTCAATTGGTTTTTACTGTTTTTATAACTGTCATTCCCTTTTTTTTATATAAGATTTTAAGTAATCTCTTTGCCTGATGTGGTACTCAAGCCCACAACCTCGAGATCAAGAGTCACACGCTCCACCCACTGAGCCAGCCAGGCACCCTCTCACTCCTTATCTTTACCCGAGGAAATAAGATCATGTGAGAAGCTGAAATCTGTGCAAAACCTTCCAGACTCAGCCACAGGACACAGACAGCTCAGACTTCCCAGAGGTTCCAATACCATTTCCTATCAACCAAAAGCCCCACTCGCTGTGAACTTCCCTTCCCAGCTGGAAAACAAGCCAAAGAGGTGCTTTTTCTAGACAGGTTTCATATTCCTCAGAATAAGAGGCCAACCCCTTTGTCAATAATATCTCAATAAAACTAAGGGGAAATTTTTTTTAAGAAGCAATCTCTCCTTAAGATAGTCTATCAGTGAAAATGGGAATTAAGAGATCAGTCAAAGCCTATAGATATGAAACAAAAGATTTAATTTCAGAATATTACATGAATAAAAAAGACAATGCATATGATTGTTTCTTTACAGTTACATAGATATATCTGATATATAGTCAAATAAGAAAGATATACAAAAAGGGGTGAAACAGTTAAGAAACCTTGGTTCTTGTGTTGAGCGAGCTCAGGGAGAATGCAAGGGCAACCCCTGCTATGACGGGCCCCGGGACAGGAGCGCCAGCAAGTGTGGGTGGGTGCTCTGCTCAATGGCTCTTCAGCCCCCAGGCTGTGGCCTCACACACTCCAGCTTCCCCGGCAACCCAAGCACCCAGGCCATTACTACCCCACCTCCTCACTAGGCCCGGCATCGACTCCTCACTAGTGGAAAGACGTCAGCAGTGGCTGCTGGGAAAGCTAGCTTTCCCACAGGGAGTTTTAGATTGGGTTAATTACCACTGGTTTGAAAAGCTTGTGCATCTTAGGAACCCAAATATTCCCCAGATTCTAGAGCAATCTTGCCAAATGCCGGTGTCCAGGTGTAGATCAAGGTCCTGTCTTCAGTACAAAAGCTTCAGGGTGGAGGGGACAGGGATGAGGCTCTCCCTGGGAAAAGGAGTTCTACTTAAAACAGAACTTCCAGCATTTGCGTGAGGCCCTGTATGAAGTAAGGAAGCAGCGAGAGTCTAGAGTAGTCCGTTCCCGAAGATGGCTGCCCCAGGTATGCATGGGCCACACAGCTGGTCACTGCGAGGCTGCAATGACCACAGGTTCTCCTAGGGGGCAGTATTTTAAACCATATCCTAACAGAGGCTCCCGTGAGGGAAGCTGCACAACACTGCTACCCGGGAGGAAAGGCTCAGCTCCGACACTCTGGGATCTGCTGGCTTCCTCACAGGCCAACACACAGCTGCCCCTGCAGTGGTCACCGCCGTCAACAGCCCTGAACCGCTCCATTTCCCAAGGGTGCTCCCTTGTCATTCCTGACAGACCTTAGAAGGATATTCGGGGTGAAGAGTGTGTGGAGGACCAACTGCAGTTTCAGTTACAATCCGTTGAGTACCATCCCCTCTAACACGTTTTGGCACTCAGGTACAATCAGTATCTTCGGAGCTTCGCTGCGGCGGTGGAGTTCTTCAAGCCAGACTCACCGGTCCCAGTGCAAAAGTCTATCATTATAAAGGTTAGACACCCCAGTGCCTACGGTTTTCACTGATTCATGCAGTGATCTGAATCAAGGCGGTGCTCTGTGTTTCCACCTTCACGCCCACTGGCACACATACCCTCCCCTGCACTGACACATCAGAATCCGTCGCAACTGACCCCAGAAAGAAATGAAATTTTAACAGCCACAAGAAGAGGCATTTCCCAAGAGACTGTTCCAACATGAAAAATAAACATAACAGATTTAAAAAACATCTTATAGATTAAAAAACTGTTAAATACTGGCTCAAAAAAACCCACCTACCAAGTCAGAAGGGAAACAGTACCCTTCTGTGGCAAATGATAAAGGGCTTTTGTCTTTGAGTTCTCCGGAAGATTCCACAGGATTAGAACACTTACGTATTATAAGGCAGAAGGTTATGCTGTTTATTTCTCAAATTTGGATTCCAACTGGATCACAGCTTCTATTAAAAAACGACCTAACACACCCTTTAAGCAAGGGAAAGTATATTTAATAAATAACGTAAAGGAAACACACATACCCGAATACACACATAAACTGCCCAAGGGGGTGAGCTATATAAAAGCATGTGCGTGTGGCAAGCATCTCTCTCACCACCCTGGTGGTGCCAGAGTACTACCTTGGGTTATCTGCTCCATCCAACCAAAGAGTCTCCTAAATCTCAGCCACGTTCCTCAAATAGGACACCAGGACAAACCTGAGGTCACTGTTCTGCTCTCTCCACCTGATGCCAGCCATGTGCAACAGACCACTCCACTCTGGGATGAAACATTTAGACGAATAAAGAAAAGAACTACAGAGCTAAGGGAGAGCATTACTTCAGTCTGGTCACACCAAAAGCAGTTCACTGGTAGCTGGTGCTTATTTTCTCAATAAGAAAAAGCCAAATAGAAATCTACATAAATGAATTTGCTAAAAATATTTTTAAGAATGACATAAAATTGTTTTAGAGAAAAGGGATTCTATGCAGGTTTGACTCCTCACCATCTACTGTTCACAATCCATCGAATTGGAAAGCCAAATGTTACATTTCCCTCACTACTGCTGTTATGGCAGCAAATGAAACGGAAGCATGAAGAGAGGACTGGCACCCGGACACAAAGCCAACGCATGCTCCCCCCAGAGTCATCTTCCGTGACAGGAGAAACGCAGCTTTTTCAATAGTTTAAAGAGAGTCAGCAAATCATACTTTGCTGGGCAACTGCTTACCCACAGAGCCTGACTCACTCCAGCACAGGGCGAGAGCGGCTACACAGCTTAACAGAGCAGGCTCGCTCCAACCGTGCTCACCAGCCACATGCCGCTCTCTAGGCAGTGAGTCCGCACAGCAGATCAAAGCCATGCCACCGCTCACCTCCAACACACGTGAACATCCCCAACCCAGTCAAAGCCCCAGCCCCATCTCCAGCCCAAGCCCGTGTCCATCCTGCCGAGGAGGGGGCGGCGAAGCAACCCTCCTCAAGCACTGGTGATAAGCCTCAACTGCTTCCAAAGGAGAACACGCTCCTTTAAATCCTCCCAGCCCTTCAGGGTGATGCTCGCTTCCTCCCTGTGGCTCCAGCTTGCTCTCAGGAGACAGTCTAGCCCACACACCCGATCCCTTAGAAGGATGCAATATAATCCCACCCACAAGGAGTCAGCCCGGACATAAAGCCAGACGGCTCCATCCTAGTCACACGCCCCAGCTTCCACTATACGCAGATATATCAGGAAACCTCCAATAAGCCGTCAGTGACTTTCCCTGAGTCACAGTGATTTGGCACAGAAGTACTGGCACCAGAGATGTTTTAGGCGAGAGGAGACTGAATGAAGGAGACGAGTTCAGCAACCACACAACAATTACTTTGGCATCATTGAGAAAAGGAGGAAAGAGGGAAGGAGGGAGAGATGCAGGGCGGGAAGAAGGGACAAAGTTTAATAACTGACATTTGTTAAAATATTCTATCATTCTGAATTCTCCTTTTTCAATACCACAGGCCAAATACCTGCAATCTCAGGCCCAAGAAATAATTTTTAAATTTCCAGGAAAGCTGTTAAGTTCTCTGGACACAAATGGTATTGAGGAGTACAGCTGCATGAGATACAGAGCTTTCCCAAAGCTTAGGGTGAAAAAGAAGGGAAAGATATCGGCCTTAGATGCAATTTAGATACCTATCCAAAAAATGGCTTTAACAAAGACAAACAAACAAACAAGAAACAACCAAAATACCCCCAACACTATCAAAACAGAGAAAAGCCCCAACATAATATCAACCCACTAGGATAGACAGTACTTAAAAAAAAAAAAAAAATCACAGACAGTTGAGCACGACTTTCATATCTGTGAAAATAATATCTGCCTAAACAAATACACGGACTGAGCACTGAAGCCCACCTGGTCCCGCCTGTTTACGGTGCTGTGTGAGCTGCTTGGCTGGTTAGTGGTTTCCCCATGATATTTTCAAAGAGAGAGAAAGAGAGGGATGCCAGCACTCATTCAGGAGGCAGAGTCTGCAGACACTATCCAGTGAGTGGGGTTAGAGGTATCAGTCAGGTCACAGGATTAGTTGACTTTCACAATTCAAAATGCAGCAAGCAGGCTGCAAGTCCAAGATTCTCTGCGAGCAGTAATGATGCCTGGCCCACTCAGAGAAAATTCTGGGTGGACAACAGGAGAACTCTGGATCCTTCAGAGGAATCCTAGGTTTAAAGAAAAACAAGAACATTAAGCACATTTATAAATATTTCTTTTTGCAAACATCCTACCTTAAAGCTAGAGTATCTACACTTAGTATTTTCTACAAACTGAAAGTTAAAGAGCTTGACTGAGAATTTATGACTCTCTACCAAGTAAACATCACTTTGTCCACCTGCCCTAATCTCAGTTCATTAAAACAACCTGGGACTTCCAACTTCGGCTCAGGTCATGATCTCATGGTTTGTGAGTTCGAGCCTTGCGCCGGGCTCTGTGCTGGTAGCTCAGAGCCTGGAGCCTGCTTCGGATTCTATGTCTCCCTCTCTCTCTGCCCCTCCCCTGCTCGTACTCTCTCTCAAAAATAAACATTAAAAATTAAAAAAAAAAAAAAACGGCAGGAAGGAAGGGTGCTACTGGCATCTAATGTGTAGAGACCAAGGGAGGTTGCTAACCATGGTGCTGTGTGCAGGGGAGCTCCCTACAACAAAGAATTATCTGACCCAAAATGTCCACAGAACCAGGGTGAAAAACCCTGGGCTAAATAAATCTCTTTTTGTAGTGTGCTTTTTTTTTTTTTTTTAATTTTAGAGAGAAAGTGCAGGTACACATAAGAGGGGGCAGAAGGAAGGAGAGAGAGAGGGAGAAAGGGAGAGAAACTACCTTAAGCAGGCTTCACAATGAGTACAGAGCCTGATGTGGGGCTCAATCCCATGACCCTGAGACCATGACCTGAGCCAAAATCAAGTATCAGGTGCTCAACCAACTGAGCCACCCAGGTGCCCCTGGAGTGTGCTCTTGATGATGATAATAAAACTACATTATTTCTCTCAAATAATATTTGTTCCTTTTATAAAACCACCATCGAAAAATCTAGTTATATTCTTTGCATTAAAAGAATCAGACAGCAGGTAAGTGGATCTGTGTCCTTGGACACTGGAAGAGAGTTCATATCTGGAGATGCAGGCCTGGAAACAATTATCCTAAAGAGAGAATAGAGCTGTGGATTAGCCCAAGCTGCTGAGAGGGAAAAAGGAAGAGCAGAGAAAAGCAGAGAACTCAAGATAGATCACTTAAAAACACAAAGCAGAGAGAGGTAGACCAGCAATAGTAAGCCACCACGAAGGTGGAAAAGAATTAACAAGGAAGGAGAACAAGAAGAGGGTCTCAGCATGACAGTCAAGGCAGGCTTTTCAGGATGGAGGAAATGACCAAGGGGAGGGCAGAGTGAAAATGCCACTGCCTAATCCAATCAAAAGTGTTCATTATGTGTGGGCTCCCACTATTCTGAATCTTTAACTTTTTTAAATCTTTAGTGGGCTCCACACCCAACATGGGGCTTGAAATCACAACCCTGAGATCAAGAGTCGCATGCTAGGGGCATCTGGGTAGCTCAGTTAGTTGAGCATCCAACTTCAGCTCAGATCAAGATCCCCCGGTTCATTGGTTTGAGCTCTGCATCTGACTCGCTGCTGTCAGCATGGAGCCTGAGTTGGATCCTCTGCCCTCCTCTCTCTGTCCCTCCACTGCTCATGCTCTCTCTCTCTTTCTCTCTCTCTTTCTCAAAAAGGAATAAACATTAAAAAGAGAGAGTTGCCTGCTCTACCAAGTCAGCCAGGCACAAATGAATCACTAACATTTTTGAGAATCTAATAAAACCTTATGCTTTGTCCTCCAGAAAAACGTACATGGGAACCTACACATGAAATGACATCAACAATGTGAGGAACTTTATCAGAGCCTTTAGGAGGTCCACAGATAACAGCTCAAGAATCCTCGCTCTAAGTCTTCTTGGTAAAATATGAACCTGGCTTCTTTCTTTTTTTTTTTTTAAACTGTGTATTTTTGAGAGAGAAAGAGAGAGAGAGAGAGCACAAAGTGGGGAGGTGCAGAGAGAGAGGGAGACAGAGGAACCAAAACAGGCTTTGTGCTGACATCAGAGAACTCCATGCAGGGCTAGAACTCACTACCAGAACAATGAGATCATGACCTGAGCCGAGGTTGGATGCTCTACCAACTGAGCCAACCAGGCACCCTGAACCTGGCTTATTTCTTTAATGTATTTCTCTCTCCTGAAAGTAGAATTGTCAATATAAAAAGACTTATTATTTCTTGATTACTTTCAAAAATGAAAGCCACAAAAGGTATAATTCATATAAAACGATATATCTTTCAAAAATAACTTATACTTAGCTTTGTTTTGTGCATAGATAGGTAGAAATATTTAGACACACATAACTCAAACACCCAACTTGCCTCAATCAGACAGCCACTCCTACAATTCAGAAGCAAGATGGAAAGACAAAAAGGCTCAGATGATTCATTCAAGAATAAGGAATAAGACTATACTGAAATCTAATCTTCTAGAAAAGAATAAAAATTTATCCATAAGGATTGGATTTTTGTTCTTTCTATTGCTGATGTCTCAAATCATAATTATGCTCATGTCTCATTAGTAAAGTGCACATGTCAAACCAGAGATCACTTCATCTTCCACGTGAGCCTTTTAAAACAAGACCAAGTCTCATCCAATTTTCTCTAGTCACACTAGCACTACTTGTCAATGCTTCTAAAAACACTATCTCAGTTAAGCCTCATAAGAAATCTGTGAACTAGATATAACTATTATCCTCATTTTCAGAGAAGGAAACAAGCTCAGACAGAATGAATGGTCTTCCTGGGCCAGAGGAATGACAGCTCAAATTAGGTCTAACAAGTCCCCTGGTCCTCCCAGGGCGGCCACGTGGCGTCTTCAGAGGAAAGCCGCTACTTTTCATCCCCAAGCCTGGGGCAACCGGCAGTCAGTGCCAAATAATCTTTTTTGTCCTGAGTATCCTCAGAAATATGTTGTATGATATGATTTCCAGGATCCGTCAGCTGTTTATACACTGGAAAGCCTCACTGAGAAAACAAGGCCAAAGTCTACATAGAAAGAGAACATAACTATTTCATGTTTCTTAAGAATATTCTTAGCACTTCTGTACTTGGTTTCATAAATTAGTTTACACTTGTTTTTCATTTGCTTAACAAGTATTCTTAAGATTTTGTTCAGGGGCACCTGGGTGGCTCAGTCAGTTGAGCGGCTGACTTCAGCTCAGGTCATGATCTCACAGCTCATGAGTTCGAGCCCCACATCAGGCTCTGTGCTTGCTGAGAGCTCAGAGCCTGAAACCTGCCTCAGATTCTGTCTCTGTCTCGCTCTTCACCCCTCAAATATAAATAAACATAAAAAAATTTAAAAAGATTTTGTTCACATGTGTCCCATCTGTCCAAGAATGCAGGGACCATGTGGGCCTGTCTTCACAGCTCTGCACCTCAGCACCAGGGACAGCGCCAGGTACATGATCAATAATCATCTGCTAAATGAACTCAAGGGCAAAGACCCAGCCTTGCTATTTTACGTTGCTTCTGACACTGGGAATTCAAAAACTGCTCCTGGCTGACTAAATGCAGAAAGGACTTACATTCAGTAAGAATAAGTATAACCAGTACCTTTTTTCCCCTCTTTCTTCCCCTCACACCATTTCAATCTTGTTGGCATCATCGTGACAGCTGGAGAGCCAGGAAATAACTATAACAAGAAAATTTTATAGTGGCTTAATTGTGCTAATGTCATTCTTATACCAACTTTACTAACAGAAGAATTATTTGCTTGTTCAATTTCCATGTGAAGAGTTTTATGGAGGCATATTTCTATCATTAATCTTAACTGATTTTATTGCTGGTTTTCTGCAGCAGCATGTCTAGTATCCTTGAGACTGCAGGCCCCAGTCAGTGTTACCTGTCCCACAGAGTCTCCCTGTAAGAACTATTTCCTCCAGCACTTTGTGGAGCTATGTCACTGTATTTATCATCTCTGTGTATGACTGGCTATAACCTCCTGGAACTCCACATGTTTTTGTTTTGGCCATCAGCATAAGTGAAAGGATTGAGAAAAAGGCATAGCTTCATGGCCCAGAGAAACACAACAGTAAATAAAACAGATGACAGTATAGCAACATTTCTCCTTTCTACAAATGTACACAAAGAGAAAGTCCAAAGAACAGTATCTTACTAAGTTCATATTTTCTTTGCTGGCTCTCTTCAATTCACCAATGGCTACAGATTCTGGAGTAGGGTACTTGTTTTTCTTTTCTGACATCATCTGATTTCCCAGGACCTTCCGCTGATTTAGGAAGAGAAAATAAGTGATTTATAAAGATCGACCATATCTGTATTATAGCTATAAAGGTCTTTAAAACTAATTTCTTTCTTTTTTTAAAGTTTATTTATTTATTTTGAGAAAGAGAGAGAGAGAACGAGCAAGCAGTGGAGGGGCAGAGAGAGAGGGAGAGGGAGGATCCAAAGCAGGCTCTATGCTGTCTGTCAGTGCAGAGCCCAACACAGGGCTCGAACTCACTAACCACAAGATCATGACCTGAGCCAGACGCTTAACCAAATGAGCCACCGAGGCACCCCACTGCAGTTTCTTAGTTTAAAATTTTTTCAAAGAAATAAAAAAGTAAAGTAAATTAAAATAAATTAAATAAATTAAAATAAATTAAAATAAAAATTAAAAAGTTTCAGCTTTCTGATAAATTCTCCCACGGCATTTTATACAAAGGAGGCCAAAGCATGTTACAAAGAAACCCTGAAATTACTTTCTTTTGATGATCACTTTTCTCTACATTTAAAATAGCTGAAATGTAAGAAGCAATTTTATAGTTGATTTAACTAGCTAATGCAGGCCTGTTACAGTGTGCTTCTGAGACCATTAAAAAATAAACAAAAAACAAAAAAACACCAGTTATTTACCTATATAATTTTTTCCACAAAGACCTGTTGTCTCTCGCAGCTGTTAAGAGTCGCCTCACTACTAAAGGACACTTCTGCTAGGTCCACTCTAAGACTGCTTCCCTATCACATCCTCACAAAGGATTAGAAAATTGGGGGAGAGTCTTTAAGAGTTTCTAATAAAGCCACGAGAGCATACAGGTCTTCTTAAGAGGGCCACATGACTATATTGTCATTCAGAGCAGGACAAAAAGCCCCTTCTTCTCTAAACAGCTTAGAAGCTGACCTAACCTACCGAAACAGCTGAGAGTGACAATTCTACCGTCTTTGGGGAAATCTTCCCTTCTTTCTTCTTAGACTAAGTTTAAATCCCAAAAAAGAATGTAACAAAACTAGAATATTAAACTCTACAATATAAATTTTAGCAGCAATATTAAGAATATTCCAATGTAGGGGACTTGGGTGTCCCACTAGGTTAAGCATCTGATGCTTGATTTCAGCTCAAGTCATGGTCTTAAGTTTGTGAGTTTGAGCCCCATGTCAGGCTCTGCCCTGACAGCAGAGACTGCTTGGGATTCTCTCCCTTTCTCCCCCCCCCCCCTCCCTTCCTCTGGATCTCCCCTGCTCTCTTTTTCAAAATAAATAAATAAACTTAAAAAAAAAAGAATATTCCAATGGAATAAGTTATTTACATGAGAGGAATTCTGGAGGAAAAAGTCTAACACACAAAAAAAGGATCAAAGCAGAATATAAGTCAAATATCTGAAACACAGAGCTGCTGGAAAAATGAGACTACTGCATCTTCCTTTCTGAAATCAGGTATCACTTCAGAAAAGCTGAAATGGGGATGCTAGAAGCCACAGGACTGGCTGTAAAGCTTCTAATGAACTTTTAAAAAGACATTTCAATTACCCCGTTGCGATTGAGCAGAAACTTCTTTTAGCTCAAAAGTCTCTTCATTTAGAACAAAAATACTTTATCCTTCTGTTTCATAAAATTTGCTAACGTTTGTTTGTATTTAAAGCTGTTGTTCTAAAATGTTTTATCCTGATAGAATTATAAGCTCTATTATAATTCTAAAGTTCTAAATTCTCTCTCAGTAAGTAAGTGGGCAACTGCCAAGAGGATACCCCGCACTTATATCTGAAGCAACACTTAGCACGGCATCTAGAGCCACCACAGAGAACTCTCTAGGAGGAGAAAACGACACCTTTCTAGCTTCAGTTAAGGAAATATTTGTCTGACTGACACACAGAGAAACATCTGACTAATAATTTTTCTTGTTATCAATCATCTCAATGACAGGAAGTCAGAGGGAATGACAGACTTCCAAGTAAAATGAAAGGATGTTCATTTTATGAACTACACCTAAGCAGGTGAATGTACTGCTAGGGCTCTAGCAAAATAAATTACTTTTTAATTATAGTAAAATATACATAACACAAAATTTACCATTTTAACCATATTAAGTATGTAGCTCAGTGGCATTACTTCCATTCATACTGTCGGGCAACCATCACCACCATCCACCTCCAGAACTTTTGCATCTTCCCAAACAGAAACTGTGTACCCACTAGAAAATAATGCCCCTCGTATAAAGGGCATCATGTAGTACTTGTTCTGTTATGACGGGTTTATTTCATTTCGCACAATGTCCTCAAGCCTCATCCATATTGTAGTATAAAGTCAGAATTTCCTTCCTTTTTAAGGCTGAAGAGTATTCCACTGCGTGTATACAAACATTTTGTTTATCCATTCATCCATCAATAGATACTTAGGTGGTTTCCACCTTTTGGCTATTGTGAATAATGCTGCTACAAACATGGATATACAAATATCTGGTTCTTGTCCTTGCTTTTGATTCTTTTGGGTGTGTACCCAGAAGTGGACTTGCTGGATCATATGGAAATCCTATTTAATTTTCTGAGGAACTGCCGTACTGTTATCCTTGGCAGCTACACCACTTTACATTACTACCAACCGTGCACAGGGTTCCAATTTCTCCACATCCTCACCAACACTTGTTATTTTCTGTTTGCTTTTTTTAATAATAGGCATCCTACAGTATGTGACTTGCTATCTCACTGTGGCTTTGATTTGCATTTCCCTAAAGATAAGTGATCTTGAGCATCTTTTCATGTATTTATTGGCATTTGTATATCTTCTTTGGAGAAATGTCCAATTCCTTTGCCCATTTTTTAATTTTCTTTTTCTGTTGTTTTAAGAGTTCATTATATAATCTGGACATAAACTCCGTATCAGACATATATTTTACAAATATTTTACATTCTGTGGGTTGCCCTTTCATTCTGTTGATCACAAAGAAAATTTTGATGTTAAACAAGACTAATGTATCAGAAGCTACTGGCCCCCATAAATCAGGATTGAGAGTGAATTCTAAACCTCTACTAATGGTAATAGCTAAGACCAAAATTAGGGTTAGATGACATAGCAATGGGTAACAACTGCAGCTTAAAGAAAAATATATATATTACAAGGTATTTATTTTTTTAGGGAATAATGTTTACTTTTAAACAGAGCTCCTTAATGTTGCTGGATTTACAGATTTTAATAATGTTAAAACAATTTTTAAAATAAAAACAGCAGAACACAGAACTGTGCTTAATCGCTCTCCAAGTTAAACCAGAACGTTGTCTTAGTTTATGCCTGAAAATTTGAACCCCATAATCGGGTTATCTACCGCCACCTAATGGCAACATCCCTTAACCACAAGTTGATATCATCCGTGAAGACGTATTTGTAAATGCAACCTACAAGCATAGTGATGGCAGCAACAGCACAGAAGTAGATACTGTATTCGTTTTAAAAACAAGATTTTTAAGTAATTTGATACAGAGGGAATATACAACTGATTAAAATATTAAGCTTACAAAAATTTCAGCTACCTGGGTGGCTCAGTTGGTTAGGCAGCCAACTCTTGATTTCAGCTCAGGTCATGATCTCACAGTTTGTGGATTTGGAGCCCCGCATCAGCCAAGCACGCTCTCTCTCTCTCTTTCTTTCTCAAAATAAATAAACTTTAAAAAAATCCATTTCCTAACCATTTCCATAAGTCTGTCAACTCCCTCACTTCTCCAAAAGCTTTTGCAAATTGTGCAGTGTATCACAAAGCAAGGAACTCTCTACGCTGCTCAGGAATGGGGGCTCTGTCCTCAGCCCCCAGATAGAAGGAAGGACCTTTCTTTTACTCTTCCCTTCTCCAATCCTAGAGCCCCTTCTCCAATCTGAAACAGCAAAATGCTATAAAAACTAAAAGTTTTTCCAAATTCTATCCTTAATCTCTTACAAACAAACCCTTTATAAGATCCCAAAGAATAGAAAAAAACGGTTTATGCATAAGAAAAGTCAGACTGCTAATTTTTCTCTAAGTCAATGCTGAAAATGAGAGCACCATATACCTACCTTAATAAAGCCACTGAAGGAACGTGAACGGGCTCTCTTCTGTACCTGAGGAGTAGAAGATTCTCGCCCTGGTGTCTGGGTGGCCGATTGCTTATTAAACTAAGAGAAAACATGAACGTTTTACTATTATTACCCCCCCATCAAGAGATAGGCTTCTGTGACAATCAATAGCTAAGTATAAATATCCAGAAAAGTCCAGGAATAAGAGAGTCTGTATACATATAGATTAGTAGGTTAGCAAGCAAATCTCAAAGGCACAAATGACATTGCCAAAAAAAGTCAAAATTTATTAAATTACTCTAAGGAGAAGGACACTGTACTTCATTTTCCTTTTCACATGTACTGTATTAGGTTCGAAGTGTTACCCCTATTTTATAGACAAGGAAACCAAGACTCTGGGAGTTATGTAATTTGCCCAAGATCTCCAACTGGTAATCAAGATTTTTTTGCAGAAAGTATCTTGGACAAAAAGAGTGACTAGCACAAACTAAAACAGTCCTTAATTTAACATAAACTGCATACAGAATAAATAAGTGACTAAAGCTCTTTAAATGGACACCTATCATGATTGCTTGCCAGCATTATTATCAGAGGAAATACATCAGAATAATAATTTGTCAGGGTACTTGGGTGGTTCAGTCAGTTAAGCGTCCGACTCCTAATTTCGGCTCAGGTCACAATCTCACAGTTGTGAGATCGAGCCCCGAGTCAGGCTCTGCACTGGGCATGGAGCCTGTGTAGGATTCTCTCTCTCTCCCTCTCCCTCTCCCCACTCGCTCGTGCTCTTTCTCTCTCAAAAGAATTGTCAATTTTATCAATATCAGCTCTCTGTTTGATAGTATCCAACATAGAAAACTGGAAGGCCTAAGACACTGTATAGTCTTATTTAATGCTTTGATGAGCCATTCATCTTCCCAGTTAAAAAAATGATATAGTATTTAATTCTACTTATCTGCCTTTTCTAACTACAGCTTTTAAATATGTGACTTATAATTCTGCAAATATTTATCAGTTCAGGTTCAGTTCTGAGATTTTAAAAAATAACACTCTTCATACATATTGTATAGGTACCAAAATGTTCTCAATGTTAATGATCTCAGCAGACAGAAAATTTAGTCACTTCTAAAGAGCTTAGCAAGCAAGCATCCCTACTGGATATATTGAGACAAGTGACAACCTATCATTCCTGAAAATGCTGGACAGGTACCGTAAGGTGGGCTCTCTTGTATCCAGCTGGTGAGAGCATTAATAATTTTCTGGGAAGCTTTTTAAGAATGTGTGTCCAGAGTCTTTTAAAAATGCATATAGTAGTCCCCCTATATTCATGGTTCTGCCTTCCGTGGTTGCAGCTCCCCGTAATGACCCACAGTCCAGAGCTAATGATCCTCCTTCTGATGTCCTGTCTGGGGGAGCAGTGAGCCTAACACTACGTCACAATGTCTACATCGTTCACCCCACGTCAGCTAATCACATGAGCATTTTATCATCTCACATTATCATAAGAAGAGTGAGTACAGGGGCGCCTGGGTGGCTGTTGGTTAAGCATCCAACTTCGGCTCAGGTCATCATCTCACAGTCCGTGAGTTCGAGGCCTGCGTTGGGCTCAGTGCTGACAGCTTAGAGCCTGGAGCCTGTCTTCAGATTCTGTGTCTCCCTCTCTCTGCCCCTCCCCTGCTCACTCTCTCTCTCTCTCTCTCTCTCTCAAAAATAAACATAAAAAATTTTTTTAATAAAAAAACTAAAAAAGAAGGGTGAGTACAGTATAGTAAGGTATATTGAGAGAGAAAACATTCACATAACTTTTATTACAGTATACTGTTATACTTGTTCTATTTTATTATTATTGTGGTTATTGTTATTGTTAATCTCTCATTGTGTCTAATTTATAGATTAAACTTTATCATAAGTATGTATGTATTAAAAAAACATAGTTTATATAGGGTTCAGTACTATCTGTGATTTTCAGGCATCCACCAGGGGCTTGGAATGCATCCCTGAAGATAAGAGGCGGGAACTACTGTATTAAAAAATACACACCACCTATGAAGTTCTTACAAAAAAAAATCTAATAGGTTTTTTAAATTTTTTTAACATTTTTTTATTTATTATTGAGAGACAGAGAGAGACAAAGCATGAGCATGGGAGGGGCAGAAAGAGGGGGAGACACCGAATCCAAAGCAGGCTCCAGGCTCTGAGCTGTCAACACAGAGCCCAACGCAGGGCTTGAACTCACAAACTGAGAGATCATGACCTGAGCCGAAGTCGGATGCTTAATCGACTGAGCCACCCAGACGCCCCTTTAATAGGTATTTAAATCAAGTTTTATAATTAGATCTAACTACAAATGCATAATAAATACAGAGGATTGAGGAACATGTTAAATAAAACCACAGGGGTACAACCAGCAAGATCCAGCCTGTGGAAAACAATCTGGTTTCTTTCACAAATAAAAAGCAGAGAGAGAGAATGTGTGTATTTAAATGCAATGTGGTAACCTGGATTAGATGCTGACACAGAAAAAGGATATTAGCAAAAAAACTGATAAAATCTGAACAAAATCTATCATGTTAATAGTAATAAAGCAATGTTAATTTCTTAATTTTAACAATGATTTTTTATTTTATTTTATTTATTTATTATGAGAAAGAGAACACAAGTGTAAGTGAGGGAGGGGCAGGACAGAGAGACAGGGAGAGAATCCCAAGCAGGCTCCACAATAGTGCAAAGCCAGACGTGGGACTTGCATAAGATCATGACGTGAGCCAGAATCAAAAGTCAGACACTTAACCAACTGAGCAACCCAGGCGTCCAGTTTTAACAATGTTAATATCAGGAACGAAGGGTACCCTGAGTGAAGGGTATGTGAGAATTCTTTGTATTATCCTTGCAAGCTTTTTCTAAATTAAAATTATTTTAAATTTAGGTGTATTCAGGGACACCTGGGTGGCTCAGTCAGTTAAGCGTCCAACTTCGGCTCAGGTCAAAATCTCACAGCTCATGGGTTTGAGCCCCTCTGAGCTGTCAGCACAGAGCCTGGAGCCTGCTTCAGATTCTGTGTCTCCCTTTCTCTTTGCCCCTCCCCTGTTCATGCTCTATTTCTCTCTCTCAAAAGTAAATAAACATTTAAAAAACTTAAAAATAAGTAAGTAAATAAATTTAAGTTTATTCAAACAAACATTGGCAATTTTTTAAGGGGAAAAAAGGGGGAAGAGAAGGAGAGACCTATACATTAAAAGGGATCTAGGGGTGCCTGGAGGGCTCAGTTAGTTAGGCATCCACCTTTAGCTCAGGTCACAATCTCCCAGTTTGTGGGTTCAAGCCCCATGTTGGGCTTTCTGCTGTCAGCACAGAGCCCACTTCAGATCCTCTGTCCCCCTCTCTTGCTGCCCATCCCCTGCTCATGCGCTCACTCTCGCTCTCTCTCTCAAAGTAAATAAACTTTAAATATAAAAAGGGGGGGGCACCTTGGTGGCTCAGGCACCCCACTCAGCTCAAGTCATGATCTCATGGTTCATGGGTTCAAGCCCCACATTGGGCTCTACACAGATGGTGCAGAACCTGTCTGAGATTCTCTCTATTCCTCTCTCTGCTCCGTCTCACTCACACACTCTCTCTCAAAAATAAATAAATAGACTTTTTTTAAAAAATGACTTAATAGCTATAAGCTAGGTTAAAAAAAAGCATATCCTTTGGTTATACCACTTCTAGGGAAAAAATCTGCAATGAAAATAGCTATTAACAAAAATTTATAAGCTAAAAACCAACTTAATTCCCAAATATGTCCAATTTTAGGCAAATTGTATATATTAGGTTATATGTGATGAAATATTATGCAATTGTTAAAAATGTTCACAGCCTTTCAATGACATAGAAAATGATCATGATATAATGTTAAATGAACAGGATAGGAACATAAAAACTGAATATACATTATGATCTCAAGCAAAAGAAAAAAATGTCAAATACATATTCATGGAAAGAAACACTACAAGAAAGTACTCCCAAATTTTTATTGGTGGTTAACTCAGGATGATTACAGGTGATTTTTTTCTTCTTTACACTCTTCTGGAAGTTTTAATGTTTCTATAGTGAATATTTATTATTTTTATAACCACAGAAAGAAAAATCAGGAAATAGAAAAATTATACTTTCCTCAAAACAAAAGGCAATATTTGAAATGTATGCAAGGAGTTTGCAGGCATGCATGATGAAATGCTTCTGCTATGTTTAGTAAAACAGATAAAAGAAAGTATGTGGTATACTCCCAACTATATAAAAATTTATTCATAGGAAAAATACTAAAACAAATACACAAAATGTAAACACTAGTGGGGTGAGTGATATATTTTCTTCCTAACCTTCTCTATAGTTTCCAATATTTCTAAAAAGATCAAAATTGACGTTAGCTTTTTCCTTCATATTATCTTTAACCCTCTGCATTCTTGATGACAAAATTCATTACACTTGTCCTACCTAAATTGCCTTCTTAGTTTCTATCAAGAATTAAATCACTATAGTGCTTTCAATCTGTGATAATACTTAGCCAACATCCTTGAAAATTCCAGTCATAACACAATTTGCTAGATCTCAAAGTAACTTCAAAGAATGTAACAGAAAACTTTTTTTTTAATTTTTTAACGTTTATTTGCTTTTGAGAGACAAAGATGGAGTGTGAGTGGGGAGGGGCAGAATGAGATCGAGACACAAAATCAAGCAGGCTCAAGCCTCTGCACTGTCAGCACAGCGCCTGAAGTGGACTGGAACCCACGAACTGTGAGATCATGACCTGAGCTGAAATCAGACGCTTAGCCAACTGAGCCACCACGGGCCCCAGGAAACTTTTCTTGAAGGATTCTATCAACTATTAAGAACAGCTCAGTTCAACTTTTTCTGAGCACTTGGTTATATCTGGCTCTACGCTTGAGATTAGGTATAAAAAAAATAAATAAAAACACAGACTTCCCTCAAGAAGGTCCCAGTTGGGGCAGCTTGGTGGCTCAGTCGGTTAGGCGTCCAACCAGCTCAGGTCATGATCTCACAGCTTGTGAGTTCAAGCCCCGTGTCGGGCTCTATGCTAACAGCTCAGAGCCTGGAGCCTGCTTTCAATTCTGTGTCTCCCCCTCTCTCTGCCTCTACCTACTCACACTTTGTCTCTCTCAAAAATAAATAAACATTTAAAAAAAATTTAGTTTTTTTTTTTTTTTAAAAGAAGGCCCCAGTTGAATAAGAAGTCAAGGGGCTGACCTTGCCTATTTAGCTAAAATTCAAGAGGGATTGAGACAAAATATATTTCCTGAGAAAGAAATTAACCAAATCATTGGGATTTACTCCTGCTACACCTCAAGTCTCAAAATGGCAAATAAGAGCACTAATTTTGTTCCCATAGCTCCAAAATAAACAAATTTAGCTACCAAATTCCTACCTTCTAATTTCAAACTAGGTCCGACTGATAGTGTTTCCCAGCTGCAAACAACTCATCAGCAAGAGCTACCACTTTTCCTCTGCTGTGCCAGCCACCTGACATAGCATTCTTTCTAATGTTTACAGTCCTGAAACATGGACATTCCAAAGACCATTTTACAAACACGAAAATTAAAATTCTGAAGGATTAAATTATTTGCCAAGAAAATCTGAAGGATTTAAACTTTGGAACAATAAATTGTAACTGCTGGTTCTCTCTCAACATACTTGGTACATGACCGAAATTAGAGAAACTCTAACCATACTTGGATCCTTCTGTTTAACCACAGAAATCCAAGAGCCTCCCACTACCCTTTCTCTAATGGGGCAGTAGTATAGAGATTGCCACTGATATTCCACTGACAAGTCTGCTTTCTTGGCTGAGCCAAGCGTGGGTCAATAAGAGCCAAAAATTAAATGAGATTCTTAACTCTTCCCTAGTGATTCTACAACCTTGATCACATTCCTAAAGCCCATCATGGTTTCCCTGCCTTCAGGTACCTGTCGAATAAGTTGTTTCTTCTTCGCAGACTCGGGCATATTGTGAACATGTTGGAACAGCTCTCTCAATGCCTCTTCCGTACGCTGCTGGGTCTCCTCCTGATGAGAGCAGGAATCAACCCAGTTCCGTTTCTGAGATTTTGCCAGTTGGAAGGACTTAGTATGACATGAAGCTACCAGATCAAGATCATCCTAGAGAAAATTTTAAAGAAAAGTGAATTAATATACCCTGCCAGCTTATTTTCAGGTTCCCACAACCCTGGAACAAAAGCGGAGGGAGAAGGGGACAGCATGGTATACTCCTATCTAGAAATAAGAAAAACCTAAACATAATTATCAGATGAAGAGAAATCTGTAATCATGGACTTTATTAGCAGCCCACTCCCATGACCTACGTAGAGAACCTAAATTCATTTAGAATATTGCCACCAAAAATTATATTTATATAAGAGTTTGGTTTTCAAAGCATCTTTTAATCACATATAATTCTCAATGATATCCTATGAGGTAAGCAGGGAAAGTATCATCATTCCCATTTGACAGAAGAAAAAATTGAAGTTAAGCTGTAAGTTTAAAGTCATTTAGATACTAAAAGTGACAGACCCATCCTGGAGACCAAGTGCATGGGCTCTGGACTGGGTGCTCTTTCCTATGACAACATGATGGGGTTAACTACACGGCAGTGGTTGAGGAACGGAAACAAAAAAGAAAAACCACACTCCAGTTAAACTAGTTGAAATCAAATACTGTTTTCCTGGTCATACCAAATATTTACTGAATAAGAGGCAGAAACAATAGCATAAGATGACAGCTTCAGTTTTTAACCAAGACAGACTAAACAGGAATCATTAAAAAGTATTTGTGAAGATTTTTTAACTTTTCAGTTTTAAAGCTCAATAATCATATGTAATCTTGTTAACAAGCATCACACATTCGCTTTCTAAGCTCATGTGGTCCCAGGTCTTTGAGACATTTGACAGAGTTACCACTGAACCTCAAACAAGAATATATTATATAAAACTAATTTACTGTTACAAAACATTTAATACATTTGCTATTTACAGACTGTTTATACCATATGCTATAAGAATGCATAGGGGCTTTATGAAGCATGCAGTCTCTGCCATCCCTCACATGTAGAGGATACCATCTACCAGTGGAGCACCTCGGAAAGGAAACAAGAAGACTGTGGGGTTGGGGGGGGGGCATTTTTATTTCAACATATAACTTTCTTCTCCGTCTTTTTCCTTATCTCAAACAGACTAGATAATTTTAAACTATAACACTAACATTTATTTTCCATGACTTATTTTGATTTCATACTTTTTTTTGTTTATTTTGAGAGAGAGAGAGAGAGAGAGACAGTATGAGTGAGGGAGAGGTAGAGGAGAGGGAGAGAGTGAATCCCAAGCAGGCTCTGCACTGTCAGCCCAGAGCCCCCATGCAGGGCTCAAACTCCTGAAACATGAGATCACATGACCTGAGCCAAACTCAAGGGTCGGACACTTAACTAAGTAAGCCACCCAGGTGCCCCTCACACTTTGTTTTAAAACTCCACTAATCTTAATTAACTCTCTCCTTGAATGGGCTAAGAGCAATTTCCTCTTCTTACCTTTGATGCTTGAGTTCTGGAGCCCAAATAGTGCAATCTGGCACATTCCCGAATATAAACAGGAGCCTGGGCGGGATATAAAAGAAAACCAAGAACAAATGGTTAGCAGTATCTAAATTTCTTTCAGGCAACAAAAACAGTGATTCTCAAAATAATCTGACTAGCAGATTACTTCTGAAAAACAAAAGATCCCAGGGGCTTAGTCAGTTAAGCATAGTTCTAGCCCCACATTGGGCTGTCTGCTGTCTGCTGTCAGAGGGGGATCCTATGCCCCCTCTCTCTTTGCCCCTCCCCTGCTAGTGTGCATGCACAACCCCCTCTCTCTCACACACACAAAAATAAACATTTAAAAGAAAAGTTAAAAAAAAAAGAAAGAAAAAGATCCTCAAAATGCCCTATTCCATAGCTTCCTTTCTCTTGCCACCAAAATGGTACCTCAACAAATCTGACAGGAAAACTTTTTGAAAGGACACTATTATAGTTTTAAAAATCAAATATGGGTGCCTGGGTGGCTCAGTCAGTTAAGCATCTGACTCTTGATTTCAGCTCAGGTCATTATCTCATGGTCCTGAGACTGAGCCCCACATTGGGCTCCGTGTGCTGACCATGGAGCCTGCATGGGATTCTCTCTTTCTGCCCCTCTACCACTCACACTCACTCTCTCTCTAGCAAAATAAATAAATAAACATTAAAAAAGAAACACCCTGGACATATTTCAGAATGGTTACTTTTCCCCTGGCCACAATTAAAATTGTTATTAAAAAAAAAAAAAAAAAAGAGGGGATGCTCAGTGGGTTACGCGTTGACTCTTGATTTTGGCTCAGGTCATGATCTCACGATTTGTGAGATCGAGCCCCAAGTTGGTCTCTGTACGGAGCACGGAGTCTGCTTGGGATTCTCTCTCTCTCTGCCCCTCCCCCACTCATGCTCACACACATTATCTCTCAAAATAAATAAACATTTTAAAAAAGATTAAACACAGCTTAAATGTCTTTTAATAGAAAACTGGTTGAGGCGCCTGAGTGGCTCAGTTGAGCATCTGACTTCGGCTCAGGTCATGATCTCGTGGTTTGTGAGTTCGAGCCCCGTATCAGGCTCTGTGCTGACAGCTCAGAGCCTGGAGCCTGCTTCAGATCCTGTGTCTCCCTCTCTCTCTATCCCTCCCCACTCATGCTTTGTGTGTGTGTGTGTGTGTGTGTGTGTGTGTGTGTGTCTCTCTCTCTCTGAAAATTTTTTTAAAAATTTAAAAAAATAAGAAAACTGGTTGAATGAATTTTTACACATCCATACAACACAGGACCATCTAGTTATTAAAAATGAAAGAGGGGAGGGAGTAAGAGAAAGAAGAAACACTTTATGAATTGATATGAACGATTTCAAGGATCTACTGTTGAGTGAGAAAAGTCATGGAACCATATATAAAGTACCTGTGTAAGAAAGAAGAGGAAATAGGAACATACATATATACACACTTATTTGTTTTTATAAAAAGAAACACAAAAGGAACACAATAAGGATAAACCAGAAAATAATGAAAATGGTTAGGAAGATGACTGAGATTTCTCTAAATATATACCCATTTGTGTAATTGGGCTTTTGAGGCATGTAAATATACTACAGAGCCAAAAAAATACACTTAAATCCAAAAGGGAATAAAGGTAAACTCTAAAAATGAACACAAACAGGGGGGAAAAAAATGAATATATTTGTGTATATGATTGACAACATAAGCACAGAAAAAGAACTATTCCACATAACTTTTGAAAACTGTATTCTAGGGGCACCTGAGTGGCTCAGTCAGTTCAGCATCCAACTTTGGCTCAGGGCATGATCTCATGGTTCATGATTTTGAGCCCCGCATTGGGCTCTGTGCTGACAGCTCAAAGCCTCAAGCCTGCTTTGGATTCTGTGTCTCCTTCTCTCTCTCTGCTGCTCCCCTGCTTGAGCTCTAGCTCTCTCAAAAATAAATAAACATTTTAAAAAAACTGTATTCTAACTATACATCCTTAGTGAGGTATATTCTAGGGAAAAGGAACTGGAAGGAAATCTTAAACTTCCATCAGCATGTTTATATAGGTATATTTTTAAACTAATTTTTTATATACTGATATTTATATATTGTAGGATAGAACAAATAGCATATAAATAAATGCTACTAAATGCTCCTAAAATCTGGAATTTGCAATGAACGAAAACAGATCCAAAGTAAAATAAGAAAAAGCTCTGGAATGATAAATCTGAATTGGAAATACTAATATGAACTAATAATTGCTTTTTAAAAAACTTTTAATCTACTTCCTGCCCTCAAAGATCCTAGAAAGCAATGACATCCCAGAAATAATGAGTATACCTAGTGTCACTCAAAAAAACCAGGGCTCCTTGAAGAAAATAATTGATTCCAGGCCCAGGGCACAGCAAATCCAAGGTGAGCTGGGGACATTCTATGCCAGGAAGGAAACACTCAGACTAATGGAGTCCTGTCAAAAAAACAGCAGGAAGAGCTGGCAAGGGCTCTCATTGGCCAAATCTGAGTCGCTTTGAAAATTAAAATTAACAACTGAATTACCAATACCTTGAATAACTATAAACCTATGAATCTACAGAGATATTCATAAAAAAATAGAATGAAACAGATGAAAGGAAAGCTCTCCTCCAAAGGAAAAAAGTCAGCTAATAAAGATTAAACCGTAGAATTAGAAAACCACTATTTTGTAATACCCAGTATTATCATAGACTCCAGGAGGATTACAGATGGGTGCTAAAATCATTACGTTAGGTAATAACCCTGCAGGATACTTACTAATTGCAAAGGTGAAAATGTACCTTTGTAATTAAGAGATGTGGCAGTTAGAATTAGCATCACTGAGGGTGAGACAATCAATCTCACATTCTGTGCCTCTGAATGTGATGCAATATGATGCAATATGAGGTACACAAACATCACCTATAAATCTTTGCCAAAAATGCTTAATATGAATCTAATCAAGCCTCTAGACCTAACTTACAGTTTACAGGAACTACATAGAAAGGGATACATAGGAACAAGTTAAATAACCTTGAGAAAACAGTAAGACAAATTTAGAATATGGAATATTCTATAACACAGTTGGCCTGAATACTTCAACAAGCCAATGACATGAAGAAAAAGCATAGGGACTATTCCAGATTAAAAGTGACATAATAATCAAAGGCAATACATAAACCTCGATTAGCCTATGTTATTAAAAACAGCAGCTATGAAATACACTCTTAGGATAACTGGGGAAATTTGAATCTGTACTGAATATTAGCTAACATGAAATTCTCATTAATTTTCTTAGACAGGATAATGGTACTCTATTAGGAGAATGTTCTTTTTCTTAGGAGATGTACGCTTAAGTACTCAGATGTAAAGTATCATGTCTGCAATTTACTGTCAGGGGTTCAACCAAAAACAAACACCAAAAGAAGCATAAATATATAGAGTAAAAAAAAAAAAGCAAATATGGTAAATGGTAGCATTTGTTGAATCTGACAGTTATATGAGTGTTCACTGTTTTACTCTTTCACGTTCTATCTATAGTTGAAAAACTTCATAACAAAGTTTTAAAAAGAGTCTTGTGAGAAAAATATTACAATATCTAGTTTAATTTTTACCTTGGTAAACTATAAAGTGGAGCTCAAAACCAAAAGAAATTTCCTCCAAACAAGGATATGACAGAACCCATTCCGCCTATTCTATAAACTTCATTTAAGAAATAAAAACAAAAACAAAAAAAAACTGGGGCACCTGGCTGGCTCAGTTGGTGGAGCATGTGACTCTTGATCTCAGGGTTGTGACTTCGAGCCCCATGCTGGGTGAAGAAATTATTTAAAAAAAACTTTTAAACTAAAAAAAAAAAAAAAAAAAAATCCCTGCCCAAAAGATACTATGAGCTTAAGGGAGACAGAAGCAGATGGGTTTAAATGAAAATCTGGAGGTGTTAAGTATTTTACAGTTCAGAGGGAATCAACAAAAGGACTTCACACATAAAATGGGAATTGGCCTTAATTGTATATCATTATGAGTCCCTAGAAAAGATGTTGTGAGTCGTGTTGGGGAGACATAAAACCAGACTGGGTCAGAGGGACTGATAATAGAAGACAGAACTAGAAATAGGAGGAATTTTAAGGAAAATAATACAAAGTACACAGAATCTGAGGATTAGGAGGTAAAAACTCCATCCAAAGAAGCCCGAGAAGAAGAAGATACAACAAAGTACAAGAACAAAAGACCAGGGTTACAACAGGACCTCAGAACAAGTGATAGAGCACACAGAACAATCAACCAGTTTTCATCCAAAGGAAAAAGCTCAGGAAAGAACCTAATTAGCCGAAGCGGTGAAGCATGTGGCCATAAGGACAACAGTTCTGATGTGAACATCAAAGAGGAGAGACTGAAGACTAAAATCTCAAAAGAAATGTGCTTTCTCCCCTTCAGAGATCAACAGAACCTCAAAGAGTGCTCACACTAATCTGGAAACAAAGTTAAAGTAGCAAACAAGAATCAAAACCCCAAAGATGAGGAGCTGAAACAGAAATCTATATAAGGAGAATGTAGAGTAAAAACAGAATGTTGAAAGGGTCTATTAATTAGAACTGTATCAAGCTGAATTACATCTAGGAGACCATAGTCTTGTTTTATCTCTAAGATTTGTGTGATTTCTATTCTCAAAATCCCTCATAGTGATATGTTAGCTTACATGGTAAAAAAGGACTTTGCTGGTGTGATTAAGAGCCTTACAATGGGGAGATTAACTAGGTTACTCAGATGGGTCGTTAAAAGCAGAGGACCATTCCCAGCTGTAGTTAGGAATAAGAGAGAGATACGTTGCTAGCCTTGAAGACAGAGGAAGGGGACCATGAGTCAAGGAATGTGGGCAACCTCTAGAAGATGGAGAAGTCAAGTAAACAAATTCTCTCCTAGAATATCCAGAAATGAATGCAGCCTGGCCAACCTTGATTTTAGCCCAGTGAGACTCCTATAGACTTAGGACCTGCAGAACTGTAAGATAACAAATTTGTGTTAAGTCACTTTCCCAGTTAAGTGGAACATTGTATATTTGAATTATGTACACTGGACAATGGACGAGGGAGTACGGGCTCCACAGGTAAAGATATCAGAAGGTAGAAAGGCTAGAAAACGTGGGGTGCAGTGAGATCTCTGAGATCCCACTTCTCTTTTAACTTGTGAGTGGTGGACTATGAAAAGTTAACCCTATAGCAATAGTAACAAGAGAATTCAACGAAGGAGAGTTCTATTAGGAACTGCACCTAGAAATTCCCCATTTTGATTCAAAACTACAGTCAAGTAATTGCCTTACGGTTCATAATCACAACTCCTCTCTACTTACTCCCATAAATTCATGCTTTGGAACTAGTTGTTCCCCTCATCAGGAAATATATAATGAACGGGTCTGAAAGATCTTTGTTCATCATGAAAAATCATTTTTTCTCCTGTTGTCCTTTGACTACTATTCTAATTCACTTATCTAGATCTTGACCTCTAACTGATGGTAATCTTTGACCTGGGCACCCAAGCCCCTGATGCAGCCCTGACCCTTTGTTTTCCAGCCTAAGATCCTGATCTTTCATTTCTAAACTCTGGACTCTGGATCACTCACCACCTTGTAGACGATAAATCCTAGGAAGGTCTCCGAATGTTCACACCCTGCATTTACTACAAAGCTATAGTCATCAAAATAGTGTGGTACTGGCATAAAGACAAACATATAGACCAGCTAAATAGAGAACCCAGAAATAAACCCTCACATATATCATCAAATGATTTTCGACAAGCATGCCAAGACCATTCAATGGAAAAAGGACAGTTTTTCAAGAAATGGAGCTGGGAAAACTGGATATCCACAGCAAAAGAATTAAGGTTGGACACTTACCTACCACCATATTAAAAAGTTAATTCAAAATGGATTCATAAACTAAATATAAGACCTAAAACTATAAAATTATTTTTTAAAAGCAAAGGACAAAAGCTTCATGTCATTGGATTTGGCAATGACTTCTTGCCTATGATGCCAAAGGCACAGGCAACAAAAGGAAAAAGATAAACTAATGGGGGATTTCACAAAAGTTTTTAAATTTTGTGTAGCAAGACTATCACCTGAGTAAAAACGCAACCCACAGAATGGGAGGAAATATTTGCACATCATATATCTTATAAGGGATTACTATCCAGAATATATAAAGAACTCCTACAACTCAACAACAAAAAAACCCAATTCAAAAATGGGCAAAGGCCTTGAACAAACATTTCTTCAAAGATAGGCAATAAGCACATGAAAGATGCTCAACATCTCAGTAATCATTAGGGAAATGCGGATCAAAATGACAATGAGATACCACCTCATAGTTATTACCAAAAAAATTAAAATTAAAAAAAAAAAGTATTGGTGAGGATGTGAAGAAATGGGAACTCTTGTACATCACTGGAGAGAATATAAAATAAATATAGCCACTATAGAAAACAGTATGCCCGGGGGCCCCTGGGCGGATCAGTCCATTAAGGGTCGGACTTTGGCTCAGGTCATGATCTCACAGTTCGTGGGTTTAAGCCCTATGTTGGGCTCTGTGCTGTCAGCTCAGGGCCTAGAGCCTGCTCCAGATTTGATGTCTCCCTCTCTCTCTGCCCCTTCCCAACTTGTGCTCTGTCTCTGTCTCTCAAAAATGACTAAACGTTAAAAAAAATTAAGAAAGAAAGAAAGAAAAAAGAAAGAAAGAAAGAAAACAGTATGCCCAAAAAACAAATACTCCAGTGAAGAAATGGGCAAAAGACAAGAACAGATGCTTTTCCAAAGAAACATCCAGATAACTAACAGACACATGAAAAGATGCTCAACACCACCTTATACCTGTCAGAATGGCTAAAATTAACAAGTCA
This sequence comes from Cryptoprocta ferox, assembly GCA_028646485.1. Taxonomy (NCBI): domain Eukaryota; kingdom Metazoa; phylum Chordata; class Mammalia; order Carnivora; family Eupleridae; genus Cryptoprocta; species Cryptoprocta ferox. The sequence goes on from CM053561.1 coordinate 52,516,346, forward strand.
GGTAACAACAAATGTTGGCGAGGATGCAGAGAAAAGGGAACACTTTTGCACTGCTGGTGGGAATGTAAACTGGTATAGCCACTCTGGAGAATAGTATGGAGGTTCCTCAAAAAATTAAAAATAGAACTACCCTATGACTCAGTAATTGCACTACTAGGTATTTACCTAAAGGAAACAAAAATGCTGATTCGAAGGGGCACATGCACCCCAATGTGTATAGCAGCACTATCAACAAGAGCCAAATTATGGAAAGAGCCCAAATGTCCATCAACTGATGAATGGATAAAGAAGATGCGGTATATATATATACAATGGAGTACTACTCGATGGTCAAAAAGAATGAAATTTTGCCATCTGTAACATGAATGGAACTAGAATGTATTATGCTAAGTGAAATAAGTCAGTCAGAGAAAGACAAATACCTTATGATTTCACTCATATGTGGGATTTAAGAAACAAAACAGATGAACATAGGTGAAGGGAAGAAAAATAGACAAAAACAGAGAGGGAGGAAAACCATAAGAGACTCTTAAATACAGAGAACAAACTGAGGGTTGCTAGACGGATGTTGGGTGGAGGAATGGGCTAAATGGGTGATGGGCATTAAGGAGGGCACTTGTTGGGATGAGCACTGGGTGCTATACTTAAGTGATGCATTACTAAATTCTACTCCTGAAACCACTATTACACTATATGTTAACTAACTTGGATTTAAAGAAAATAAAATTAAAGAAATAGCAACATAAAAAAAATGAAAGAAAGAAAAAAAAACGATATGGCAGTTCTGTTAGAATTACCATGATCCAGTAATTCCACTTCTGGGTATATACCCAAAAGAACTGAAAGCAATGTCTCAAAAAAGATATCTGTACATCCATGTTCATAGCAGCATTATTCCTAAGAGCTAAAACATGGCAGAAACCCAAGTGTCTTCAACAAATAAATAAGTAAAATACAGTATATACAATAAAAGGGGTATTACTCATCCTTAAAAAAGAAGGAAATTCTAAGAAATGCTTCATTGTGGATGAACCTTGAAAACATCATTGTAAGGGGCGCCTGGGTGGCTCAGTCGGATAAGCGACCAACTTCGGCTCAGGTCATGATCTCACAGTTCATGGGTTCAGGCCCCGTGTCAGGCTCTGTGCTGACAGCTTGCTCAGAGCCTGGAGCTTGCTTCAGATTCTGTGTCTCCTTCTCTCTCTGCCCATACCCCGTTCATGCTCTGTCTCTCTCGGTCTCTCAATAATAAATAAGTGTAAAAAAACAAAAACAAAAACGAACACATCATGATATGTGAAATAAACCAATCACAAAAAGTGTGATTCCACTTATATGAAGTACTTAGTCAATTCTCTCTCAATTCTCAGTCTTTCCAGATGGCAAAGGGCTACAATTGAGAAATTCACTATCAGAAAAGTGTGCTCTAAAAAAAAGGCCAAGGATATGACTGTACAACTTCTTGTTAAAAATCTTAGAAACATCAGGGCGCCTGGGTGGCTCAGTCGGTTAAGCATCCGACTCTTGGTTTTGGCTCACTCATGGTGTAGAGCCTGCTTGGGATTCTCTCTCTCCCTCTCTCTCTGTCCCTCCCCTGCTCATGCTCTGTCTCTTTCTTTCAAAATAAATAAACTTAAAAAAAATATAGTAATAGGGGCACCTGGGTGGCTCAGTCAGTTAAGCATCCAGCTTCAGTTCAGATCATGATCTAGTGGTTCAAGAGTTTGAGCCCAATATTAGGCTCTGTGCTGACAGCTCAGAGCCTGGAGCCTGCTTAGGATTCTGTGTCTCCCTTTCTCTCTGCCCCTCCCCCACTCACACTCATGCTCTCGCTCTCTCAAAAGTAAACATTAAAAAAAATTTTTTTAATAAAATCTTTAAAAACATCAAAAGGTCGGGGCACCTGGGTGGCTCAGTCGGTTAAGTGTCCGACTTCAGCTCAGGTCAGGATCTCGCGGTCTGTGGGTTCAAGCCCTGCATCAGGCTCTGTGCTGACAGCTCAGAGCCTGGAGCCTGCTTCAGATTCTGTGTCTCCCTCTCTGCCCCTCCCACATTCGCGCTCTGTCTCTGTCTCTCAATAATAAATAAACATTAATAAAATTTTAAAAATAAATTAAAAAAATCAAAAGGTCAAAATTTTTAGTCACATAAAGTACCCTTTCAAAAGAATAAAGATCCTCTCAGTCAGACAAGGGCCTCTAGGAAGGTTAAAGGTATTGTCCTTCAGCCTTCTCAGTAGGAGACCAAGGTAGAGAAGGGTTTGTCTTCAAAAGATTTGTATATGTGGTTTTTGTCTAATGGAGTGAATCCCTCTGAAACCCACAGAACCACAAAGTTGAGAAAGTTATATGGGCAGGAACACTGACAGTGTGGACTAAAGGGGACAAAGAGTACAAAATAAAAGGAGACTGTCAGACTCTCAAAATTTCTCCTGGCAGGAAGCAGGCAGGATAAACTCAATTGCCAATATAGGCTGCCCTTCATGAAAGAGTAAGGGTGACCCAGGGTGCGGCCTGTTATCCTACTCAGCCGCCAGCTACCTTCCTATTCCTCCCCACCTTAGTTGTTCTCTCTGAGTTTTGCCACTGTCCAATCTGGTTTCGAGTCCCAGGCAGGACCTTTCTTATTAGTCATCCTATAGCCCTGCTAAGGGTCCCACCATGCTCCAACCTCCTGCCCTATTACCACCCAAATCCCGTCCCTCACCTACCTTAAAAAGTTTCTGGGAGTGTTTAATCATAAAAGCCATCCCATTGTTTAACTTTGTGATATTCTCTTGAAGGTCGTTTGCAGTGGCCTATTCACAAGGAAAGAAACCAAAAGAGGAGGATTAAGAATGGAGAGTAGGAAGAGATACTCCATTTACTTACCAATAAGTTTATTCTTTCAAAGGTATAGTGGTTTCTATCCCAAACAAAGGTGCCTCTACTATGTTTAATTCTGGAAAGGCTCTTCCAGTCAGCAGGTTTCCACTGGATTGGACATATAACCTAGAAGAAACTATCTGTCCCTGAACTCATCGAGAATCTATGAGAACCAATCTTTATTTCCTAATTCTGCTTGAGAATTATACATGGAAGCAGTGTTGATAAAGAAAATCTAGTCTAGGATTCAAAATGGGCAGCAAGAAGAGAATCTATACCAACCACCAGAACTTTCCAGAGAAACTGGAGTTTCTCCAAAGGTGAAAGAAAACTGACCCTACTAATTGATACCAAAGATGACATCTGTTTCTTAAAATGCAAATGGTCATTGATTCTCTTATTTCTCCTGCCTCTTTTTTAAGCACTTGAGTATCTATCTCTACTATCCCAAAGCCCTCATCCTCAACATGCATCTTTGTTACTTAATATGTTTGCTTTTACCAAGATCTCTTAATATTTCTTTTATTTAATGTTTATTTTTGAGAGAGAGAGAACACGTGTGTGCACGTGCATGAGCAGGGCAGGGGCAGAGAGGGAAGGGGACGGAGGATCCAAAGCAGGCTCTGTGCTGACAGCAGAGAGCCCAATGTGGAGCTCAAACTCAAGAACAATGAGATCTTGACCTGAGCCGAAGTCAGACACTTAACCGACTGGTCCACCCGGGAGCCCCAGTATTTCTTTTTATAGGCACAGATTACTCACTCTTCTTTCATAAGATCAACTGACGGGTTCTAAAATTCTTTCACTGCAGTACATGGGTGGCTCAGTCAGTTAAGTGACCATTTCAGTTCAGGTCATGATCTCACAGTTTGTGAGTTCGAGCCCCGAATTGGGCTTTGTGCTAACAGTGCAGTGCAGAGCCTGCTTAGAGTCTCTCTCTCCCTTTCTCACTGCCCCTCCTCCGCTTGCTCTCTCTCTCTCTCAAAATAATAAAAAAAATTTTTTAATTATTAAAATTCTTCATTAGGGGGCGCCTGGGTGGCTCAGTGAGTTAAGCATCCAACTCGATTTTGGTTCAGGTCATGATCTCATAGTTTATGGGTTCAAGCCCCCTGGGATTCTCATTCTCTTTCTCTCTCTCTGCCCCTCCCCTGCTTGTACTCTCTCTCCTTCTAAATAAATAAACTTAAAAAAACAAAACAAAAAAAATCTTTCATTAGGAGGCTTGATCTCCTTAATATGGACAAATGTTGGTATATCCTTTTCTTCTTACCCCACCCCCACCTTTGTCTGGGCTGTGGTTCTTCCTGGCCTGGAACATTACATCTCTTCACTAGTTACTTGTTAGGTAAAATGTTCCACACAACTGTTCTCCCCTTTTTTTTTTTTTTTTTTTTTTTTTTTTTTAAGTAAACTCTATGAGCCCCAGGAGCCCAACGTGGGGCTGGCACTCACGACCCCAGGTTCAAGAGTCGTACGCTCTACCAACTGAGCCAACCAGGCATCTACAAATGCTCTCCTTAACCTTCCTTTTCTCCTTTCTTACAATCCCAAAACTCTTAGAAGTCTCCATATCCTATCATCCTATCTACTTCTATTACCTTCCAACAACCGTATGAGATAAGTGATAAAATACTAATTTATGTCCAGTTTACAGAGGAAGAGTCTAAGCATAACAAGGGTAAAGGACACAGATAATATAGCTGGTTTGCAGCTTCCAACCCAAGTATTCTGGCTCCCAATTCCAGTGTACAGTAAAACATATTATGAATGTGCAGGAATATAAAGCTATATGCCTCCAAGTCAAAAAGTAGTTCAAAAAACATTTAATAATTTATTTCTCATGTAAGTCACTGAGAAAGCCATGGTCTCAGTAATAAAAAACACATTCAGCTTTATCCAAGGAGAGCATATCTACAGAAAACAGAAGAGTTAGGATAAGGAAGGATTGCTCTATATCATCTTACCTAAGAGCTTAGTGACATTATGCAGTAAAACTGTATGGCTCTAGTCTAAATTTATACCATCCCATCTTCAGAAATCAGTTTGATTTCTCAAGAAGGCATATACACTGACCAGCCAAAATGAGTATTCTATTTTAGTTAGTAGCTATAATTTTCCACTAAGAGCTTCCACTAATAAATTGTCTTTCAGGTTTATCAGAGATTGATTTACATATGAGGTCAATAGGAATTGGCCCCCTCATATTTGATAACCGTTAAATGAACTAATAAAGTATGTCCCTAGCCTTGGAAAGCTGAAGAGTAGACCTTGGACCCTTGATAACCTCACCAAGATACAGCCAGAGGATGAGGCCCAGCCCAAGAAAACCAAGCGCTCTTTGCTCTTCCCCTCAACACTCACATTTTTCGGCCACAGGACATGGGGTGCAAACATAAGGGCAAGGTTATAGGCAGACATCTTATTCTTGTCTTGTTTCTTTGCTGTCTGGTACAGGAGATCAAGCAATAACTTCAGCAAGTTACGATTAGGTGGAGGGAGAATGAGGAAGAGCAACTGGAGAGCCTCAATTTGCCGCTCCTTATCTGGTACATTGGTCTTGTTTCCTTTATCATCAAACTGCATCAAATCTTGAGGACAAAAGAAATGATTGCAAAGGAGGGAGAAAATACAAGCAAGAAAAATTAACATGTCTACTATTATCCTCCCCTCAACTCCAATTAAAATGAGAAGAAAGATGTGGTGCCTGGGTGGCTCGGTCGGTTAGGCGTCCAACTTCGGCTCAGGTCATGATCTCTAGTTCGTGGGTTCCAGCACCGCATCAGGCTCTGTGCTGACAGCTCAGAGCCTGGCGCTTGCTTCAGATTCTGTGTCTCCATCTCTCTCTCTGTCCCTCCCCAGCTCACATCCTGTCTTTCTCTCAAACATAAGTAAACATTTTAAAAATTTTAAAAGAAGAAGGAGGAAGAAGGAAGGAAAGAAGAAAGAAAAAAGAAGAAGAAGAAAGGAGCACCTGGGTGGTTCAGTCAGTTAAGCGTCCGACTCTTGATTTTGGCTCAGGTCATGATCTCACAATTTGTGAGTTCGAGCCCAGCAATGGGCTCTGTGCTAACTGTGCAGAGCCTACTTAGGATCCTCTCTCTGCCTCTCTCTCTGTCCCTCTTCCCCTCTCATTATCTCCCTCTCAAAATAAATAAATAAACTTAAAACAAGAAGAAAAAAACAGGCATAAACAGAACTTAGAGCAAAATATGATAACAAAATAGTATCAATAAAGTTCAACAATAAAAAGACCAAAACAATTTTTAAATGGGCAAAAGATTTGGGGATTTTTGTTGTTGTTGTTGTTGTTGTTGTTGTTGTTTTAAATATAATTTATTGTCAAATTGGCTTACATACAACACCCAGTGCTCATCCCAACAAGTGCCTTCCTCACTGCCCATCACCCATTTTCCCCTCTTCCCCACCCCCCCTTCAACCCTCAGTTTGTTCTCTGTATTTAAGAGTCTCTTATGGCAAAAGGTTGGAATAAACAGTCCTCCAAAGACAATATATGAATGGCCAATAAGCACGTGTATATTCTGTATCATTTGCTATCAGGACAATGTAAATTAAAACCACTCCTGAGAATGGTTTTAGGAGTGAATGAGATACTACCTCATACCTCCTAGCATGGCTATAACCCAAAAAACTGAAAATAACAAGTGTTGGCAAGGATGCTGAGAAAATTAAACCCTCCTACATTGCTGGTGGGAATGGAAAATGGTACACTTTGGAAAACAGTTTGGCAGTTCCTCAAAAAGCTAAACATAGGGTTACCATATGACCTGGCAATTCCACTCCTAGGTATGTATTCTTAGCTATACAGAGAAATGAAAACACTTCCACACAGATCTTTGATAATGCCACCCTCTTCATTTTTCCTCACACAGGAAAAGAAATATGAGAGTGAATTATGCCCTGATAACAGAATAATCTAGGCAGCTCCTCATGGAATCAGAATCTGTTTCTCCCCTAAAAGCCTACATAGGTTATCAATAAAAACAGTGCCCTGGATAATCATAATTTCAAAGGATACAAATAACCATTTGGATATAAATCATATAGACCTGAAAATAGCGTGTTGTTTAATTTCAATAATAAATCAAAGTTTAGGAAAGGCAGGTAATATTTCTAGAAACTGTTCCCTGTTAATATGAAATTGACAACAAAAATAACTTCCAGTTATCAGCAAGGCATATCAAATGCACCAGCTGTGCCACACCTCAACAGGATTGCAAAGAATTGTGAATCACAGAGGGTGGAGCAGAGGATTTCAAGTATGGCACTAAACTAACTCAAATAGAACAAGCATTCTGCATGTTAACACTTACAAAAAACTTATCAATATTTTCCATATCATTTTCAAGATCCAAGTTTATTTCTCTCCAAAATAATTATAAAGTTATATAACATTTTAATGACATTTACTCATTTGTATAATCTGATTGTCACTGAAAGGGCTAAAAAAAATCTAATCTTAATTAGATTTTAGAAATTCAAAGATATTTTTTAAGTAGTAAAAATTATTCAACAGAAAAAAAATCTTATATTTTCCTTAAAATTAGAAGAAAGACAAAAATACCCAGGGGCAGAAAACCAAGTAAATGCAGTATAAATTTTGATGCTATGTGCACTTAGAGCCAATAGCAGCCTAACGGCTTGCAATTCAAGAATGAATTCCCTACCATAGAGGCATAAAAGAAAATGAGGTAAATATTAGCCAAAAATGGAACATCCTCCAAGATGTATCAAGCGAAAAAAGCAAACCACTGAACCATGTATATAATACCCTACCACTACCAATACCTAAAAGAGAGAAAAAGAATGTATGTAAGTATTTGTTTATAAAGGTAAATAATACCCCTGGAAGGATACATAAGAAACCAATAGCATTGGATACCTCCAGGAAGAAAATCTGGGTACTGGGGAACTTTTAAATCTTTTGAATTTTGAACCATGTGAATGTATTGCCTATTTAGAAAACAAAATTATTTTCAAAAAACAAGTCTCCAAGATTAGAGACGATCTCAACTGAGGCATAATAACACTTAATTATTAGCAAATCCTCAAGCCAAGGTAAATATAGCAAACCTATAACCATCTAAGGTATGTTAACCAATCCAATGAAAAGCATCCATTTATTGAGCAATTAAAATGTTCAAAGCACAATGCTAGGATCTATCAGGGATACAAAAATAAATAAAACCCAGACTTTATTTTCAAAGAAGCTGATTTAGCAAAACACCTGATTAAAACTAAATTGACCAATACTACCCAGAGAGCCCAAAATACCATGAAATCTTAATCAATTTTGGAGGAAGTATTACTGTGGGTTACAAACAACAGAAAATTCCAAACAACTTTACTCAACTATAAGAAATGTACCATATACATCTCCTTCTAACCTCCTATACTCACCAGCAATTTTGAGGTGTGCATGGAAATGTTTATGAGTCAGCAGCGGCTCAGGTAACTCTCCTAGAAACATCTTCAGCAAGGTAGCAACATCATTTGAATGAAACTCCCCCGATTCCAAGTCAATATCAGTTCCATTATTGAGAGCATCTCTTAAAATCTGCTGTCGGACACTATTCCCTGGTACTCTAAACAGACCCTCTACTCTCAAGTCTGTTTAGTGTGGAAAAAGAACAGAGGACATGCAAAAAGGAAGCAAAAAGAGAATTACAATTAAATTACAATTAAATTACAATGAAAACAATTGATCTAACAGACTACTTTACACTTGAAAGACCCTTTATAAAGACCTTGAAGGAGATTACCCCACCACCACCACCACCACCATTTTCCCAGAAAAGTTGAGAACTTATTGGCCTCTGAGGAGACTTATCTGAGCACCTGGACATGGTCTGCCCAGGAGTCATTCAACCTTCTCAGGCACATCTGGAGACTGAACTTAACCTGAACAATGATTAGAATGAGCTTGAAAAATAGTTGGAAGAAAGCCAAATCTCCCAGAAATCCCCTTCCCTTTGGCCACCCCAGACTTTGTTTACAGGCGCTGAATTCATCTGTGGAAGTGTGTTGCTCCTGTAAATGGTTTCCCAGCCCAAAATGAATTTGGAGTCTCTGCACTGTCCCAGAAATTAGAACTCTAACCTGTCAGATCACCTTTCAGTCTGAGATTCCCAGAAGCGTAGGATCATCTCAACTAAACTGTTCTTCCCTGACAACCAGGTTCTAAGCTAATCTGATTTAAAAAAAAGGGGGGGGGGATTATAGTTTTAGTCTGATCTAGAAGAAGCATAAGAGTTCATGTTTTCAGCTGAGGTATATATTTATCTTTGTATAGCCTACTATACAAAGTTCAGGGGTTCAAGTTCAAATGCCTACAAGGGCAGGCAGGTAATAGTAAATGAATGAATAGGAACCAAAACAAACTGGAGAGCACCTATCTGTGCTCCAATTGACTGTATACAAGTGGGGGCCCCAGGATGCTAGATCTTCCTATCATCCAAAGAATTTTGAAAACCTGGACTTCTACCAATACCTAATTTTATTTAATACTTTGCCAAGCAAACAACACATGAACGTAGAGGACTCAAGTCCTTACACTATCAGTTTACAACCTCTGCTCTAGCTTCTAAAACAGTGCCTCACATAAAATAAGTCATAAACAGCGGTGCCTAGGGGCACCTGGGTGGCTCAGTCGGTTAAGCATCTCACTTCGGCTCAGGTCATGATCTTGCAGTTTGTGAGTTCAAGCCCCGCGTCGGGCTCTGTGCTGATAACTCAGAGCCTGGAGCTGCTTCAGATTCTCTGTCTCCCTCTCTCTCTGCTCCTCCCCTACTCACACTCTATCTCTCAAAAAATAAATAAATATTAAAATTTTTTTCAAAAAAAATTCTCTCTAAAAAGAAATTTAAGAGGAAATATATTTAGAAACATGCTACCTAAAATTATAATTAATTAGTGTCTTTTGTTCATTAGCACCTACTAACTCAAAGAAGTTAATAGAAAACTGACAATTCTTCGTTAACACAGAACAACAAAATCTTGAGTAGTCTTACTTTTGTGTAGATACTCAATCAGCTGGTATATCTGGGCAATGCCTTCTTCTGTCAATGGGGATCCAAATACCACTCCTTTTTCTAAAAAAACATACAACAGGACAGGGCTATATTTTCCATAAATAGTACAAAATCCTCATTCTTAAAACCACTCAAGCATCCTACATTACAACTCAGCAAATGTTTTCACAGGTTCAGTAAACAAAAACCTTAAAGCTGTTAGTGCACCCAAAAATGCAACAACTCTCAATCAACTCTGCATGTTTAATATTAAACTGCAGGTTCCTTGAAGGCAAAAATGATCTTAAGTAACAATACTTATAAGCCATGTTGATAATTAGCTTAAAAATAAAAAACAGAATTTAGAGCCATGATTATAAAAGTATGACAGATTATCGACTAGAGTTGGTAGAGGGTCTAATCTATTGTAATGTTTAAACTTTTTTTCTACCTTAAATGATTTTCTTATATTTAATAAAATGAAATAGTACCTCTTAGTATCTTATCAAAAGTAGTGCTACAATTTATTTTCTAGAAAGGCTTTTATTTTGGGTGACTCATAGGTCTTTGATTATGCCTTATCAAAGCATTCCATAGAATGAAAACATTTGAAAACACCTGCAATAAAAAATGTTCATTCTTGGGGTGCCTGGGTGGCTCAGTCGGTTAAGCATCTGACTTCGGCTCAGGTCATGATCTCACGGTCTGTGGGTTCGAGCCCCGTGTCGGGCTCTGTGCTGACAGCTCAGAGCCTGGAGCCTGCTTTGGATTCTGTGTCTCCCTCTCTCTCTGCCCCTCCCCTGCTCGCACTGTCAATCTGTCTCTGTCTCTGTCTCTCTACTTCTCTCAAAAATAAACAAACATTAAAAAAATTTTTTAACGTTCATTCTTTACTATACTCTTCAGCTATGTCATAGGGCATGAAAATCAACGTGCCTCTGACAACTACCTAAACCAAATCATGTCATCTCTCTCAGGGACTGATATACTTGCTTTAGCTTATCTATTTTTTAAAAATTTTTATTACTAGTACTTAAGATTTTACTACTTATGAAAATGAGAAAAATGACCAAAAAATACTTTAAATACCAGCAACTCAATGAATGTGCAGATGTTAGGAGGAAAGCCCAGGGAGTAGCTGAGACCTACCCACCCTTCACAGACACATCCCCTACCCTTTCGCTTGAGAGATATCAGAGACCGGAAGAATCCTGGTGCTGGGCTGGCCCCACCAGGCAACTTAAGGTCCACTTCCCCCATCAGCTGAGCCAACTCAGTCCCAGGTAAGTCGATGAGCCTTGTGATGTTGCTGACCACCAACTCGGTGAACACCTCAGGCTTCTCATGTCGGAGTTTCTCCACAAAAAAATCAGGATTGAAGATAATGGGCTGCCCTCGAAGGGAAGAATCATTGCAGATAACAAAATTACAGATGGCATCACTGAAAGAAATGAAACAGACGAGTCTTTAGGGGGATCCTTTTTGCATGCTTCTCATGCTCTCTAAGCCATACAATTATTCACTCCTTCGGTGGCTTAATCTACGTACGTAGGTCTTTTGAAAAACCTAATCCTTAACCTGCTGACTGTACAAAAGAAGACAATTTGAGCTTGTTGCTATTTAGGTTATACCCACCTAGATACTTGGGAATTTGATTCAAGAATTTTTTTCTTTAATGTTATTTATTTTTGAGAGAGAGAGAGGCAGACTGTGAGTAGGAGAGAGGCAGAGAGTGAGGGAGACATGGAATCTGAAGCAAGCTCCAGGCTCTGAGGTGTCAGCACAGAGCTTGATGCAGGGCTCAAACTCACAAACCACGAGATCATGACCTGAGCCACCCAGGCACCTCATGGAATTTCATTTGATAAAAAGACACCAACAGGCACCTGGGTGGCTCAGCCAGTTAAGCGTCCAACTCTTGATTTCCACTCAGGTCATGATCTCATGACTCTTGAGATATAACCCCACATCAGGCTCTGTGCAGACAGTGCAGGGCCTGCTTGGGATTCTCTCTCTCTGCCCCTCCTCAGCTTGCACACATGTGTGCATTCTTTCTCTCTCCTTCTCCCTCTCCCCCTCCTCTCTCTCACTCTCTCTGTCTCTCAAGATAAATAAAACACTTTAAAAAATAAAAGTAAATTAAAAAAGCAAAGACACCAGGGCACCTGGGTGGCTCTGTTGGTTAAGCATTCGACTTCGGCTCAGGTCATGATCTCACAGTTTGTGGGTTCGAGCCCCGCATCGGGCTGTGTGCTAAGCGCTTGGAGCCTGGAACCTGCTTCGGATTCTGTGTATCTCTCTCCCTGTCCCTCCTCTACTCATGTTGTCCTTCTCTCAAAATAAATAAACATAAAAAAAAAAATTACAGTTGACAGTACCACATTTAGGCCAGTCTCAAATGCCACAGAAACACATGATAGTAAGCATAAAACTATAAAAGAGCTAAAACTACATCTAGATAGTGTAGCAGACATTTTGGAGACATTTACTCTACCCATAGGGTTCTTTGGTTCCTGGGTCCCTATACAGGCATTTTCTAATCATCAGTTCCCTTGAACTGAGCCAGCTGCCCTTGGATTCTATTCCTCATAATTGGAAAGCCTTCCCCAGAATGAAAAGCCTTCACCTTTACAGGTATATAAAATAAATATTAATTCCACCTTACCGAGGTCCAGAAATAAGTTTTGGCTTTTTGTTACTTTGTTATTTATTTTGAGAGAGAGAGAGAGAGAGAGAGAGAGAGAGGCAGAAAGAGGGAGAGTCTTAAGCAGGTCCTGAACTGTCAGCAGAGGGACTCAAATTCACAAACCATGAGATCATGACCTGAGCCGAAATCAAGAGTCAGATGCTCAATGGAGCCACCCAGGTGCTCTAAGAAATAAGTTTTATTTTAAAATCCTTCAACTCTAGGGTGTCTGGGTGGCTCAGTTAAGCGTCCAACTCTTGATTTCGGCTCAGGTCATGATCTCACAGTTCGTGAGTTCCAGCCCCTCTTGGGCTCTGTGCTGACAACACAGGGCCTGCTTAAGCCTCTCCCTCTTCCGCTGCCTCTCCCCCATTCGTACTCTGTCTCTCTCAAAAATAAAATTAAATTAAATTAAAATAAAAATAAATAAATAAATCCTTCAACTCTAGATGCCTCTGCCTGTCATCTAAGTCCAACCTTTGTTCAGGCAGATTCTTCTCTCTAGGGCACTTGGGAAACTTCTTGCTCCTGATTTCACTTTTCTGTCATTGAATAATGGGTCCCTTATCTTAGCTGGATTTCCACTCCTACATTACCTAGGCTATACTCCTGGCAAAGTTCCTTTGACTCTCAGGAAATATTTCCTTCCCTATTCACTGTTTCCTAATACCTAACGACTATAGTCCTTTGTACTTCTAACATGTTACATGTAAGAACTAGATTTTTCCACCTCTGATAGCAGACACAACACCACTTGTTTGTATCCATTATCAATGATCTCTAATGGCTTGTTCTAATCCTTATTATATAAATAGTCATCTATTATATAACCACAGAGTAGAACACAAGCCGGAAAGCACAAGTGGTCACATCTGTCAGGCAAAGTCAAAATTCACCTGACACATACAAACATTCCCACAATTTAAAAAATCACACCTTAGAGTCTTCCACAACATCCTAGGTACCAAAGTACTAGAAAAATGACACTCTAAATATTAAATATTAGTGATCTATAATCCACTTTGTCAACACTACATGATAATTTTTAACAATGAAAACAAGGCATGGGAAAACTTCAAAGTTTGTCAGTACTTCCTTGAAAAATTATCACATAATTTTAATCAACAATCCAAATCTTCAATTGGTGGCTACTAAATTCCTTATTTTATCTGGAATGATAATATAAGTATTCATGTAAAAATGTAAATTTATGCATATTCTCAAGCCAAAGAGTTAGTAAACAAAGATACCTTAACCTGCTTATCTCTTCAACCTTTTTACACACAAAGAAAGGTTCATTTCCCTGTAAAGATACCAATGATTACAAGCCAATTAAAATCAAAAGCAACTGGGGGCGCCTGGGTGGCTCAGTCAGTTGAGCGGCAGACTTCCGGCTCAGGTCATGATCTTACCGTTTGTGAGTTTGAGTCCCACGTCGGGCTCTGTGCTCACAGCTCAGAGCCTGGGGCCTGCTTCAGATTCTGTGTCTCCCTCTCTCTCTGCCCCTCCCCTACTCCTGCTCTGTCTCTCTCTCTCTCAAAAATAAATAAACATTAAAAAAATTTTTTTTTACTTTTTTTATGTTTTTTATTTATTTTTGAGAGACAGAGAGAGACAGCGTGAGCAGGGGAGGGTCAGAGAGAGAGGGAGACACAGAATCTGAAGCAGGCTCCAGGCTCTGAGCTGTGAGCACAGAGCCCGACGCAGGGCTCGAACCCACGAACTGTGAGATCATGACCTGAGCCGAAGTCGGACGCTTAACCGACTGAGCCACCCAGGCGCCTCTAAAAAAATGTTTAAAAAAAGCAACTGTATCCTAAACCATTGGCAAAACCTTTTTTTTAATGTCAGTTTATTTCAGTCAAGAAACAATAGTCAATATAAAACTACTATTTATAATCACTGCCAATCAAAAATCACTACTCTGAGAGAGCCAGAGAAATCATGAAATGTATTAGCACCAAAAAAATTCTTATAATTTACTGAGTCTAAACGATCATTTTATGGATTTTACATCCCTTTTAATTCTGAAAAACAGATTTCAGATAGTTCTAACATGTAAATATACATGAATAGCATCCATTATATTCCTGAAGTAGAAACACAGACAGACATATAACTTTCAGATCTTTAGTTTATTAATATCCAGCACAATACTCAGTTAAAATTCTAAAATTTCCATCACAGATGACCCTCCAGCACTAAACTGGATCAAATACACATGTGAGAAAGCAACTAGAAGCAGAAAGCCCTAGCTACATAATTTCTCAACAGAGTCCTTCCTACCTGGCCATCACCCCCAAAGTGTACCCCCTCCTAAATAGGTAGAACTGGTAGAAGAAGAAGTAAATTCAAGGCTGCTCCTACCTATTCACAAAGAACACCAGAAAAGTTCCCTTGGGAGTCCTAACACAGAGGTAACAAATAAGCAATCTCCGTTTCTTTTCTCCTTCTGCTTTTTCTCCCCTTCCCTCCCAAGATCATTCACTCTTGTTTTGCTCCACTTTACTGTCTTTAACCTAGTTTTTTGTTCCCTCTTCCTCACTTTTTCAGAGTGGGGCATCTGGTAAGACACAATGTAAGGAGAGAAATGGTTAAAAAAGAAGTAAAATGGAAGATGAGAGATGGAAAAGACAGATATAGTGGGTTACATTTTTTAATTACCCCCATACCACACAGCCCACTAATCCCTTTCCACGGAACACACAATATCACAATATAAACCTGAGAATATCAAGGAACACATTAAGAACTTAAGAGATTTCTAGGACTAACGAAAAAAATACTATATTTAAGCAAAAACAACTTCCTACTCTATGGTATCTTATTTTAAAACAGTCTAAGTTTGCTCAAGTTCAAGAAAAAAATTTAATTTCTTACATAAACGCTGAAAGCTTCTGATGAGGCATTGGTAAATCGAAGAGATGGGGGGAAAAGCTTTCTCCTTGTTTGTTATGACAAAGGAACCTTCCTTTCCCTGCCCCATCACAGCCTACGCAAATTCCAGACATGTTAGAGGATACAAGGGCATATTATGGGGCCTGAAAGGCAGTACTCATCAGGACTCTAAGCGCTCATCTGCAAGTAGGAACAAAACAGAAATTAAAAACTGGACCAGTTCATTGTATTTGCCGATACATACATGAAGCTCAACAGTAGTCTCCCATCACACTGAAAGTTGTATTAGACAAAACAATCACATAACGTAAGAGTATAAGGACAAGTAGTTTTATAATATGGAGGGAAGGATGATCCCTACCTCACATCATACACAAAAGATAAATTCCAGACAGAATAAAGATCCAAATATAAAAAGTCAAACTTTAAAAAGCTTAGAAAAGAGCAAAGAATAAATGAGGCAGAGGAAATGCGTCTTGTAGCATAAAAAAGCACAATCCACAAAGAAAAGATTGATGCATTTAACTACATTAAATTTTTAAATGTCTGTACAACAAATGGCATTATGAACAAAGTTCTTTAAAAAAGAAATCAAAATGCCTCTGGAGAGAGGAACAGGAATGAAAGAACAGGAGTGGGAGAAAAACTTTCCACTGTATGCTCTTTTGTATTTTCTGGATTTTTGATTCATGTGAACATACTACTCATTCACATAAACAATAGATTTAAAACTCTAAGGAGTGCCTGGGTAGCTCAGTTGGTTAAATATCCTACTTCTGCTCATGATCTCATGGTTTGTGAGTTTGAGCCCGTAATCGGGATCTGTGCTAATAGCTCAGAGCCTGGAGCCTGCTTTAGATTCTGTCTAAAGATTCTCTCTCTGCCCCTGCCCCGCTGGCGCATACACAAGCGCACGTCCTCTCTTTCTCTCTCTCTCCCAAAATTAAACAAACATTAATGTTAAAATTAAATGTTAAAATTAAATAAAACTTTAAAATAACAAAATAAAAAGCCATAAACTGGAAAAAAAAATCTTTGTCATGCATATAAAAGGATTAGTTTTCAGAATTTATCACTCTAAAATTTTATGTCTAAATTTATAAGAAAAATACACTCAACTCAAAGAAAATTAGACAAAAGATATGACAAAATAATTCATTGAAGAGGGGCCCTAAGTGACTAACAAACATGAAAGGAATCTCAACTTTAAAAATTACAAGGGTAGGGGCGTCTGGGTGGCTCAGTAGGTTAAGTACCCAACAGGCTCAGGTCATGATCTCATGGTTCATGAGTTCGAGCCTTGCTTTGGGCTTTGAGCTGACAGCGTAGACCTTGCTTGGGATTCTCTATCTCCCTCTTTCTCTGCCCCTCCCTTGTTCGCACACTCTCTCTCTCAAAAATAAATAAACATTAATTTTTTTTTTTTTTAAAATTATAAGGGTTGGAGTGCCTGGGTGGCTCTAGGTGGCTCAGTCTGTTAAATGTCCAACTTTAGCTCAGGTCATGATCTCACAGTTCATGGGTTCAAGCCCTGCATGAGGCTCTGTGCTGACAGCTCAGAGCGTGAAGCCTGTTTCGGATTGTGTCTCTGTCTCTCTCTCTCTGCCCCTCCCCCACTGTGCGTGCGTGTGTTCTCTCTCTCTCTCTCTCAAAAATAAATAAAACATTTTAAAAATAAATAAAAATTACAAGGGTAAAGCAAATTGAATGGTACCTTTCCCCATCCATCATTTTGGCAAAAACTGAGATTTAGGCATTATCTTTTTATTCCTAGAGTGCAAGGATTATTTATTTGTTTATTATCATGAGTCAGTGCTTAATTTTATCAATTTTTGTGCATCTATTGATATGATTTTTCTCCTTTATTTTGTTTATGTGGTGAATGACATTGATTAATGTTAAACCAACCTTGCATGTCTAGAATAAGCGTGATATTGTTATATTATCATTTTTATATATTGCTGAATTTGGTTTGCTAATAGTTTAGATTTCTCCATATACATTTGTAAGTGAGATAGTCTGGAACTGCTTTCCAAAAGTAGAGCATCCCTATGAAATCTTTCATAAGCCAAAATGGCATAAAGTGAAGAAGAAATCACCATTAACTTACACGGAAATTTTTTTGCATCTCAACCCCAAAAATAACCCATCTTAGCCTTTTCTGATCCCTTAGGAACTATAAAGTACAGATCCTCAAAGACACAGTTCAAAGTTATGGCAGTTTGCTACTGAGATGCTGAGTGTCGTTCTCAGGGGAAGGAGCTTGGTGGGGCCACTCTCGCTCATCAGGGTCTGAGCTGCCTCTATAATGGCTCAATGGAAAATAAATGCTGAATACTATTTCCACTTTTTTGCCTTTTTTCATAAGAGTGGAAATCCTGTTTGGATTTCTTTCAGTTCGTGAAAACAGGCACTAAAGGAGGTCCTTCATAAAAGGGGCCTAACACAAACGTTCAAAAAGCAGGGGATACCTGTGCAGTAGCGCCACCACCCCTCCACACTTTCGCTTTCTGGGGTCCACAGAGAATCCTCCTCTTGACCTATCACCAGAAGGTCACCAGTAGTCTAACAACTACCACAATCCCTACATCATTCACCTCACTTCTTCTCATTGCATAGGCATATTATCATCTCAAATGTACAGCACAAAAGACATTCTGAGAGAAAGACTACATGTACATAATTTTTATTACAGTATATTATTATAATTGTTCTATTTTATTATTAATTGCCCTATTTTATCTAGTTATTATTAATCTCTTAATATGCCTAATTTGTAAATTAAACTTTATCATAGCTATGTACATATAGGAAAAAAGTATATATGGGTTTCAGTACTATCTACAGCTTCAGACATCCACTGGGGGGAGGGGGATCTTGGAACATATCCCCCATGGACAGAAGGGGACTACCGTATATTGTCTTCACTAGGTTTTATATAAAGGTTGTGCTGGCCTGGGGCACCTGGGTGGTTCAGTCAGTTAAGCGTCCAGCTCTTGATTTCAGCTCAAGTCATGATCTCACAGTTTGTGAGATCGAGCCCTGCATCAGGCTCTGCACTGACAGTGCATTTTCTGAAAAAATTTATGTGAGATTGGTGTTACTGCTTCTTTAAATGTTTGATCAAATTGGCTGATGAAGCCATCTAAACCTAGAGTTTTCTTTGTGAGGTTTTTAATTATATATTCAATTCATTTTATGTTATAGGACTATTCAAATTTTCTATTTCTTCTTATATTAATTTTGGTTAAGCTGGACATTTCTAGGACTTTGTCTATTTCACATCAATTTTCAAGCTTTATTGGCATAAACTTGTTTATAATATCCTCTTAAGTACTTTTTTTAAAGATTCCTTCTTTTACTCTTTTATTATTTTTTTAAATGTTTATTTATTTTGATAGCAAAAGAGAGAGAGCATGCGTGCATGCAAGCAGGAAAGAGGCAGAGACAGAGGGAAAGAGAGAACCCCAAGAGCCCAACACAGGTTTCAAACCCACCAACCATGGGTAATGACCTGAGCCAAAATCAAGAGTTGGACACTTAACCAACTGAGTCACCCAGGCACCCCCTCCTCTTAGGTACTTTTTAACGGTTCCTCTTAAGAACTACAAAGTTACATAGTGATGTCCTCCTCTTTGTTCCTAATATTGATAATTTATGTTTTCTCTTATTTTTAATTTATGAATCTTATTAGAGGTTATTGATTTTATTAACTTTGTCAAAGTTACAGCTTTTGATTTTGCTGAATCCCTCTATTACATATTTGCTGTTTATTTCATTAATTTCTGCTCTTTATTGCTTCCTTTCTTTACTGGATTCAGGGTAAAGGTGGCACTGCAAATCAGTGGGGAATTGATGACCTTTTGACTAAATGGTGTGGGACACTTGGATAAAAGTGAAAATTGACATCTATCGCACAATATACACAAAGATCTTCAATTCCAGGTGAATGGCAGATCTAAAGGTGAATAGAAGAACCATAAACCTACTAGAAGGTAATATAAAAGAACACATTATTGAACTGAGGCTGGGGAAATTTTTTAAATAGTTTTTAAATACCACATTAAAATATTAACCACAAGGGGGCGCCCGGGGGGTTCAGTAGGTTAAGCATCTGACTCTTGGTTTCCACTCAGGTCATAATCTCAGTTTCATGAGTTCAAGACCAGAGTTGGGCTCTGCGCTGGAAGCACAGAGCCTGCTTGAGAGTCTCTGTCTCCCTCTCTCTTTGCTCAACCCCTACTCGTGCTGTTTCTGTCTCTCAAAATAAATAAATAACCTTGAAAAAAAAATATATTAACCACAGGGGCACCTGGGTGACTCAGTTGTTTGAGCATCTGACTCTTGATTTCCACTCAGGTCATGATCCCAGGGTCATGGGATCAAGCCCCATGTCAGACTCCACACTGAGCATGGGGCCTGCTTAAGATTCTCTCTCTCTACCTCTGCCCCTCTCCTCCACTCACACTCTTTCCCTTTCTCTTTAAAAAAAAAAAAAAAATGGGGCCACCTGGGTGGCTCAGTCAGTTAAGCATCTGACTTCAGCTCAGGTCATGATCTCACGGTTTGTGGGTTCAAGCCCTACATCGGGCTGTGTGCTGACAGCTCAGAGCCCGGAGCCTGCTTCGGATTCTGTGTCTCCTTCTCTCTCTGCTCCTCCCCTGCTCATACTCTGTCATTCTCTGTCTCTCAAAAATAAACATAAAAAAATTTTTTTAAATGAAGAAAGAAAGAAAAAACAAACCCAAATAAGTACCAAAGCTTAGAGAAACTGACAGTAACTGTTTTATACTGACAGTGGGGCTATAAATGGTACAATCATTTTGGAAAATTGTTTAGTCTTATCTACTAAAGTGAAAAGTATATCCTATGACCCCAGCAATTCTAAAACATGCCTAATGTATGCAGCCACATGTACACCAAAATCATTCATTGAAACATTAATTTCTAAACTGCCAAAACATTCAGAATGATTTTTTAAATTGTGGCATATATAATGGTATATTTTACAGGAATGAAAATGAGCAAACTCCAGTCACATGCACTATCATGAATGAATCTCACATATAATGATGAGCAAAAGACGTCTCACACCCCCCCCACACACACACTCTCTCTCTCTCTCTCTCTCTCTCTCTCTCTCTCTCTCTCTCTCACACACACACACACACACAGACTACTTAGTATGCAAGACCATTTACATCAAATTTTGAGGACAAAACTTTATTTAGCAATACTTACTTAAGTGGTAAAATTGTAAAAAGAAGCAAAGATATATTTACCATAAAATTCAGGAAACTGGCTACCTTTGAGAAGTAGTGATTAAGAGGAGGTAAGAAGGTCTGAGGGGAGTTTCCAGGGTGCTAGCACTATTCTTGTGATAAATCATGGAGCTATGGTGAAAAGGAGATTCATTTGAAGGACTTACAGCAAATGTTAAGTTTATTGAAGCTGGGCAATATTGATCATATTATTCTACATTCCTATATGTAGAACATCTTTCAAGATAAATTTTAAGAAACCAAGCAGATTTGACCTAAATCTTGCTACAACTTGATGTAAATATCATAGAAAATCAAAATGAATAGTAAAGGTTAATTTCCTCATCATAGGAGTTTTTGCATAGATGACCAGAACCAGGAGAAGTAGTAGTTAGGCAGTAGGCATACAGAGATAGCAAGGACTCCAGTATTTAAATGCATATATTGGGCAACTATCCCAAAGAAGAGTAAGAGGCAAGGCCTATCAAAAAGGAAAATTTGGGGGCATCTAGCTGGCTCAATTGGTAGAGAACGTATGTGACTCGATGTCAGGGTCATGAGTTCAAGCCCCACCTTGGACACAAAGCTTACATTTTTTTTTAATGTTTTATTTATTTTTGATACAGAGAGAGACAGAGCATGAGAGGGGGAGGGGCAGAGACAGAGGAAGACAGAATCAAAGCAGGCTCCAGGCTCTGAGCTGTCAGCACAGAGCCCGACACGGGGCTCAAACCCACCAACATGAGATCGTGACCTCACCCGAAGTCAGAGGCCCAACCGACTGAGCCACCCAGGCGCCCCAAAGCTTACATTTTTAAAACAGGAAGAAAAATGGCACAAAAACAGACACTCAGATCAATGGAACAGAATAGAAAACCCCGAAATGGATCCACAAACATATAGCCAACTAATCTTTGACAAAACAGGAAAGAATATCCAGTGGAATAAAGACAGTCTCTTCAGCAAATGGTGCTGGGAAAACTGGACAGCAACATGCAGAAAAATGAACCTGGACCACCTTCTTAAACCATACACAAAAATAAACTCAAAATGGATGAAAGACCTAAATGTAAGACAGGAAGCCATCAAAATCCTCGAGGAGAAAGGAGGCAAAAATCTCTTTGACCTGGGCCACAGCAACTTCTTACTCAACATGTCTCTGGAGGCCAGGAAAATCAAAGCAAAAATGAACTATTGGGACCTCAACAAAATAAAAAGCTTCTGCACAGCGAAGGAAACAATCAGCAAAACTAAAAGGCAACTGACAGAATGGGAGAAGATATTTGCAAATGACGTATCAGATAAAGGGTTAGTATCCAAAATCTATAAAGAATTTAGCAAACTCAACACCCATAAAAACAAATAATCCAGTGAAGAAGTGGGCAAAAGACATGAATAGACACATGAAAGACATCCAGATGGCCAACCAACACATGAAAAAATGCTCAACATCACTCATCATCAGGGAAATACAAATCAAAACCACTATGAGATACCACCTCACACCTGTCAGAATGGCTAGCATTAACAACCCAGGCAACAACAGATGTTGGTGAGGATGCAGAGAAAGAGGATCTCTTTTGCACTGTTGGTGGGAATGCAAACTGGTGCAACCACTCTGGAAAACAGTATGGAGGTTCCTCAAGAAATTAAAAATACAACTAGCCTATGACCCAGCAATTGCACTACTAGGTGTTTATCCGAGGGATACAGGTATGCTGTTTCGAAGGGGCATATGCATCACAATGTTTCTAGCAGTGCTATAGACAATAGCCAAAGTATGGAAAGAATCAAATGTCCATTGATAGATGAATGGTTAAAGAAGATGTGGTGTGTGTGTATGTGTGTGTGTGTGTGTGTGTATATATATATATATATTGAGTTGTGTGTGTGTGTGTGTGTGTATATATATATATATATATTGAGTTGTGTGTGTGTGTGTGTGTATATATATATATATATATATATTGTTGAGTATTACTCAACAATCAAAAAGAATGAAATCTTGCCATATGCAACTACGTGGATGGAACCAGAGGGTATTATGCTAAGTGAAATTAGTCAGAGAAAGAAAAATAGCATATGACTTCACTCATATGAGGAATTTAAGATACAAAACAGATGAACATAAGGGAAGGGAAGCAAAAATAATATAAAAACAGAGAGGGGGACAAAACACAAGAGACTCTTAAACATAGAGAACAAACAGAGGGTGTTGCTGGAGGGGTTGTGGGAGGGGGGCTGGGCTAAATGGGTAAGGGGCATTAAGGAATCTACTCCTGAAATCATTGTTGCACTATACGCTAACTAACTTGGATGTAAATTTAAAAATAAATAAATTATTTAAAAAATAAATAAAATAAAATAAAAAATAAAGGAAGAAAAGGATAATTTGTATAACCTATTTACTGTCTGCTATGATTACTCTTACCACTAGATGGAACTCTACATGTAAGGCGATCTGCTTAGTGAAAGAACTAGAAACAGAATCCACAGCTGAAACATCAATTACAGAATAATGAAATGCAAGTGCTTTTGAAACATGTTGAACCCATGAATCTGCAAAATTCAAGACAGTGGGGGGAAAAAAAACGTATCCTGCAGATGTATCTTTTGGCTGACTGCTACTAAAACTGCATACCCACAAAACTAAATGTTTCCTCCCTAGTGAATTGCTTAACTTGATTTGTTCTCCAAGAACCACAACCTTGGCAACATCTATCAAAATATGAGCTATATTTAAAGTTGTCTAAATGTGACTTACCACCCTAAGAGAAGTAGGCACTCTCTGACTACTTTTTCAACACTCTGGCTCTGAAATAATGGCTTTCAATGTGTGGCTTTCTGGGAGAGCTGTTAGATAGGAATACATAGAAGTATTAAACGAGAGGCTATTATTCTTCCTTTTTCTGCATATCAAATTTAAACTGGTATCATGAAAGTTGTATATATAGAGAAAGGATAAAACAGGCCCCATGTGCCCAAGCTGGCAGGATTTTTAAATAACAGAAACAGTTCAGAGTTGACAAGTAGTACCATAAGGTTTCAGGAAATATACAATTTCTTAGACAAAAATTTTGAAACATTTATATCCTAAGGTCTGCCCTTAGAGTAGCTGTCCAAGGTTTTGTAATTTGGACCTCTTATCTCTAATTTAGACTCCAAAGGTCTGCAAAAGTATATCTGTCCCCTATATTTGATCTCAACATAAACTAATTTCAAAGTACTAGAGCAACTTAACCTGAATTAAATTACTTAGAAATTAAAAAATTCCTGGAGCGCCTGCGTGGCTCAGTGGGTTAAGCTTCTGACTTTGGTTCAGGTCATGATCTCATGGTTTGTGGGTTTGAGCCCCGCATCCGGCTCTGTGCTGACAGTGGGAGCCTGCTTCACACTCTTTCTCTCCCTCTAGCTCTACCCCTTCCCCCTCAAAAATAAATAAACATTTAAAAAATTTTCTTAAGAAAACAAAGAATTCCTGAGGGCTTATCCTAACCTTAACATTTTTGGAAATCTGACCTAAGATTTTGTCCTATAGAATGAGAACCCAATGTCCTCAGTCAAGAGGGCTAATTATACTTCCTCTAACTATCAGTAACACAAATTTATTAACATGTATTTACTTGTCAATTTGTATCCTTTTGGGTGTCACAAGAATTGGTATTAATTCTGCTGCTGCCACCTCTCTTAAGTTTTCTCCCTCAGGCAGGTATACAAAAGAAGAAATTTTATTTGTATTAGAAAAATTACATCAAAATTCCTTATTTGGGGAAAGTTCTAGAAGATGTTTTGCTGACAATACAGCGTCTCTCTTATCATTACCTAAAATCTGTTTACCACCCAGAAAAGTATAGTCCAAACTTCAGGAGATTCTCTTTTCCAACAGACTTTAAATGACATGAGCCTCAGGCAACTAAAATACAAAGTATATCTATGTATGATCAGATTAGGTTCCAAAGACTACTTCTAAATCCATTTGTTCCAAAGTCCAGAGTGATCCTATCCAAGAGACAGCAAGTGCTTTTGCTCTGACATGTGACATTCATACCTTAAAAAGGAGCTTCTATTACCTTAGTCAATATTCTACAAACCTAATCATAAGTCTTTTCAACTAGCATAAGAAGGTGAAATCATAGTCATTCATGTGTCATTTAAAATCAAACTAACCATGATCTACTGAGTACTTTGTAATTTTAAGAAATCATAAGGTACAGGGACAAGATACTAAAGTAATATGCTGGCCTCCAGAAGTTTAAAATTCACTCAGCTTTTATTCCGCCCGCCCCCCTCCCACTACCTCTATTTTCAAAAATACAAGTAGCCAACTGCAGGTATAATTAAGCACGTGAGCAACTAGGAGGCCCAATGAGATGACTTTGAAAATTAGGTTGTAAACAATTTTTGTTTTATTCTATTTGCATGTGTATGTTATCCTTCGAAGCATCACTATTTTAAAGAGCTCTTTGGGCAACTGCTAAAATTCCTCTGAGATTGGAAGCGATGACGAGAGTTTTTCGCTATAGTGCATCTTAAGCAACCTCCACTCTGGGAAAACACAATATACCTTCCCACTCAGTCTGAATGACACCAACCGTTGAGAAGATGGGATGCTGAAAAGACGGCTTCCTAATATATGGGATTTGATGGTGCATCAAGTATGTAATACTTTTGAAAAAAAAAATTAAGTATTTTAAAAAATACTTTTTAAAAATTTAAATTTTCAACACTTTTAGTTCTCAACACCTAAAAAGAATCTGTTTTGTCAGTTAAAAATACGCTAATAAAATTTAGGCTTTATCCTCTATACAATCTTAATATACATACCCTTAAATTTTCAATAAAGGGGGGTCAGTGTGGCTCAGTCGGTTAAATATGCAACTTCGGCTCAGGTCATGATCTCACAGTTCATGGGTTCGAGCCCTACATGGGGCTCTGCACTAACACTGTGGAGCCTGCTTCAGACCCTCTGTCCCCCTCTCTCTCTACCCCCGCCCCGATGAACACTTAAAAAATAAAAATAAAAAAATAAATTTTCAGTGAAAACTGTTAACGCGATGATGTAGGTATGTTTCACACTGATGGATTTTGATTGCGAGAGCCTGGTCACATGGATAGCTGCCACAAAATGACCTTACCAAAAGAAAAAATATTAATAAAGTAGGCCTTGGTACTTGAGTTAAGAAACTATTACTATTACTGCAACCAAGGGAAGGACTGTGGGGATTCCAAAATGCAAAAAAAAAAAACTTTAAAATAACAAATAGACTTAAGTATACAAAAGCTAGCCATACTTTAAAGTACAACTTCCAGTGCATGTAGCAATCTCCAATTAAAATATAAAAGAAAGTAGTTGATGATAATTTCAAGGATAATATTACAATTGTATCACTGTATATTCTATTGGTTTCTCCCCCTAATTCTTAGTTTTCTGTTACTTACTGAGTTATTCTTTAGTTTCATTATTATTACTTACTTAGTTTTATTTTTGTAATTGTGTTCAACAGGAAAATAAGTGAAGAACTTTTTCATTATATAATACTAATATCATTCTTTAGGTTAGTTTCTAAATTAATAAGGTTCTCCCCTCCCCAAAGGTGTAATTAAAACACATTTAGCAAATGTAGCAGCTCTCCTTATTGGGGCATGCAATTACAAATTTCATACTAAGACCTCTGTGGTTTCTGTATTTCATGCATGAATTTTTCTTTTTATTCATAGTGACAGACAGAACCAGGCTAAGGTGACTTTATCTCTAATCAGATGACATATTATCTTAAAACTGTCAAATAATATTTTACTTTTTTATTATAACACATTTCAGAAACTTGGACAAAGATCAACCAAACTATTTTAATTTTCTTTGGGAAAAAATGAAAAGAACAAAAAAGGAAAAATATAATCAGGCAAAGGCCCACAGAGTCAAACCAGGAAAAAAAGGACTCAATTCCAAAAGTCTTGCTAGATGCTAAGATTGCTAAACCTGTGTGGAATGTCAGATGGAAGCTGCTGGTGGTCCATTACTACCATCTATTGTGAAGAACTTGCCTTTTCAAAAAGCAAATGCAGAGGAAACCAGATCTAAGAAAGCAAGAAGCAGATGCCTCGTGACACTGAGATTTGAGAATTTCAATACAGATTAAGCCATGCTTGATCTACCCCTTGGACTTTTCTTAAGCACTTTGCTTAAGCTAGTTTAAGTTTCTGTCACATATAACTGAAAGAATCCTAATAAATATAAATGTTTAAAATGTCAGCCCCTCGTATAAATCCTAGCCCCTCTTTGGTCATTTTGGTATTCTGCCTCCCTACTTCCTTCTTGGGAAATCTCTCTTCTCCTAGATCACTTCTAGCTGGGCTCATTATCACCACTGCCTCTAAAGTCTGCCCCTAGAGCTGTGGCTGGCAGCCTCTACTAGGAAGTTACCCTCTCTTCTCCAGATTTTCTTTTTTTAATTTTTATCATATCTCTTGTGCTTCTCCATTCTGTACCATTTTTCCAATGCTTCTTAGCTTTTCATAAGCCAGTCTTGGGTTTTCTTACAGATGGGAACTTTTGGTCAGCCAAATGCACCAGTCATGGCACACAGCATGCAGCCTTGGTTCTTCAGCTCAGCTCAGCTCGGTGATTGTCACTGTTCCACATTATTCAAAGGCTCATTTAAAAAAATTACAAAACTCTCACTCTTAATGCTGTGTTATGCCAAAGAACTAATGCTGATATTAAATCTAAATTCAGGATAAAAGGGTATTACTCTGATAAGTATAACTAAAAACTACACTTGTTCAAAAGATTCCCAGACCTAGAACAAGACCAAAAAAAAAAAAAAAAAAAAAAATTACTCTATGTTAGACCTTGGCAGAAATGCAATTAACTATTTTAAAATTATATAGATTTCAAGATCATTACAAACACCACTTTCTAAAACATCACATAACTACCTACCAGAAACCCCATGTAAAAAGATAGGGAAATATGAAAGTAGCTTGCTCAAAGACACACACTGCTTTAACTGAGAGAAAAGTATCAATAAACAACACACCCTCTGGGATCTCTGCAAGTTTGAAACTGAGAAGATCAATAAAGTAAATACTAATACTTTAAACATCAGCATGTCTCAAAAAAAAATACAGATAAGCAATAGTTATTAGGTTAAATATAATTTAACAGTCTTGGGGGCCTGGGTGGCTCAGTCTGTTGAGGATCCAACTTCAGCTCAGGTCATAATCTCACAGTTTGTGAGTTCAAGCCCCACATCAGGCTCTCTGTTGTCAGCACAGAGCCCACTTTGGATCCTCTGCCCCACTCTCTCTCTCCCCCTTCCCCGCTGGTTCTATCTCAAAATAAATAAAAAAAAACTTTAAGAAAACAAATAAATATAATTTAACAGTCTTATTCCAGGTTCTTTATTCCAGGAAACAGTCATTCCATCTGGAAAGCATATAGACTTTTACAAGCTTACACGCAAATAGTGTGCCAGTGCAAATTTAACCACCCATCACTCTGTTTTCCTCTTTGACGCG
Organism: Cryptoprocta ferox; assembly: GCA_028646485.1. Taxonomy (NCBI): domain Eukaryota; kingdom Metazoa; phylum Chordata; class Mammalia; order Carnivora; family Eupleridae; genus Cryptoprocta; species Cryptoprocta ferox. The sequence continues at coordinate 52,544,607 of CM053561.1, forward strand.
TTTCTGTCCCTCCTCATTCATTCAGATCCTACCCAGTATCTCATACTCTTCTATAAAAGTCTTAGGAAATGCTACAGCAAGGGAGGCATAGCATTGGAGTGAGATGATTCTCCACATGGGCCAGTTATTGATTTCATGCCTCTCACCCATCTGTGCCTACTCTGCAAAAATGGAGCTGGAGCCCTTAAATACATTTCCTTCTCCGGGCACCTGGGTGGCTCAGTCAAGCATCTGACTTTGGCTCAGGTCATCATCTCACGGTTCCTGAGTTCAAGTCCCACATGAGATGAGCTCAAACCCTGCATCAGGTGAGCTCATGCCCTGCTTCAGGGGAGCCCCACTTCTCTCTCTCTCTCTCTCTCCCTCTGCCCCTCCTGGGATTCTCTCTCTGCCCCTCTCTCACTTGTGCTCACTCTCTCGCTCTGTCTCAAAAAAAAAGTAAAAAAAATGTACTGAACTGTATTTCCCTACTGCCAGTTATGTGGGTAGATGGCTCTAATTCCTTTCCTGCTTTAGCTTTTTCTCTCTTTGGCCTTTGAAAGTCTTAACTAGAGGAAGGAAGGAAGGAAGGAAGGAAGGAAGGAAGGAAGGAAGGAAGGAAGTCTTAACTATTTTTTATATTGCTATTAGTAGAGTGGATAGCTTCTATTTGTGAATTCCTCTTTAGAATTGTTCACTTAAGAGTAACTGGAAGGCAGGGGAGCCTGGGTGGCTCAGGGTGAGCATCCAACTTCAGCTCAGTTCGAGCCCCGCATCCAGCTCTGTGCTGACATCTCAGAGCCTGGAGCCTGCTTCGGATTCTGTGCCTCCCTCTCCCTCTGTCCCTCCCTCACTGGCACTCTGTCTAGCTCTCTCAACTATAAATAAACATTAAAATTTTTTAAAAATAGAGTAACTTGAAGCTATAAGTGAGTTAAATTTTAAAGCATCATTCTACCTGATAAAAGTCAAAAATGGAGGGAAAGGGTGTTTACCATCAACAGGTCAAAACAGAATTCTTTACAGGCAGAGCAATTTTTTTCTTATTTAATTCTTTGATTAAAACAATTTAAAGCATTTGTAATTATTAGGAGTAGGCTTAAAACATGATGAAGAAATAGAAAGCAAGATAGTTCTTAGTGGACAATCATTTCCTCTTCTTTATAGTATAAATACAAGGAGCCACACCACCAATAGAACATTAGACTAATATCTGCAGGGGAAAAAACAAATTGCATGATATTTATCAACACAAGGTAATATTTTATGTCTTAGAAATGACTATTATTCACAGACACCTGGGTGGCTCAATCAGTAAGCATCCAACTCTTGATTTCAGCTCAGGTCATGATCTCAGTTCCTGAGATCGAGTCCCACATCAGGCTCTGCGCTGACAGCGTGGAGCCTACTTAGGATTCTTTCTCTCCCTCTCTCTCTCTGTCCCTCCCCACACAAGCACACCCACATACTCTCTCTCTCAAAATAAACTTAAGAAAAAACAAATGACTATTATCCATTCATTATTGACCATCTATAAAGCTAAGCACTGGAAATATGTCATAAAAATAAACATGTGTCCTGCCCTCCAAAAGCCGTACAGAAACCTGAATTCTCTGTTACAACAGGAAATTGACAAAAGTTTCAAATTCAAATAAGATCCTGTTGATCATGTAACTAAAACTGGCACTTAAAACTTAAATTCAATTGGCAACATCCTTTAAAGGAATTCAAACTACTCCTGCTACAGACTAATATTTTGTCCTCAGGTTTGCATCACAATTCAAGATTTTAAAGCAGGATGAGAGATGAGCTCATTGAATTTATCAATCCCCTCTACAGTTTCCAGGCAAAAATGATCAACCATTTATAGACACCTCCAAGAGTGAAAAACTCTTCCCTGTACGATGTTTACACACTCAACCATGTCTATCTCAGCTAGGGAAGGAGTCCAGCGCCCACTCATAAACCCAACTTCCCAAGACTCGGAATCTGACTCAATACAAACGGCACCAAGAGACACCAAAGTGTTTACACTTTACACTGAGGCAATGTGAATAAGCTCACTCTACTAAATTCTAATATATATGTAATCAGTTGAGACAACTAAGGTCTCAAGGCTGTGGCAAGACCACCTGGAAATTCTTTCTGGGAAAAGCTACCTTTTGGTGTGCCTGTAGAAATTATGATTTCTTAAACTGCAGATACCTCTGATCTCCTCTTTAGTTCTACCAGGAAAAAGAAAATCTATCACATAATGAATGCTTATTACCTGCTAGGCTCAGTGCTAAGCACTTTACCTTTTTAATTTTTTTTCTTAATGTTTGTTTATTTTTGAGAGAGAAAGAGAGAGACAGAGCGTGAGTGGGGGAGGGGCAGAGAGAGAGAGGGAGACACAGAATCTGAAGCAGGCTCCAGGCTCTGAGCTGTCAGCACAGAGCCTGACAAGGGGCTCGAACTCTCCAACCTTGAGATCATGACCTGAGCTGAAGTCAGACGCTTAACCAACTGAGCCACTCAGGCACCCCAGTGTTAAGTACTTTAAAAAGATTGTCTAACTTAATCCTGACATTCTCTGGAGTAGACATCATTGTGCCCATTTATAAATAAAGAAACTAAAGCTGAGAGAGGTTTAAAAATTGGCTGAGTATTTTATTCTTTTTGGTGCGATTTATTTCAATGGGATTGATTATCTAATTTCCTTTTCAGAGAGCTCACTGTTAATACATAAAATGCAAGTGATTTTTGTACGTTGATTTTGTATCCTGCAAATTTACTAAATGTATTAGTTCTAACAGTCTGTTAGTCTTTAGCGTTTTTATATATATTAGATCATGTTGTCTGCAAACAGAAATGATTTTAGTTCTTCCTTTCCAATTTAGAAGCCTTTTTAATACCTTTCTTGCCTAACTGCTCTGGCTAGGACTATTTGCCTTGTTCCTTATCACCATAGGTTATCACACCTGTCAGGATGGCTATTACCAAAAAAAAAAAAAAAAAAAAAAAAAGACAAGAGTTGAGAGTGTAGAGAAACTGGAACCTTTGTACACTGCTGATAGGAATGCAAAATGATGCAGCTGCTATGAAAAACAGTATGGATGTTCCTCAAAAACATTAAAAACAGAACTACTAGATGACCCAGCAATCCCGCTTCTGAGTATTTATCCAAAAGTACTGAAATCAGGATCTCCAAGAATTACTAGCACTCTCACAGTCACTGACTCTCAATTAGCAATCACGAAGGTATGGAACAACTTAAATGTCCGTGGACAGGTGAATGGAATAGCAAAATGTGGTATATACACAGAATGGAATGTTACTCAGCTTTTAGAAAGAAGAAAATTCTGCAGTAGGTGACAACACGGAGGAACCTTGCAGACAGTGTGCTAAGTGACATACGCCAGTTACCGGGAGACAAATGATTCCACGTCTATACAGGAGGTACTTACGAGGCATCTAAAATAGTCAAATTCATAGAATGAAAGAGTAGAATGGTGGTTGCCAGGGGCTGGGAGAGGGGCAATGGGGAGTCACTAATTAACAGGCATCGAGTTCCGGTTAAGCAAGATGAATAAGCTCTTGAGATATGCTGTACAACACTGTACCTACAGTCAACAATATTATCTCAGGCACGTAAAATTTTGCTAAGAGGGGGCGCCTGGGTGGCTCAGTCGGTTCAGCGCTGACTTCAGCTCAGGTCGTGATCTCAGGGCTAGCCAGTTGGGGCCACTGCATAGGGCTCTTGGTCAGTGGGCAGCCACTTGGGATCCTCGGTCCCCCTCTTTCTCTCTGCCCCGCCCCCTCAAAAATAAACATTTAAAAAAATCTTTTTGCTAAGAGGGTAGGCCTCATGTGAAGTTTTTTTTTTTATGTTTTTAATGTTTTTTATTTATTTTTGAGAGACAGAGAGAGAGCGCGAGCAGGGGAGGGTCAGAGAGAGAGGGAGACACAGAATTCGAAGACAGGCTCCAGGCTCTGAGTTGTCAGCGCAGAGCCAGACGCGGAGCTCGAACCCACGAACCGCGAGATCATGACCTGAACCGACGTCGGGCGCTTAACCGACTGAGCCACCCAGGCGCCCCTCATGTTAAGTATTCTAAACCACAATAAAAATTTTTTATTTAACTGGCCCAAGAACTCAAACCCATTTCTGACACTCCAACCGTTGCTCCGACTTTAACGCATAAACTGCCTGAAAGCAGATGAGAAGGTACCAAGAGCTCTCTCCCGGCACTGTGTGACGTTAGGGAATTCGCTTAACAGCTCTGGGCTTGAGTTTCCTCACCAAGAGGAGTCAGTCTCAGCGCAAAAGTAAGCGGAGCTGCCACCGCCAACCGGTCAGTCTGCAGCCTACGCTGCGGACCGACCTCAGCAGGGCATCAGCGGGACCAATGAGAGGTCAGGCTGGATCCCGGCTCCCGGACCAGCCCGCAGGCGTGAAGGTGCGAAACGTCGTGGGAGGAAACAACAAAGCGCGGCCCCGCTGGGTCACCACGACCCAAAGGAAAAGCGTCAGTACGACCAGCCCACGGCCTCGTTTCCAAGGAAGCTGGACCAAGAACTCGGCTCACCTCCGGCGGGAATCTCTGGCTGGCACCTCCCCTTCACTCTGCGTCTCTGTCGCCATCTTAGTCAGCAATCTTTGCTTTCACCGCCTCCATCTCCGGCTCCGCCCCCCCGCCTTTGGATTGGCTAAGATGTTTCCCCCTTCTTCCATGCGATTGGATGATTTTACCGCCCCTCCTCAACCTACACAGTTTCATGATATTATTGGTGTATTCAAATAACTAACGGTCATTGGTCACCTCTATCCCTGGCGGAAAAGAAAGGATGCCGGAGGAGACCCAGCCCCGAGACCTGCTGGGGGTTGTAGTTTCTCGTTTTGATTAGCCCTTCGGATTCCACCTACTTTTTAAGGTTCAAGTCAGAAATCCCCAGCCTACGCTCAAATTATTTCCTGATGTGTAAATCTCAGAATTATATAACTGTAGAATTTGAAACTGACTTTAAGTTAATTCTCTAAAATGCAAGATTCGAAAAATAATAATAAATAATAAAATGCAAGTTTCGGTTTTTGTCCTGACATAGAGATGCCTACAAGGGTAGTTATAGCGCGCAACCAAGAAGTACTTAACTATGACATTGCGTTCACAGCCCGCTTTCTTCAGACAGCCATACAGCATAGCGGTGGGTCACTTCTGCTTCTTTCTACACGGTCCCTTCCGGCTTCCCAGAGAACCCACAGACTTTGCCTCTTTGGTCTGAAACATGGAACCAAAAGCTGCATAACTTCGTCCCTGACTGAGCTTTAATGCTCAGTGATAGAAATAATCATAATTCTGCTTGCCCTCCCTGCCTCATGGGCTTCTGGTGAGGATTAACGGAGGCAACAGATGTGAGACTATGGTAAACTTAAAGCATTGTTTTTTCTGTACTGTTTCACTATGCAGAATTCCGCTAGGGATATTTTTCCTGGGGTTTCTTCAGACATCCTTTCACATGAGGCTCCTCCCAGCATTCTCCTCTTTCACTAAGCTCTACCCACATGTGTTTTAGTTTCTTAACAAACTCTTCCTGTCTCAAGCCTTTGCACTTGTTGCTTTTTCTGGCTGGCCCATTTTTCACATTATTATTGGTCAGTTGTCAGCTTAAATGTCAGTGGTAGGGTTGGCTTCCATGGCCCCCACTGTATTAAATCAGTTTACTAACTACACTTTCACAGAGCACTCTATACTCGCCCTTCATAGCTTTTATAACCACTTAAAATTAGATAGTTGTTTGTGTGACTATTTCATGAGAAGTTTCCCAACTAGACTTCCTACCACACACGCACACTACATCTATTTTGTTCCCCATGGCTTCTGACACATAGTTTTTGAACAAATGATTAAACAAGTCCTCAGATTATATATTCCAAAACAAAAATTGAATCACATGTTCTAATAGGTTATTTCATTTGATGAATTCATATTAAAAGTTTGATGAAGGGGCGCCTGGGTGGCTCAGTCAATTAAGCATCCAACTCTTAGTTTCAGCTCAGGGCATGATCTCACGGTTCCTGAGTTCGAACTCCACATCAGACTCCAAGCTAACAGTGTGGAGCCTGCTTGGGATTCTCTCTGGCACTCCCCTCTTGTTCTCTCTCTCTCTCTCTCTCTGTCTCTCTCTCTCTCTCTCTCTCTCTCTCTCAAAATAAATATAAGAAAAAAATTGTTTAAAGTTTGATGAAAGTGTCAAAATAAAATTGCTTTATTTTATGCTTTTTATTTTTGAGAGAAAGTGTGAGAAGGGAAGGGGCAGAGAGAGAGAGGGACAAAGAATCTGAAGTGGGCTCTGTGCTGACAGCAGAGAGCCCAATGTGGGACTGGAACTCACAAACTGTGAGATCATGACCTGAGCTGAAGTCAGATGCTTAACTGACTGAGCCACCTAGGTGTCCTGTTTTATGTTTAACAGATTATCTGGAGCAAACACATAAAAAGAAACACATAATTCAACAAACATGTATCAGTGAAATTGTTCATTGAACCCAAGACAGACTTGGAAAATGCAGGCTGCATATTCAGTACAAATAAAAAGCAAGGAACACAAGGCTCAAATTCTGCAAAGGATTGGAGCGCCTGGGTGGCTCAATCGGTTAAGTGTCCGACTTCAACCCAGGTCATGATCTCACGGTTCATGGGTTCCAGCCCTGCATCAGGCTCCATGCTGACAGCTCAGAGCCTGGAGCCTGCTTCAGATTCTGATCTCCCTCTCTCTCTGTTCCTCCCCTGCTCTCTCTCTCTCTCTCAAAAATAAACATTTAAAAAAATTTTTTTTAATTCTGCAAAGGATTTCTCCAAAGAATGAACAAGTTTTTTTTCCTGGCCGCATGATACCCAGCATCAACTGACTGACTGATTGGATTCAATGGATGCTTTCACACAGAAGCAATGTTCACAACTTTAAAAAATATTTTTTTAAACTTTATTTATTTTTGAGAGACAGATAGACAGCGCGTGAGCAGGGGAGGGACAGAGGGAGAGGGAGACACAGAATCCAAAGCAGGCTCCTGGCTCTGAGCTGTCAGCTCAACCCACGAACTGTGAGATCATGACCTGAGCCAAAGTCAGCCGCTTAACCGACTGAGCCACCCAGGCGCTCCCAATGTTCACATCTTTAAAGTATCACTGTGACAACCAGATAGAATACCACACAACTCTATTTCTGGTTTATCTGTTTTGATGACATTTTTATACAAAGTCCTTAATGTCGGGAGAAATACAGCCCAGTATAAGAGCATGGGCTCTGGAACCAGTAAGCCTACTTTGAAATCCTAGCTCCATTGCTTCTAACTATGACCCAGACAACTTACTTAACTTTCTGATTCCTTTTTCTCCTCTGGAAAATGAGGATAATAATAATTCACAGAGCAGTGCGCTGAAGATTTAAATGAGATAATCTTTGAAAAGCTGCCTGGCAGCACAGCGTCTGACACATACTGAGACTAGATATATAATCAAGGTAATGTGATGAATGTTAAGAATGCCAAGCCCTTCTCAGATAATACTTCTATCTCCACCGCTGTCCGATAAGACCATACATTACACTTATAGTTACAGTTTAATCGGTTACCCTGAAGAGGAGAGTGTTTCTCAAGACCAACTATTCCTCTGTGACTTCGGACTAAAAGTAAGTATTGCTGCTGAGTACTGTAAAAGTACTCCCCAGCCGACAAGCCTGCCCTGTTTCTGCAAGGGTGTCACAGCTCCCCTGAAATCTTCCTTCCTCAGTCTAGGTGCTGATTGCCAGCCTGGTGATAAACATAGCTGTACGGCAGGTATTCGTGAAAAGTTCAGAAAGTCATCTTGTTTCCAACAGTCTGGCTGAACAGAAGGTCATGGAAAAGTGGCCCCAGGCCTCAAGGAGTTACAGACTGGGAGAGATCAAATGAACACACATAAGTCACATACAACAGAAGGCAGGTTAGAATTACAGAGGACTATATATTAAAGCAGAGAAAAGACTCCTAAGAATTCAGAATAATGGAGAAGGGAAGATGGACAGGGCTCCAAAGGAGCCTCAAATGTCACCGCACCTCCATCTGCCCACCTCCCACAAACTTCAAGCATCTTTTTATATTGTTTAATTACATAAATAATACATATATGAAGATAGTCCCCTTGTTAAAAAAAATTAAAATAATACAGATAAAAATCTCCCTCATCAACCACCCCTACATTCTAGTCTCTCCTCTAAGAAACTACTATTTTCAGTTTAATATATGTTCTTCCAGATCTTTTTCCATACAGTACATTCATTCAGAAAATATTTATTGAGGGGCACCTGGGTGGCTCAGTCAGTTAAGCGTCCGACTTCAGCTCAGGTCATGATCTCGCAGTTCGTGAGTTCAAGCCCTGCACTGGGCTCTGTGCTAACAGCTCAGAGCCTGGAACCTGCTTCGGATTCTGTCTCCCTCTCTCTCTGCCCCTCCCCCACTTACCCTCTGTCTCTGTCTCTGTCTCTCTCTCAAAATTAAACATTTAAAAAATATATATTTATTGAATATCTACTATGTGCTAGGTCCTGTTCTAGGCCTGGAAATATAAGTGTGAACAAAGAAAAGTCCTTCTCTTAAGGCATTTCTTTCCCTTTTTTAAATTTTTAGGTTATGTTTTTTTTTAGTAATCTCTATACCCAGCATGGGCCTCAATCTCATGACCCCAAGATCAAGAGTCACATGCTCTACCAACTGAGCCAGCCAAGCTTCCCTTAATTTTTAGATAAATTGTGATATGTTGTACATATTATCCTCAGAAGTGCATCTTGGAGATCCATGTCAGGACACATAGATCTGCCACTACCCTTTTTAACTGCTGTGTAGTATTCCACCTTACAGATGCTCCCTGGTTTATTTAAACCACCTCCTCCAGACATAAAATAGGTTTATGTCAATCTAGATTACAAGCACCGGAAAGTGCCTTTGGCTAACAGAAACTGGATTTGTTGTGAGGATACTAGGTTGAAGAGCTGGCAGGAAGGAAGGGGGCTAGAGAGCCAAAAATCCAGCCAAGTTCACTCCATTCAGTGCCACTTGACTCAGCACATTTACCCCTCCACTGATTTCCCATCTGTCCTTAGGTCTCCCCATCATTCCCTGGAGAAAAAGAGTCATGAGTGAGAACATCTGATTGGCTGGGCCAAGGTCACGTGCCTCTACCTTTCTGCCTGGAGGAGAGCCCTATCTCCCACCAAAGTTCTCCCAGTGGGGAATTACCCACTAAAGGGGGAAAAAGTTAAAGGACAAATGTGTGCTACAAATCACTCCCAATTTTCTTGCTTCCTCGGACGCCTGTTTATTGTGGGTTGTGGCAAAATTTAACCATTCAGTCTCCTTCAGACACACCCAAGACTACACATTATTCCATCTGCCAAAAAAAAGAAATTATCTCCAGCTGTGCCATGGAATCCTCTTCAAGATTGGCCACAGGGTGAGTGGAGGCAGGAACTCACCGGGGTGAAGAGAAGAGGAACCAATTCTGTGCAGCTAAAAACAACCCAGGTCAGGGCTGGAACCCCAGGGGAAAAACTCTGGGGGTCATTTTCCCCAGCCAGGATAACAAGCTGGGAAACAGCCAGGTCACTGCCAAGAAGCTGGCAGAGACATTCAGTCGCGGAGCATTTGTGATTGGGATTTACCATCTGTCAAGCACGGAGCTCAGCACTGAGCACTGAGTCATGAATCCCACCTCAGAAAGCTCAGACTGTAGCTGGGGGCAAGGAGGCCAGGCTGTCTGGGCTTCAACAGAGGCGAGGAACAAACTCTCTGAAAGCCTGAAGGTATCGCGGGCAGCCAGGCCTAACGAAGGGGTTGGATCTGAGGGAGGCTTGGGGTGGTCCTGAGTCTTACAGGGTAAGTTTAAAGTCCTGAAAACTGACTGAATCATTCTGAATTGGAATCTTTCTGGCCCTCTGATCAAAAACACCCAGGCCTCAGGTCAGGAGGCCCCAAGTGCTGATGGCTAAGTTTCAAAGCAGTAACATGTATGTGATATTCGGGAATGGGCAGGAACATTATGAACTCGCTGTGTTGGGTGTTATCTCCACAGTCATGTGAGCTGAAGCCTGAAAGGATCCTTTTTTCTGCCACTATAACCCATTCTCATGGAGATTGCTTTGGTATGGAGAGAAATTTTGCACAGAAAGTTTCTATAGCTATTAGGAAGTAGGGTGAAGGTCAGAAAAGGCCCCAAGGCTTCCCCTACGTCTTTGTTCTCTAAGGGAGCCTTCAGAGTCAGCTTGCAAGATTCCCCATTCAAAATCGGAAAGTAAAGGAAATTGTCCTTCAGCCCTGTGTGTAGGCCTGTAGAGTCATCCCCACCATCTGATCCATCTTCTTTCAAGAATGTAGGAAGAGAGAACTGCCTTGCTCATTCATTCATTCATTTATTCACACTTCGGTGTGAATTAAGTCCAAGGGTACCTCTTTTGGAACGTGTGAATGTAAAGGACCACTTCTAATTGTGAAAGGCTTGTTGCCCAGTTACAATAACTTCACACAGTCATTTGGATTAGGAAACATGAAACCCTTCTGGGGATTCAACTACATCTCAGATTACCATTGCTGCATTTCTAGATGTGTTTATAGATTGCTTGATTGGCTTTGGCTTCCCCACTAGACTGTAGGCTCTATGAGTTAAGAACTATATTTGGTTTTGTTTACCCAACTATTTGTTGAATGAATAAAGGAACATATTAATCAATTAAATCAAGGAAGTAATAAATGAAACAATAAAGTTGCTTGGGGCTTATGGAAAAACTACATCCTGCCAATACTGGACGTAGGTTTTTCTTTTGATGCACCCAGCATCTCTTAAGGGATCCTCTGCTTCCCTATCTCAGTCCAAGAGTTTTGGGTATGACTGACCCTGTCTCTGGCTATAGAGGTGGGCAAAGAACTCAGGCCTGGCCAATCAGAGGACTCTAACTTCTGAACTTTAGGGTCTTACAGTCTAGACCAGCCCAAGTAACCACTGAAATAAAGAATGCACTAAGAGGCCCCATTGAGGGAACTGAATGGGATGGGAGAGCATAGGGTGGAGGAACCACCACCTACAACCACAGGGCGGAGGAGAGCAGAGACAGCTTCATGAAGGAGCTTCAAGTCACAGAACTGAGCAAGACTTAGATGGCTAGAGATGTGCAAGGATACATTCTCTGCACAAACAACAGCACCAGACACAGGAGGCAGGAACCTATAAGGTGTGTTTGGAAGTTGGCAAGCGCCTAGTGAGACAGTAGCAATGGGCTTCTTTGGGGGTGGAGGACAAGGGAAGGCTGGAAGCACGGATCGGGGACAGCCCTCTGAGAGTTCTGGATACTGTGTCAAGGAGCTGAGGGTTTTACTCAGGAGGAAATGTGGACATATTCACAGTGGGAGAGATGGATAACCTGAGCTGGGTTGGGCATTAGGAAGCTGATCTGATGGAAGAGTGGGTTAAAGGGAAAGAGGCTAGGGTCCAGACACAAGCTGCATGCGCACAGCCAAGGAAACATGAAGGGCATCCGCAATGGGACCAGAAATAGGGCATGACTACTGGCAGAGACACTGAAGGCCTTGGGGAATAAGAACTAGGCAGAGGTAAAAGACCACATTGCTGAGTCTGGGTAACAGCATGTGGGTGGTGATTTGAGAAGGGCAGGTCTAGGCATCAACCAAAACAGTTTGAATCCTGGCTCTGGCGCTGGTAGTCTGTGTGATCTTGGGCAAGTTTTTTTATCTCTGGGTCTTGGTTTTCTTCTCCATAAAGAGGATAAAACCAAACTCAGAGGTTAATGGAAGACTAAAGGAAATAATATCTGTAAAGCACTTTTCTGTAGAGCTAATAGGTACAAAGTTTCTTTCAGGGGTGATGCATATATTCTAAAGTTAGATTATGGGGATAGTTGCACAACTCTGGAAATACACTAAAAGCCACTGAACTGTATAATTTTAATAGGTGAATTTAATGGCATGTAAATTATATCTCAATAAAACTGTTAAAAAGAATAATCAGTACGTGGTAGCTTCTATCATTATCAGCTTTGCTTCCTGATCTGAGTACTTCTCACAGGCCTGCCTGACTGACAGGGCTCTCCAAACCACCTTTGCAGATTTTCTGATTATAGTAGCATTATCTTTACAAAGTTTCTGGTTGGACTAACAAAGTAGAATGTTATTTCTTCCTCACAGAAAAGAGATCCAAAGGGAGGCAGTCTAAGACTGCATTTGTGTCTTCAGACATTGTTTGAGATTCCTTCAAATGCACTGCTCTTTTCATAGATCCGTGTGGCGGCTGGAGGGAGCTCTATCATCTCCATATTCCAGGCAACACGGTGAAAGAAAAAAGGTTTGGCCCCCTTCCTGCTAGGGTGATTTTCCAAAAGTACCAGACTACACTTCTACACTTCTGACTTCTAGCTCACTGGCCAGAACATAATCACATGGCCCCATCCAGCTGCCAGAGAAATTCAACAGTGTGATACTAGAGCCCCTCGTGCTTCCAAAATGTGGGGTTCATCGAAGGGGAGAATGATAGCTGGGAAGCAAACAGCAGCTTCTGTTATAGCTTCTAGTTAACAAAGGGAGGCAAAATACAAATACAAAGATACACACACACATATATATATCTTTATTTTTTTTAATATTTTTTAATGTTTATTTATTTTTGAGAGAGACACACACAGAGTATGAGAGGGGGAGGGTCAGAGAGAGAGGGAGACACAGAATCTGAAGCAGGCTCCAGGCTCTGAGCTGTCAGCACAGAGCCCAACGCAGGGCTCGAACCCACAACCCACGAGATCATGCCCTGAGCTGAAGTCGGCCGCTTAACCAACTGAGCCGCCCAGGCGCTCCATATCTTTAAAATAATAAATGATCAGGGTGCCTGGGTGGCTCAGTCGGTTAAGTGTCCAACTTTTGCTCAGGTCACGATCTCGTGGTTTGTGAGTTCGAACCCTATGTGGGGCTCTGTGCTGACAGCTTGGGGCCTGGAGCCTGCTTCGGATTCTGTGTCTCCCTCTCCCTACCCCTTCCTCATTTGTGCTCTGTCTCTTTCTCAAAAATAATCAAACATTTAAAAAATTAATTTAAAAAAAAAGAATAAATGATTGTATAGTTTGACTCCAGGGAGGGAAACTGGGTGGCTGGGAACAGGGATGGGGCAGGGACTTCCACTTTTCTCAGTTTGACCTTTAGAATTTTCAACCATGTGGCTGTATTATCTATTCAAATGAATAAAACTAGAATCTTTTTTTTTTAATACTGTATTAGGCTACCTGACCTTGTGTCTCCTGATTTCCAATTCTGTTGATTCCACTGCTGTCCCAGGCATCCAGACAGTCCCAAAACCTCTGCAGATCCAAAACTGCCTACCTTGACCCCTACTCTCCCCTTCCTGCTGCCACCCCTTTGGCAAGGACACAGCACAAGCTTTTCTGCAGTTCCAGAAACGAGAGTGCTAACTGCATCAGCCTACATGGGGTCATCCTAATAGTCCCTGTGGAGATGCGTTCCTAATACGGCCATATATATATATATATATATATATACATATATATATATATATATATATACATATATATATATATATTTTTTTTTTTTTAACCTATGATGAACACACAAAAAGGAGTTATTGGCCCCTTGTTCTTTTTTATCTCTTCATTCTTTATTGCTGTTCTCATGGTAGATGTCGCTGGGCCTAGCATGACCTAACATCTATCAGAGAGGCCCTCAGCCTTCAGTTTTTCCACTGATTTTCAGAACTCCCTCAGAACTTTCAATAAATTTCTCCACGGCTTACACATTTTACAAAATTTCTTGAAATTACTTGCTCTAATTCCCTAGGACTGCTGTAACAAATGATCAAAAACTTGGTGCCTTAAAACAACAGAAATTGATTCTCTCACAGTTTTGGAGGCCAGAAGTCCAATGTCAAGGTGTCAGTTAGCAGGGTTGGTTCCTTTCTGGGGACTCTGAGGGAGCAGCTGTTCCGTGCTCTTGGTAGGCTTCTGGTGATTGCTGACAATCCTTAGTGTTCTCTGGCTTGTGCAACACCTCTCCAATCTCTGCCTCTGTGGACACACGGCACTCTCCCTGTGTGTCTCAGCGTCCAAATTTCCCTCTTTTATAAGGATACCAGGTACTGCATTAGAGCCCACCCAACTCCAGTTTGATCTCATCTGAACTTGATTACATCTGCAAAGACCCTCTTTCCAAATAAGGTCCCATTTACAGGTTCCAGGCAGACAGGAATTTGGAGGGAGCTCCATTCAACTCAGTGCACTCCAAGTCTCCACCTGCTGGCTGCACCCCTCTCCACCTCTTCCCCAGTCTCGAGTCCTTTCTACCTTTATAAACGGCAAAATCTTTCACACTGCTGCATCACTATTAGCCCAAAGCCCGTTCATCCAGTTTAACTACCGAGTTAGGGACACCACTGTCCCGTTTAACCAGTGGCCTGTTATCTTTCCCACCCTATCAGCAGCCTCAAGACAATTCCCACTTCTGCCTTCTCTGTTGCAGCTTCTTCAGCTGCTACTCCACCCAGAGGTGTTTAATATCTCATTAGCACCTCTTTGCATCTCAGTGTGAATCCCCAAATTTCTTAAATTCCCTCCTTACAAATCCCGCCCCCCCCCCGGCCCCCCGCAACTCCCAAAACTCCCAACCAGCTCAGTTCCTCCAGCCTCCCTGCCCGGGCGCTGGGCAGCACTGAAGGGACTGGTAAAGAGGAGAGCCAGTGTCTGCCCATCACTCACCACTCAGGGATGCCGCTGGCCTCTGAAAACAGTGTCAAGCCTCATTCCTGCCATACGGTTTGAAACCCTCCACAGCGGGCAAGAATTTGGTCAGCCTGCAGCAGACTGTCTGCATCCTTTCAACGAGTCTACACAAGTCCCCTGGCGTGTGACAGGCAACCTGCCAGCAAGCTGTTTCCTTGCTCCCTTCCTTCCCAGTTGTCAGTTCCTTCCCCGCCCTGTGTCCCGGGTAGTTCTGAAGGAAGCCATACAATTAATCAGCTCTTTTCTGTGGCTTATTTTTTTCTAGCATTTTATTACTTTGGCTCAGGTTATGATCTCATGGTTCGTGAGTTTGAGCCCCACGTCGGGCTCTGTGCTGACAGCTCAGAGCCTGGAACCTTCTTCGGATTCCGTGTCTCCCTCTCTCTCTGTCCCTCCCCTGCTCACGCTCTGTCTTTCAAAAAATGAATAAACGTTAAAAAAATTAAATAAATACTTTTGAAATGTACACTTTAGTGGCTTTTAGTATACTCACTACATTGTGCAAACATCACCACTAATTCTGAAACATTTTCCTCACCCCAAAAGAAATCCCCTTCCCATTAGCAGTTAGTCCTAATCCCCTCTCCTCCCATCCCATCAACCATTGATCTACTTTTTGTCTCTAATGGATTTGTTTTTTATGGACATTTCATATAAATAGAATCATACAATACGTGGCCTTTTGTGTTTGGTTTCTTTCACCTAGAATAGTGTCTTCAAAGGAGCACCTGGGTGGCTCAGTCGGTTAAGTGTCTGACTTTAGCCCAGATCATGATCTCATGGTCCATAGGTTTCAGCCCCATGTCAGGCTCTGTGCTGACAGCTCAGAGCCTGGCGCCTGCCTCAAATTCTATGTCTCCCTCTCTCTGCCCCTCCTCAACTTTCCTGTGAGCCTCCTTGGGATTCTCTCTTTCTCTCTCTCTTTCTCAAAATAAATAAACTTAAAACACACACACACACACACACACACACACACACACACAAATTGGGGGCACCTGGGTGGCTGTCGGTTAAGCGTCCTACTTTGGCTCAGGTCATGTATTCCCAGTTCGTGACTTTAAGCCCCATGTCCAGCTCTGTGCTGACAGCTTGGAGCCTGGAGCCTGGAGCCTGGAGCCTGCTTTGGGTTCTATGTCTCCCTCTCTCTCCCTCTGCCCCTCCCCTGCTTGCACTCTGTGTCTCTCTCTCTCTCTCAAAAGTAAATAAACATAAAAAAATTTTAAAAACACAAATTGTAAGCTGCTAATTATTTCCATCTTAAGTTTTTAAATAATCAGGTTCAGAATACTGAAGCTAATAAATGTCTGCCTTGACCATACTTTCACATGAATAATAATTTAAGGAGCACCTGGATGGCTCAGTCGGTTGAAGGCCCCGACTCTTGATTTTGGCTCAGGTCATGATCCAAAGGTTGTGAGATTGAGCCCCACATCTGCACTAAGAGTGGAACCTGCTTGGGATTCTCTCTCTCTCTCTCTCTCTCTCTTTTTCTCTGCCCCTCTACCCTGCTTACATGCACACTCTCTCTTTCTCTCTAAAATAAAATTTAAAAAAGAATAGTGATTTAAAGTGAGGGGATGGCCCTTTCATGATTAAAAACTGCTCAACAAATCAGGAATAGAAGGGAATGTCATCAACCTGATGAAGCCATGCTTTTATAAAAACCCACAGTCAACATCATACTTGATGAAAGGCTGAATGCTTTCCCCTAACATCAAGAACTAGATATGGATGGTTGCCCTCACCATTTCTCCTTAACGTTGTTCTAGGAGTTCTAGCTGGGCAACCAGGCAAGAAAGAAAGATAAAAGGCCTCCAGACTAGAAAGAAGTAAAACTATCTTTCTTTGCACATGTTTTGATCAATAAATACATATAGAAAATCCTAAGGGATCATCTACTAAAAAGACTAAATGATGAATTTTATGACACCCTGTAGAGATCCACATTTCCAAGATTTAAAAGTTCCCTGGCTTTTTTCAAACTGCCTCTTCCTTTATTCCCACATTCTTCTCTCCACACTTAGCCAGAATAAGCCCAACACTTTTTAAACAATTACCCACCTATTCCCTCCATCCCATCTCTCCTTGAAAGTCTGTTCTTGTAATTACCATCCTTGGAACTGCCCACTGACACCCTTGTTTCTTCTTCTCTGGACCCCAGTCTCCAGTCTCTCCCTCTGGCGCTCCCTTTCTAAATAAGGCAACTCTCCTGCTTGCCTATTCTAAAGTAGCCCCCTATTGCCTGGCTTCTGCATTTCTGTGTGCATGCATTGTGGTTAATTTTTAAAACAGCTTTATTGAAATTTAATTAACATATGCAATTCACTCATCTCAAGAGACCATTCAGGGGCTCCTGGTGGCTCAGCCGGTTGAACAGCCCCACTCTTGGTTTCTGCTCAGGTCAGTATCTCCCAGTTTGCGGGATCCAGCCCCACACAAGGCTCTGTGCTGAGGCAAATATTTTTGGAAAAAGAGAGAAGGCCACCTGGGTGGCTCAGTCGATGGAGCACCCAACTTCAGCTCAGGGCATGATAACAGGGTTGGTGAGTTCGAGTCTGTATCTGGCGCTCTGCTGTCAGGGTGGAGCCCACTTCCGATTCTCTGTCCCCCTACCTTTCCCCTCTCCTGCTCTCTCTCTTCCTCTCAAAAATAAATAAACGTTAATTAAAAAAAAAAAAAGAGAGACCATTCAATGATTTTTAGTAAATTTACTGAGCTGTTCAACCATGACCATAATCCGGATTTGAATATTTCTCTCACCCTGATAGTGTGTATACTTCCCCTGATTGGCTTGTAAAGGCTGGGCCACCAAAAGTCTACCTACAAATGTAGAGTTTGGAAGTTAGGCCTGAGGGATTTGGGATTTTGAATAAAGGTCTAAAACCTCCAGGCAACAAGACCGTAAAGAATCATTTTTCTATCCCTCCTCCTTTTAAAAAATGAAGTCTTGGTTAAACATTAAGCCAACCATGCTATCTTGAAGGGTTAAACCGCTCCACATCTCCATTTCCATCCAAACAGCTCATTTTCCTCTCCAGTGTCCGCCTCAGAGAAGATAACCCCCCTGCTGAGCTGAGGCATTCATAGAACTTTCTAGCTCAACTCACACCCCCCCGCCGCCCAAGACGAACTACGTCCTCCGCTCCAGGAATGCCAGCCCCCGTCCAGGCCCCCATATACCCACGCTCCTGGTCAAGAAACATTCTTCTGTGGCCTTTCTTTGCCAATTCTAATTCTACCACCTACCCTCCGCACTCCATCACACCACAAGGTCCTGGTCTTCCTTTTTATCCCTGTCAGCCTCGTTTCCCTAAATCTCCAGACAGATCTCTCGCCTGACCCTCCTCTCCACCCTCCCTTCACTCGCCGGGTCATCACTTCCCAGACGCTGGCACCCGGGACCTCAAAAGCGCAAATGCCAAATCCAGACGAGTTGACGCGCCTACAGGAGGGGAGTGTGGGTGTGTGGGTGTAAGTGTCTGCGCTAGTGTGTGGAAGAAACCAACTGAGTCCACGCCGGTGTTCGTTTTCTGGAAATGCCAACCACGCCCGGCTGACAGAGCGGGTATCCGCACCCCAGTGCGCTCCCGCACACAGCACTCGGGGTTGGGGGGCTCAGAAGCAGCTAGGCTTCACCCTGCACCCAGGCCCAGCGGGCGCCCACCCCCCAACCGTACAGCGCACCCCCGTCCCGGCGCGGTGGTAGGGCCCGGCGGCGACGTCACCCATTGTTTACAAATCAACCCGAGCCGGTCGGATTCCGGCTCCCGCGGCTGCAGGCGCGCGGCGCGAGTGCCTGGCGGGCTCCCGCTTCCGCGTCCGCCCCGGCCCCGGCCCCGGCCCCCGCTTCGGCCTCAGCACCGCGCCCCGCTCCGCCGCGGC